>VZTB01017563.1:337205-348023 GCA_013397245.1 Thryothorus ludovicianus | reverse complement strand
ACGGCACACACACACAGTGCACACACACGGTGCACACACGGTGCACACACAGTGCACACACACGGTGCACACACGGCACACACACACGGTGCACACACGGCACACACGGCACACACACAGCACACACACGGTGCACCCACACACCGCCGGCAGCGAGCGTCCGAGCCTCCGGTTTGTAGCGGCTGAAAGCAAAGCAGCTCCCAAGCGACGCGGGTCATGGCAAGATGCTTTATATAACCCACCGCCACAGAGAAAACCAAAATAGCTGCCTCCCTGCTGCTCAGTTCGTCTCTTCCATCAAACACGGATAAAATTAGAGCAGGCCGTGACGTGCACCTACGTCTGCGCAGGGACTCCAGGGAGACAGAGGCAGCCGGCTCTGGGCTCTGCCATTAGTGGCACAGCCTGCCAGAGCTTTCAAGTAAGATCTGTCAGCAAGGCTGGTGTGTGGCCGCAGGGGATAGATGTGTGGAAGAGGAGGCGGCAGGGGGGAGCACCGCTGCCGAAGGCTCACGGGGACGGCTCCATGCCTCATCGCTGCCTTTTGGGAATGCAGGCTGAGCGCTCACACGCCAGCTGGGCTTCAGCGCTGCGCTGACCCGCGCTTCCCCAGCATGGACACCACCCTGGGCGGAGCAGGGCTTCTCAGGGCTCTGGATTCACAGCGTCTGAGGCCCAGCTCCCGAGCAGAGGAGTACTGGAATAGAAATGCTTTTGCCAGAGCTTTCTAGCAAACTTACTTCTTCAGGCTGGAACCCGGAGCTACTGCTGTGCCCTAGGACCTAGGAGGTGACCCTGCAGAGCTGGCCAGCTCCCCTTGTCTGCTGACTTTGTAACCTGGTAGAGCCATAGGCTGTGTAATACTGAAAGGAGGTGAAAAGCTGACTCAGAAAACACTGTGTGGAAACTTTTAAGAAAAAAAAAAAATCAAACAGGAAAATAGAGCCAGAAGAAAAGCCTAGAAAGAATATGGAAAACGGTCACTTACACTCCTGTACAGACACATAGATGAGGTCTGAGACTTTCCCTGCTGACGTGAGAAATCTCAATTGCTCAAAGCTCCTGATTACTAGGTAAAAGTAATTGTGTCATTGTCCAAAGCACACACAAATGAAGGTGTCTAACTTCTCTTTTGGCTGTGTTTGCTTTGATATTTTTTGCCTGGTTTACTAGTCTGAAAAAGGAGAGCAGACAGAAATATCTGTTATTCTGTAATCTGTTATTCTGTGTCATTGTCCTTCTCTGTGACTTTGGGCACAGCTTTCCCGGATGTCTGTTTGTCCCGTCCTGAATTCTATAGGGGCTAATGTTCTCCATCCTTGTTCAGCTGACAGGTTGTAGATTTGTGAAGGGGAGCAAGTTAATATAAAGTCATACACTAAGATGACAAGAGTGCTGGAGAAAATTGCTGTGTTTTTCCTTATTTATGGAAAAACAATAAAAAAAAAAAAAGGACAAAAGGTTTAAAACAGCTTTCCTACCCTGAGGGGTAGGAAATGCTACCCTGAAGCATATATTACCTTCACCTTACTTGTGAAGGTAATATATGCTGTGTCCCCTGGACCTCTGCCACCTTCTCCTTCCACCTCTGTCATATGACAGTGCTGAATACATCTCCTTTTGGAGAGGTGGCTTGGATCCCAGACAGATCCTGGAGACAGGAATCACTGACATATATATAGCAGCATGGCAAGAGGTGAGTGAGGCAGCCACAGGAGCAGTTCAGCAGTTCCTCGTGCTGGGCTCAAAAAAAAACCTTACCCCCAAACTACTCAGGACAAATGAAGTCTGTTCATCTTCCCCCCCATGAGTTCCTGGGGGTGAAAACTCAACAGGAGTGAAGTGGCTGGATGAGAGGAGGAATATTTGTGTCACATGATGAAGTCCCTCCTCACTCAGTCCTGCTCTCAGCCTTGAAAGGCCATCTGGAAGTTGCTTTTGTATCCTTGGGGACATTGTTTGCTGAGTATCCATTGATGACTATCTCACTAGTTTCGGAGGAATTGCCTTGCTGCAATCCAAATGTCAACTGTATGGTGCAAAACACCTGGTGTGTCCCCTGTGTCTTCTGTTATCTTCTTCTCCTTTGGCCCATGACAATTCCATGGAGTGCCTGGAGTGGCACAGACTGGTGTTGTGTATTCAGTGAGGCAGTTCAGAAAGTGTGTTTGGGAATCAAAGGACTGTACAGCAAAATCCAGCTTCCCTGGGTTGGTATCAAGGTCTGTGTGACTCCTCCAGCCACAAACTCCTCAATGCACAACTCAGTGCAGCCTCATGCCCCAGTGATGCTAATCCCAGCAGGTCCTGCCCAGTGCTGCCCATGACAATGACCCCACGTGCAGGCACAGCTCTTGGTCCTTCCTGCCACTAAGCAGGGGGCATTCATCTTCTGGCTGCCCAGGTTGCCAGGTTCTTTCATTCCGCTGAAATTGCTTGTTTATTTGTAGCAGAAAGCCTCAGAGAAGACACAAGTGGAAAGGGCTAGCAAGAATGGGACAGGCCAAGAGGGGCCACAAAACATATCCTTCCCCCACAAGCCACAAGTCAGGCCTGCTCAGGCCAGGCTGGCTGTTGCTGAAGAGTTACAAGACACCAAAGGCAGGTGAAGCAGCCAAGCACCAGCTGCTGGGAAAGTGGAGAGAGGGTTATACATCTCCACAGCCCAGAATACTGTAAGCCTTCCGTGATTCCACTCGCCAGTGCCTTCTCCTACAAAGCAGCTCTTGAGGATTGGAAGATGTAACACATGCACATGAAATATCAGGGTATATTTGTTGCAGGAAAGAGCAGGAGAGCATTGTGATACGGTCTGGGATTTCCCTGAGGCTGTTGGAGGACTGGTTTTACTAGCGGGATCTCTGCTGGGATGAGATGAATGGGAAGCAGGATTAATTTGCAATCCCTCTTACGTCAACACTTGACAGGAGGCTTAATGACTGGGATTTCCCTCTGAGTATCCTGAGGGAAATGGAGATCATTCTTCGAGCTCTCAGCTCTCGCCCAGTGTCAGGCAAAGAGCCATTCTCAGGCTGTTTGAGGCTCTTTAGATGTCAGGAATAAAAATTGTTTCCTGTGAGCAGCAGCAATGAGTGTCCTGGCAAAGCTGTGGTCTGAAAAGGATGCTTACAACAGGAGCATCTTTTTCCTCAAACCCTCAGCATATTCCTCTTTCGTAACAGTTCTGTAACTCAAAATAACCTGTCCTGGCAGCTTGTGTTACTTGCATAAAAAGGAAGCTGAGGGCCTCAATGAGGTCAAAGGGAAGAGCACCCTGTCTAGACCAACATCCCTGGGGATTTCAGCCCCTGCCTCTTGGAAAACCCCTTGGCCCAGAATTGCCCTGGTGAGTCACTTGCACAAAGACAGCACTGAGAAAAACTCTGGAGCTGTCCCACCACTCTGACACCTCTGGGGAAGACTTCTGCAGGGCAAAGGAAATTTCCACTTTGTTCTTAGCACTTGATCCTCATCAGTCTTCATAGCCATGCTGCAAGATGGATGAGAACCTCTGATTACACATCCTATCCATCTTCATTGTGTGTTTTTCCATTCCCTCTAGGTAGAATGCATTCCTTGTGCAGCTCTCCAAAAGGCCTTGCTGCTGATACTCTCCAGATCAGGCATTCAGTGGCCAGCCAGGTGTCTGTGCTCACTGAGACAGGCACACTGGCAAGGCTCGCATGGCTCACTGGCCTTGGGGACATTGCTTAGGAGTGACTTGTTGCCTGTGAACAACAGTGAGTAAAGCAATACCTCCAAACTACCTCTTCCTTGAGTTTTGGGGTGTCTCCTGCACCCCCACCCAGTCCAGCAGCTCAGTTTGCCTTTGGAAAAGGAACTCCTCGATGGAGAAGTTGCCCATCTGCACCAAGTGGCCACAGAGGCTGTGGTTTGGGTGAGCCATCCTGCCCTCAGAAATCTTGCTGTAGAGGAGTTATTAATATTCCTATTGCCCACGTGCCATGCTGACTAGCTTCCAGAGATAAGTGCTCTGCTCATGTGCCTGTGGAGAGAGGGGACTTCCCAGGCCTAATTCAGTGCTTCCCATTCCTGCTTTCTTACACACCAATCTCTGCTGAGGCTATGAATATGTCCTGCTGAATCAGTGTTCATCCAGCCAACTTCTCTTTTTCACAAGGGGAAATATTTATAATCTAACAGTCAAACCACCACGCAGTGCAGCTGGTGGAAGACATCCAATAAACATCCCATCTAACTGCTGCCTTTGCTGCCAAGCTTCCTCCCAAGAACTGGTGACTTGAGCAGCATTCAGCTGCGCTGTTGTTGATATACAAGAGCTAATATTCATTACGCCGTTTGTTATATGCTGGTCATTCTGATGAGTTACAGGAAGGAATATTCTTCATGCTAACCTTCAAATAATCACCAAGGTTGTCTGAGTTGAAAAAAAAATGTCAGTCTGGAAGAATTAATTAAGCGTTCTCTTCAGTGGGGAACCTGGCTTGGTAGTACTCTCCATTAAATCTGGCATGAAGATATCTTTGAAATAGCGCTGCTGTGCATAGATGTTCTCTTTTTATTCTTACCAGGTGATGTGAGGATAATATAATTCATAAATCATGGCTCCATAGCTACAGCTGAGATTAGTTTTGTGTTTCAAATTAGAAATTTGAACTCTGTATTGTCTTGATATTTCCTCCCCAGTGTTCTTACACTTACTTCCTATGTATAAGAAGGAAAGATCTGAGAACAGACAGATAAAAATGCTAAATATCTAAAAAGTTAAAAAACATTAAAATTAGTCCTTGAAGAAATACAGCCTCTAGTAACAAAGTGTTTCGACATTTAATCATCACTGTCGTAGAATAATAAAAAGACTTCAGGCTTCCTACACAATAAAAGCTTCTTGCTGTCATGTGCAAAGCCTACATGAGTGTTTACTTTTTTAATTCCTGAGTATTTTTCACATTACTTTTGACATCTCTCTGGATGATTACATTAAGAATTCAGTTCAGAATTTTGCTTTTAAAAATGCCACTGAAGTCACAGCTTGTCTTAATTGGGATCATTTGGAAGAGTTGTCCTTAGACACACTGATACTCAAGCCTTTTCTGGTACCTAACCTGGAATTTTTCCTCATCTATTTCCCTCAGTTACTGTCTCCTCACAGCTTAGGCAGCCAGCTCCCTTGAGAGTGAAATTGACATTGTTCCCAACAGGTACAACTGGAGGATAGGTTCTGTGACAGGCTTGCAATTACCAAAATTGGAAATTGGTTTTAAGGAAATACCTTTACAGACATTGGACAGCAGCTCAGGAAAGCATCTGATTAAAGAGCTCAGCAATATTAAAAAGCATTGACATCTATATGGCTGGCAGAAAGATCCAGATTTTTAAAAGGGAATGTAGGTTTTAAAAAGGATAGTCAGTCTTCTTCTGAGGGCCTCTGTTTAGGTCTAACTCATACCTGTTTGATGCTGGAGTAAATATGTCCTATCTTTCTGCCGTGCACTTCTCCATTGTCCTATGCCATATCCATCTCTAGCCTTTATCAGAGAGAGGACAGTGGAGGAGGTGGTCTGAGTGGTCTGGAAGCTGGCCTGGGGGTCCCCATCAGCTGATAGGGACGAGGTGAGTGAAGACTCAAACTGAGCTGCAGGGAGGTGGACCTGTACAACCACTTCTCCCTTAAGATGCTGTACACTGGCTAAGGACACAACTCAGTCAGACTTTTTTGCAATGGCCAATCAGACCCTGATTTCAGCATAAATTCAGTTTGAAGAAACCTGGAGTGAGATTTATCTCACCAGATTTAGATGTCTGGTTCAGGATGAGAAGACCTCTCTAGAATAACTTATTTCTCTCCATTGTTTGGAAAGGGGATGCAGCCCCCATGGCCCATGAGATGCAGAGATATGCATTTAATCAGATGGACCTCACCTACGGTCCTTTAAGAAAAAGTAACTAAAAAGTTATGCCCCAAACATCAAATGTCCTCTCTTCTGTGTTGTTTTGAGCCTGCACTGTGATTCACAACTGAAAGAAAAATAATAGCATGACTTAACACTGGAGAGTTTGCCTGTTGAGACAATACCCCAAGCTTCTATTATTTTAGAGTAGTGACTTAGGTAACAAAACCTCTTTCGTAGAGATTCTTGAAAGACTGTGTAAACAGTAATTTGTTACCCTCCCTGAGCAGAGGCATGCTTATCATGAAAGTCAAAGGAGGACAGGGCTGGGGCTTGAGAGGATGTAACAAGCCAGCTGCTTCTTGCAGAGGTTGTGGGTTTTTGGTGAACTCTGTATTGGTATTTGCTGGAAAAGTTAATTCCAACACTGCTGGTGAGCAGGAAAAGCCAGCAGGCCTCTGCTGGACGAGGAGCTGGCATGGTTCTTGCTACTGGGGCTGTGGGAGAGGCAGGGCTTTGCCTGGAGCCACCCGTTGGGAATGTAAAGGGACATGGGCTTCCCTTGAGCTCCAGGAGGGCAGGAGGTGAAAGTTGCTGGGAAGTGAAGTGGGAGGTTTCCTTAAAAATATGGGAAGGCTGTCAGGCTACTAATTCAGAGTTGAAAACCTGCCTGGCAGCAGGAAAAGCTCTGGGGAGAGATGAGAGAAGAATCATGAACACTTGCTTCCTCAAAGTGGTTTGTGATTGAATCTGGGCTGTCTTTGATGAAAGATGTTTTGTTTCCCTAAATGAACTCAAAATTTAGATTGAGCCCCATACTTTTGATTCCAAGCAATTCACATCCATGCAGGATTTTGAAGTACTTTGTAGGAATAACTTTAGTCACTTGGTGAAATGGAAGCAGATACATATAAATATACTGTACCAATAGTTTGTCTCCTCAAAGGATTAAACTTAAACGATTCCTGATATCTCAAGTTGTTTTGTTCCATGCTTCTTATCTAAACACTATGTATTTTAGCTATATGTATATGTCCCAGAGATCACAGTACATGTGATCTCTGGGACAGATTACAGAATATACAAAGCAGTGCAATGCTGTTTTATGGCTGTTTAGCCACTGATTTATTTTTAGTTGATTGAATAACATCTCTATCTGGATTGTGATCACGATGATGACTGTGAGAGTTATATCCCAGCAATGAGTTCAAATATAGCCCCTTAGAAGAAGTGGCCTTGCACTTTCTAGAAGTGGTGGTTGGATAATTTTTCGTGGTTAGTAAAAACACTGATTAGCATAGTGAAGCATATGTAATTTTTACAGAATTTTCTCAGTAGCTTGTAGTGGATTGCCAGGTGCAAGGCAGAATGCAAAAGGATTAGAACATAAAAGTGAGTCTAGAATAGTTTTTAAGAGGAACATTGTTTCAACTTTGTATTGTCCAAAAGAAGAAAATGCAAAAATGCCACAGCAGCTGACGCAGAAGCAGTGAAAATAAAGGTCTAATTATGTAATTCATACACATTGTTTCATGGAGAGAGCAAATTAGTGTTGTTTGCTGCCATTTACTATAGATAAAAGATACATTTTGGTGTGGCAGGAATTGACTACTGCTAACACTCTGTGAGCTTTTTCAGATGGGAAAAAATTAGAAATCTGGTGGGAAGAGGCATATTTTCTTCAATGGCCTTTGCTGTCTCAGACTATAGAGACATCCAAAGATTTCCATTGCTCTTTTGCTAAAACAGAACTGAAAGCTGAACAGTTCATTGCTCTGTTTTTCATTTTCAGGACAGCAATGAAACTGCATTAGGGATATTTGGAAAGATAAAAGATATCTTTTATCACACCAACAAAATGGTTTGGATTTTGTCAGCGTGTTGTGATTAGCAGCTGATATTAATGTTTACTTTGGGGGATACACCCATTTGTCTGTGCTTTGGAGGCAGTGGGAACGAATACCTGCTTCCAGCTGGCTGCTGAGCTCCCACAATGCTTACTGCAGCAGATTAAGCTAAAATAGGTCATCACTTCATCTGGAAAGTTGTGTAACAAGTTATCAATCTCTCCTTCACCTCTGTTCAGAGTTTTTAAATTACAGGAAGCATTTCATTTTGTTAGCCTCCACTATGTGGAAACATTAAGGCATGTCCCTGCAAGACTGTTATTTCCTAACTTGCAGCTGAAAGGATCTGCAAATGCTTTCCCTCTGCTGTAAGTTACTTTGCACACTCAAGGGAGATTGCCCCATTGCATGTTTAAGTGTTTTAAAGAGCCAAAAGATGGGGATTGTGCAGAGACTCACAGCAGCTCTGTACCATTTTATTTCATAACACGCTGAACCACTAAAGGATCTCTGAAGGGGTTTTATAATTAGATCTGGACTTTTCTGTGTGGCAGTTTCTAGAATAATGCATCTACAGGAGGAGATTACAACAGAAAGCAGGGGATAAATTTGTTGGTCATAAATGTAACTCACTTAAAAATGTACCATGACAAAATGGCCACAATAGAAAGGGATTGTAGTCAGTCGTATATTTGCTTTTTGATGGTTGAGTTCACACTTTGATTTTAGAAAATGAGGCTACTTTAACATGAATGAGCCACTTTCTCTGGAAAATAAGCCATTATTTAATGTTTTAAACATGTTAGAAGGCTGGATATATATCATTGATTTGAGGAATGTTCTGCATGAAGAAATTTGTCATGCTGTGCCTCTTTCATCAGGAATTTTATAGTACAACATTTCATATCTTCATATTCTAGTAATCTGTGTTTCTTAAAGTTTGTGAAATAACAGATACTTCTGGCTTAAGTGCTGCAATGGAAAGAATGTTTTCATCTGGAAATATATTTTGACATATTGCAGAAAGAGCAAAATATTTATTTTATTAGAGTTACATTTCCAAATAGTTTAATTGTGCAAGTAAGGGAAGGTTTGTGAACTGAAAATAGAAATAAAAATGTATTGAAATGTCCATTGAGTGACTGTATATCCCACTTCAAACAATAAGCTGGAGCTTAAAGTGAGAGCAAATGTCCACTGCCAGGAGGTTTTCTTTGTTTTGGGGATTTTGTTTGGGAAGTTGTTTGTTTGTTGTTGCTTGTTTTGTTTTTTTTGTGAAGGTTCTTTTTATTTCCCTCCAAGCAATGAGGTCACTCCACCACTGTGCCTTTGCACCTTTGGGCTTAGTGCCTGTTCCTGCAGGAGAGCTTAATCACATTTTCTCAGTAAGTATAAGCACAAGCAGGCAAAAGCACTGAACTGTTCTTTAAAATGCTCCGCAGGTGAACGCCCAGGCATGAAGTTTGCCATTTAAAGCCTCTTTAGATTGAAGTTTGCACAACTCCTTGTTATTGTTTGTGATTAAAGACATGTTTTGACCAGAGAGAGAGCACAACTGGTGATGTTTAAGGAATAAAAGTGGAACAATGGTGTAATTATTTTTACTCAAGCTAACAGAAATAAAAAAGATATTTTGCTTTCTAGCAATGTTACTATCCATTTCTTCCTGCCTTTCCTTACATCTTAGCATACCCAAATACTTGCAGTTGATCCCAGGAGCTGACTGTGGTGATCATAACCACACATCCGTGCAATTTTCCTCCTCCCTGTTCACAGGTTACACCACAGAACAAGTCACTGCTCCCACTTGTGCGTGTTCTTCCTGGCAGCCCCACTGTCAGGCTGGGAATGGAGATGATGTGGTGCCAGGGGAAGCAAGCAGCAGCCCAGAGCCGGTCAGTGGTTACCTAATGCTAGCTTCCCAAAGAGTAAAATATATCAAGAGGGGAAAAAAAAGGAAAAGTAGGTCTGAGAATATGCTGGAAAAGGAGAGAAAAAAGTAATACTCTGTCCTCAAAAATCATCATAATTTTAATTGCTGTTAAAAGCCTTTGGATATTCCTACTGAATGGTATTAGCAAGGTATTGATGCAAAGAAGTGAGACATCTGATAAATCTGAATTTTCTTGTGTGATGAAGTCAAGAGGGAAGTTACTCCTTGTTATAAACATGTTATAAAGCTGGCTTTTCGCAAACATTAAGATGAGTGTTGTACATATAAGGTTGTTATAAATAAATTTTACGGTATTATTTTTTTCTCTTTCTTTCTCTTCGCACCCATATAGAGTAGATATTAAATGTGTGGTGTAGAAATGATTTTAAACATACAGTTTTCTTTAGGAGTAAGTTGATAAAGCATCTTTGTAGCAAGTGGATTGACTGCCTAGTTGGAATAGCACCCAGGGCAGACCCCTGCTGCTGACCTGAATAATCTGCTACTGATAGAGCAGCTCCCAACACTGACCATCTGCAGAAATTATAGACCAAGGCCCAAATTAAGACTGATAAGAATTAATTAAAATCACATCTGAGAAACACGCATACTCTAAAAAGGCAGGACCAAAGAGTGGCCATGCAAAGGACCTCCCAGAAATACGGAAATAAATTCTTAGAAAGGTTCAAATATACATATTTAAGGAGGGAGCTCAATGGGACAGGTGTGCTCTTGGCCAGAGACACCCCGGTTGTGTATTTTGTTTTATTGTATTGTCCTTATTGTATTTTATTAAACCTTTTAAATCCTAGCAGAAAGGTGAACTTAGTTTTTCACACTCCTCAAAAATGAAAAAAACCCACACAATAAACAGCGTGTCCCGCAGTGAAGGACTTCAGCCGCGAGTGGAAATTCAGACTGCTTGTCCATCCCCGGAATGCTCTGCCTCAGAGCACGGTTTGCTTTTGTTGTAACTTTCCGAAACCACTGTTACTCGTTCCGCTCCGTTATTGCAGGATCACCTTCCCCACCATAAGTGAGCTCCATAAGGACACAGCCCCCTCGCAGCGCCCGCCTCGGCCGCAGCCCCGCGCCCCTCACGCCGCCAGGGCGCGGCCCCGCCCCCGGTGACGCGGCGGCGGTCACGTGCGGCGGAGGCAGGCCC
>VZTB01017563.1:284832-337175 GCA_013397245.1 Thryothorus ludovicianus | reverse complement strand
GGCGGCGCGGCTCCGCCTCCCCTCGCCGGCCGTGCGGGGCGGGGAAGCAAGGAAGGAAGGAAGGAAGGAAAGGGTGACGTGTTCCACGCGTGACACCGGCCCACGCGTGAGCCGGCAGCCGCCCGGCCCCGGCCTGCGCCGCGCCGCGGGACTCGCCCTGTGCGAGGGGCCACCAGCCCGCCCGGCAGCTCCGGCTGCTGCGCCGCGAGGCACCGGGGCAGCGTTGTAGCTTGAGCCAAATTGGAGCTTTTTGTCCCCAAAGATCGAGTTGCAGCGGCCCGCCCCGCAGTCTGCCATTTAATCCGCGCACGATGCAGATTATCCGGCGCCTGGCGAGATGGGCCGCTACGATAGAGCTGTACCAAGGCTGCTGACACCCCGTGAGCAGCAGAGTTGTGGTGACGTGGCTTTCCGAGGGCTCCCTCCATGCGCAGGGCCTGGCACAACCGCATCCCGGCACAGCGGAATGGGGGCTGAGAAACCACGTCCTGGTACACAAAATGGCTATTCTCATCTTGCTGTGTCGTTGCTTGCATGGATTTTAGGTAGGCAGATGTTTGCTGCAAGGAAGAAAATGATCCTGAAGGATCTTCAGGAAGTACAGAGTTGGCAGGGTTTATGTCACTAATACATCTGTGTGACACGCAGCAATAAAACGTCAACAGCTTCACTTTAATTCAACAGCTTTGCTTTAATTCTGCCCACATCTGCCTTTCCTAGGCTTTCTTCAAAATTCCAACCTGGCTGAATAAGGTCTGTTGCTATATAGTCAGCTCATAACAGCCTTCTGTTCCCTTTTTTATTTCTGTCTGCATTCCCAAAGGTTTCAATAGTAAGCATGCAGAGACAGAATGGTCTGCTCAGGAGTTTCTAAGCTTTGTGTTCTTGAGTATTTTAAAGCTACTGAAATCAAGTTGCCTTTCCAGCATCTGCCTACCAATGCCTGAAGGCCCTGGCATTATAGTCAATTGTGTTTGGTTACGGCTAGAGAAGGCTTCTTCTGGAGTCTTACTTTTTTAAAAATCATGTTGTTCTGTTCTTGCATCATTTGTAAGAGGTAATTTGTATAGGCAGAGCCAAGCAGCATTAAGGCTTTAAAATGTTCATGTGGTACTTGCCTGGTAAGGCACATGTATTTCAGGTGGAGTGCCATGTTCCCATCTGTCTCTTACTGCTTGGTCGCCAAGCCTTCTGGTTGTCAGGTTGCCCACTCTTAGGTCAGTTGACCCCAAGGTCTCTTCCAAAACTCACTTTTATGACACAGGACTTATCTAGGGAAGTGATGGTTAGCCAGTGAATCCCATATTTGAGTCTTAGTTGGCTTTTTTCAGATGAAGCTGGTGTCTGAGTTTCCATTTGAATCATAAAATGAAATAGTTTTTAAAAGCCCTATATAGTTTGAAAAGCTGCAAAGGAGAAAAAGTAATGTATGCAATTTTTGTGCTCCGTATTGTCGGGTATGGTGTGTCCTCCCAATGTGCTGGGCTTGTTATAAGTGCTGAAACCTCTCTGATAGGTGCCTGTCTTCTCTGTGGTCTGTGTGGGAAAGGTCATTTCAGGACATGATATCTGCAGGTACCCTCTGTTCTGCACCGGATGGTCTGCTGTGCTCCCTTGGATTGGGCCACCGAACAGAGGAGGGAGGAGGCTGGTGGTTAATTGTGTCCAGGCTCAGTTCGGCTCCTGCCGGCGAGCTGAGATTTGCGTGTGTGATAGCGCAGCGCTCACAGTGGCACCCTGTGTTTTGGAGGAATCCGCGGGCTGTGCCAGCCGGCTGCTGCGGGGGGCGTGGGGCGCCTGAGCCGCCCTTCCGCAGCCACGTGCCTCTGCCCCATTGTCCAGCCCGGCGGGGTCGGGCTGCTTGTCAAGGGCGAACAATGCCCTGTCTGTAGGGGATTGCCTTACCGTAAATAACGCTAGAATAGCATGAAAAATCCCTTTCAGATCGACTCCCCCACAAGCGTTCTGGCTGGGCTATTAGCAGCTTCTCCCGCCCTCGCACACCCGGCTGAATGGGCAGGGTATTTGGCTGATTTGGGTAATGCTATTCAGTTTCGATGAAAGCGGATAGCTGAGCTTTTACTGTCCAGAATGCTGTTCATGAGCTGCAAAGGGCAAAAATAGATCAAGCTGCATAAAGATTAGCTCTGGTGCCTACAAAGACATAGGAAAACAGTACTCAAAATAATAGGGGCATCTGAGAGCTGTGTTTTTCTGACTACTTTTTGTGATGGAGAACCCGGTGTGCAGAGTGTGTGGTGTCACGCTGATGAGGCATTTTGGTTAATCATGACAGCTCCACTAAACAGCACGAGTCATGTGGTGCCCAAATCACAGGCTTTTATTTTGTGTTGGCATGGCCAAACATACACAGTCCTCTACTGCAGATGGGCCTGCTCACTTGGGATTCCCAGTGCCTCCCAGTGCCTGGTGGCTCCACCAGGAGCTGGTGGCTTGTGGCAAGGGAATGGCAGCACAGCTGACTGTGCAGGTGTGCTTTCATCTGCTTGCCACTTGAGAACAGGTACACTCTGAGCTGCTGCATGGAGAACAGTGCTCTTCATTGTTCTCAGACACTCACAGCATATGGTGCAGGAGCAGGTACAGCAAATCCCCTAACAGGCCATTGTGAGATAATCTGTATGAAGAGGAAACTTGTTCTAAAGTCTTGCCTGCTGTGGTTTATACCACGAAGTGTGAGAATTTATATATTTAATTGTTTTTCCTGCCTAATGCAGCAACTGTCATCCATGAGTAAATCCACACTTGTTTCAAATCCAGTGTCAGAGAGCTGACTAGGTGTTCTAATAAGAATAAAGAGCATTTCCTTAGAATAGTTCTGGGTACATAGCCCTTTTGCATGGCCTTTGTACACGGATAAAGGCTGGAGTAAAGTAGAATGTCTGACTTACCTTTTCCATGTCACAAATAATTTTGTGTACTTTGGTCTTATATACTTTTAAAATTATTCCCAAGACTTTTACCTTCTTCATCTCTGAGACTTTTGAAGACCCCCTTCAAAGACCCCTTTTAGTAACTTTAGTATTCTTGCTGTTTCAGACATACCTGTTAAAAATTAGCATTGATGGAAAATGGGAAGCATTCCAGTGGAATACACACGGTTCATTTTCATGAAGTGTTGTAACACCTTTTGTTTTTCTTACCCCTCTCCCCAGTCAGTGTTTCAGCTGGATGGAGCCTTTAATTGGGCACAATTATTCTCAAGTTTGCGTCATGAAATGTGTGTCCTTTCTTTTTATACTCTTTGTTGGAGCATTTTTGTAGACCTTCCATGGTTTTTGCCTATTCTTAGTAGTTTTACGGAGTTAGTGCAAAGTAGTCATTATGCTGTCTGTGTAGTCTGAATTGTCCTCTGAAGTGGCCACTTTTATGGGTCTTGGCACCTAAACCTTGTGTAACTCAGGGCCACACTCATGGCTTATTTCTAGAGGAATAGCTGTACCCTTCTCCGTTTCATCTTCTAGGGAATGTGACTCTTTTGTCCCATAAGTCTCTCTGTTGCTATGGGAATTAATGAATTTTGCTTGCAAAATAAAGGCAAGGAATGTTTGGTTCAGCTATAGTTCTTACATGTAGTCTGTAATTTGGATTCATAGGCAGAAGAGAAATTAATGGGGGTTTCAGTTTGTGATTTTTTTTGATTTGTTGGTCAATTGCTTTATGGTGGTTTTTTTGGGAGGGAAGTGTTTTTTGGTTGGTTGGTGGTTTTTTGGATCTGAGAGTTAATCATTAGTCTATAGTACTCTTGACTTTGTCAGCTCCTGGTGTATGGATGAGGAGAGGAGGAATTGATGTAGTCACAAAGAAGGAGGGAAACTGTTTAAAGGAGAAAGCAGCAGATCCAAAGGGGAGGCTAGGATTACTCTTGCAGCATGAGCTCACAGCAGCAAAGTACTGTGTTTCTTACCTTCATTGTCCCTCTTCCAGATAACTGACTCGGCTGGGCACATCCTGTATGCCAAGGAGGATGCCACCAAGGGCAAGTTTGCCTTCACCACTGAAGACTATGATATGTTTGAGGCCTGCTTTGAGAGCAAGCTTCCTGTGGG
Source organism: Thryothorus ludovicianus (assembly GCA_013397245.1). Classification (NCBI taxonomy): domain Eukaryota; kingdom Metazoa; phylum Chordata; class Aves; order Passeriformes; family Certhiidae; genus Thryothorus; species Thryothorus ludovicianus. Next base: position 333,105 of record VZTB01017563.1, on the reverse strand, counting down.
TGAGTGAAATGAGAGGTGTGCTGGCTGTTTCTAGCCAAATTTGTGTAGTTTTGTGGATTAGGAATATGAGTAAAGGGGTCCTGAGTGTGGTCCACAGAACACTTTTTGACTTCTAAAGCTGATCTTCAGGAGGTTGTGGCCACTCTCACTGCAGAACATGCTCTGTGTGTTGCTTTTGAGGTAGTCCTCTGTGGCTGTTGTGTAGGGCACTTGAGTTTCCTCTGAAAGGGGAATTGGGCATTTCTCTTGCAGAGGTCACCGCAGTTGCAAAGAGTGGCAGTACAGTGAGCAAACCACACTTCTTTTACCAGTTTCATGTTTCTCCCCATCTTGCAGTTGAGCCAGAACCTCTCTTGCACCACAGCAGGCCATTTCTTTCCCGTTTGGTAGAATGTGATCTCTGCACAATGTGTTCTGGGCAGCTATCCTGCAATAGGTTGACAACTATTTGATGAGGATTATGTGTGTATAATGGATTGGATTGTGTGTGTATCGGGAATATGTCCTCAATTTGCACCCACAACTGCCCTTGAAGTGGTCATTAAAGGGAAGGGGAAACGAGCAGCATGTCAGCTTTGCATTTGTGCCACAAGGATGGTTGCCTAACGAATGCTGAGGCTGGTTTCCTGTGAGTGTGACGCATTTACTGCTTTGAATGCCCGAGCTAACTTCAGCACAAACGTGCTGCAAGTGGCCAACATGTGGGCTCCTGTCTCGCCAGGGGTGGTGTGAGTGCATGCAAGTTTGTAGGTGCTACATCTTTTCATGGTTACTGTCAGAGTTCTGCTCCTTGGGCCTGGTTTTCCTTGGCTCTTATCCTTAAAGATCCCAGCTAGTTTCACCGAGCATTCACTAGCAGCATTCCTCAAATCAGGTCAAAGGCAAGTGCTGTTTTGCTGTTTCTGCTCTGTGTATAAGATGCAGATAGTTTGTAAGTTGAAGAGAACTTTATGGAAAGAGAAGGCTATATTCTTTGGTGGAGTTGGGAAGGATCTGGCTTGTAACACCTCTTGTATGGTATTTGACAGATTAAATAGTGACCCCGAATGCTCAGGATTATGTTTTTATTTTACTCCAAAGGCAAGACTTTCAAATGTTCCTTAACACATTGAGACATGCAGGCACTAGTGACTCATCTGGGAGTCACTCATGCTATTTACTTTCCAACACCTGGGTATTTGAGAAGTCTCCAGACAGACCTGTAGATCTTTTCATAGCTTCCATGTGATCACACACTGAAGTGGGAAAGGTTTCTTTCTTTAGTTGTGTCTAGACTCTTAGTTCAGTGCTTTTGGGCAGAGGTTTCTTGCCTAGACTGAGCTCCTTACAACTGTTTTGATTGTAGAAAATGTTTGTTTCCTGACTCACTTGTTGCAAGTTTGTTTTAAAGCTTTCAATATGGTTGAGGATTAAGTATTTCTGAACGCAGTTTCTACCTTGATGACCTGTGGGGCACTGAGCTGCCAAAATCTAGAACTCATAAACTGAGCAACTGGATCCCCTTCTGGAAGCTTTCTTCTTAGTGCTTTGTTTTTAGACCCAGGTCTCCAAATTCCACTTAGAGTATCTCCGGGTTTCCCATGTCTGTGCTGGAAGTCAAGGAAGTATTAAAGTAAGGGATGTGACACTGTGAGGCTTGATCATCTGCAGAACTTGGTTAAGGTACTTGGAAAGAAGTAACCACGTCACAAGGAAGTCCTTGTTTCCTCTGTAAGGTCAGCATGGAAGTGGAGGAATTTGCCAAGTCTAATTCCCATGTTTCTCTTTAAAGGTTAGGGTCTTTTTCCCAGTCTCATCATGCAAGTAATCAGGACCTACCGCAGCAGCCTAGAAAGATGTTTGTGGAGTATTGAAAGAGACAGACTGTTAGGAGAGGAAACCTAGAGCTGTTGGATCTGAGGGGTCCAAGCAACTGGGATTTCTCAACCCCTAACCACAGAAATGAGGAAGAAGAAATGAGGAGGTCTTATATTGAAGTTTCACCTTATCAGAGTGAAGGAGTTCTTAGGGTGCTTATTGGAGCTGTGGGTATTTGCATGATGGGTTTTTTACCTTCTTCCTGGTGGAATGGTCCTGTCTTCCTGACCAGTGCTCTGTCCCCAGGCACATTTACTCTCCCATGATGTGCTAATCTCAGCTGAACAGCCTGGCCTCACTGCATTCTCCTGCTAGGGCTCTTCTGTGTGCTTATCTTTAACTGTATGCTCCTTCTGTAATCCTTCTCTTCCCAAACCTTCTTAAGAGTGTCAGAACTCATTTTTTCTGGAATTCCTGTGGGAAAACTTTTTTATGTTCAGTTCAACCATCCTGCTTTTCTACTGACTTTGCAAATTAAGAGCTCCCCTAATTTCCCAGGAGACAGTTCAGTGCTCATGTGAGATGACCTCTTGAAGAACTGAGGAATGTAGGTACCAGTTTTGTTCATGATCTCTGAATCTTGACTGTTTCTCTCTCTCTTTGCTACTGATCCAGCCTCCTCTTGTGAACTTTGGCTGCAGAAGCAGCAAGAGATTTCTGAGGATCTAATGAGTGTGAAGGGAGCTGCCTTGGGCTTAGTAAACTTATAGAAGAGCAGCTTCAATTTTTCCCTGCCAGTTCCTGACAACACTAACCTCTTGCAAAATGTCTGCTCTCCAACCCTTTAAGGTTTCTAGTTTCTTATGGTCTCTTGGCAGCTGTCCCTTCCAGTCTAGCAAATTAATTCTTCTAGTTTTGTTGTTCTGTTCACTGGCCCTTTCATCTTTCACATCTCTTCCTGCAAACTTCAGCTCTCAACTCAGGTTGCTATAATTTGAGCACCACTATAAAAACCTATCAGTGAACTGTGTGCTGTGAATTTTTTTCTGCAGCTGCTATTGTCTGTCCTACCTGCCTGTCTCCATGCATGCTAGCAACATGTGTGGCATAAGCAGTCAAGACTTGTGGTTGGGGAAGGGAGCACTGGGGGTTGTGTACAGCCTGTCTGTTAAAGAACAGTGCTAGGACTTCAGGGGTTTCTTACAGTAACTGGTCTCTTAAAGAAAACAACAAAATTCCATCCTAATCATAATTTGTCTGTTAGACTCTTACATAATGTGTTCCCATAAGGAAATTTAGGAAGCAGTTTTTAGTTGATATGCACCATCTTATCAATGCATATTCATTGTCATGCTAGCAGTAGAAGGTGATTCTGCTCTGGTGTTGAAGAGCTGTTCAGTGAGTGGGTAGAGAAAAAAGTTGGGGATATCCAAAGATTTGGAGTATCTCCATAACTCCAACTGGAGTGAGGCAGCGTAACCTGTACATTGGCTTTGTTTGTGGACTGAGGGAATGCCCACCTGGCAGCCTTATGAAACAACTGTGAGTATTGGACATGCTCCTGGATGAAATTCATAGTTTAAGTAATTTCAGACCTTGTGTTTTGCTGGCAGCCATTTGAGGACAGCTGTATGTCCCAACGTGCTGGGATTTGGAAATGTGTTACATACAGACATTTTCTTGGTGGGTGGTATAGCAGGGAATGATACTCAGATGAGCTGATGTGCAGCATTTTTGAGAATATCTGATATTACTATCTTATGTATATTTTTTTTCCTCTTGTGAATGTTCTCAGATGTGACAGTTTGTAGCAGTTGAATGAAGCTATAAGCCACAGGTGTCCCTGGGGGTTAAAGCCTTGAAAGATACCTACTGTGCTGGTGACTGCAGCCTTATGTGCTGTTTGTGTGGCTCCAGCTGGCTGCTCTCTGAGGCAATGTTTCCCCAGCTTTTAGAAGCTTTTTGCTCTCCTGGGATTTGCATTATCAGTGTGGCTCTTGGGTTTCTGAGATGGTTGATAATGGGATTGCCTGGGCTTCTGCAGGCATTCCAGTATGTGAGGGGCAGTAGTCCTCATATGCCATGTTTCTCAGTTGGGGCAGTTTATCAATTTCTCCTTTGAATGTAAAGCCATTTACAGCCCCAGTAACCTTGACAAGTTGCTAGTTCAGTTCCTGTGAACGTGGGCTTCCCACTTGAATATTTGTCCCTCCAGTGACTTGTCTTTCACTGGGCTGTCTCATAGCAGCTGGTGTTCATGTTCTAATCCTCTGCAGTTTTTACAGTGATTTGCATCCTGTAGACACTCAGTGCTTTTAGTTACAGCTTGTTCTCATTATCTTTGGGAGGCTCTCCTTCAGCCAGGATTTATTGTGAAGTGTCTGTATTTTTAGGCTGGACTGTGCTGCCTCCGCAGTTAGCTGCAGACATGGAGGGAGGGGAGGGATTTGAGTCCTTCCTCACTGGTGGGAAGAGCTGGTGATTTCCTGGCAGGCTGAATGTTTCACACAAGGCATCCTTTCATTATGCTTCCAGGAACAGGGAGGATGCCGGACCAGCTCGTGACTCTGGATATGAAGCACGGCGTTGAAGCAAAGAACTACGAGGAGGTATGTCCCCTGGCTGCCTGCACTGCAGGCTCCCCTTTCCCAGCACTCACGTGATGCCTTTTGTAGATCTGAGCTCATGATGGGAAGCTGTTTTCCCAGTGGTGATGAAAGCCTGTCTGCAAACTACAATGGCAGTGAAGCTTTGTGTGTTACGGGAGAAAAAAAAAACAAAACAAAAAGACAAACATCAACTAGAATTGTACTCTGGGAACTGGAGCCTAACGTGTGAATTTCTTCGCTAGGACAGCATGACCCAGATTCTAGGCAACAAGATACTGAGAGGTGAAGTTTCCCCAGCAGCAGAGGTCATTTAAAGTTAATATCAGACCCTCTCTTAAAGGTCAAGTTTTCAAGTTTCAATGTTACTGTTTTTACCTTCCTGCTCCTAAGATGTACTGGCTCAGCAGGCCTGAAATGGCACTTGTGTGTTTCTAAGAACTGACAGTATATCAATGTAAAGGTGTTTGGCAGAGTAGTAGCTGCTGTGGAATGGGTATTTGGTTTGAAGGCATGACTTTGGAAATAGGCATAGAAACCTGAACATCTCCATTTTAGGAGGACATAGTTTGCTTAGACCCAAGAGCCAGCTGTGTAGAGTAGCAATTACTTTGTGGCTGAGATAGTCCTGAGTGGGTTGGATGCTGAATTTTTATGGCAGCTGTCAGGATTTTGGCTCACTAGAATTTGGGATCAGTCATCCCCCAGTACAGAGCTTGTGCCTGAGAAAATGAGAATTATTGGTGGAGAAAGAGTCTCTCAAATGATTGCTGTGTCCACGGTGCATAAGAGCATGTGAGATAAGAGAGATGCCGTAGAGAGGAGGCTGGTTAGCAGAGGAAGCTGTTAATGATTCCAGATAGAAAATTAAGAAATTTCTGAGATGATCATGCTGGTGTTTCTATATCCTTTCAAACTTTGGACTGTCTGGTCATGTGTGATTTACGTTGGTTGGGAGCACTTCCTATGGAAGTGGTCTGTAAGGAGGTGCTTGGGGTCAGAGAAGAGCAGAGCAATCATAGCTTAAGTCTGTCTGGAGCATATCCTACATGGAGAGTAAAAGTGTGCTTGGGGTCAGGGAAGAGTGGAACACTAGTAGGGCCAGCTGTCTGTCAATCTGCTACTGAGGGATTGCAAGATGTTGAAATATTATGGGGTGAATCCCTGAGAGCAGAACTGGGAGGATTATGTTTGCTGTATTTACAGAATCCCTTTCAATACCACCCTGCAGCATACTCTAGTGTCACATTACTGTAGTGCTGCCTAGAGTTGCTGTGCAGAAAGGTTCTCTTATGCCTGTGTGTCTACATACTGGTTGTACTGATAAAACTGTTCTGGAATACATGCATCTCTTATGCTCATTTAGGGAAAGGTGTCTATGGACAAATACCAGAAAAGAAGAATGTAGACTTGCAGTTCCAGTTGATACCAAATGCAGATCTTGGCAGCCCCAGCAAGCATCCTTGACTTTTGAGGACCTCTCAGAGTGGTAGATCATATTGAGCCTTGTTGAGCATCATTACCACAAAGGACTCAAACTGATTTATTATTTGTGCAGCTGCTATAGATGTTTAACCACACTGCTTTGCAGTGAGTTTTCTTTATTTTTGCCATCTTCTCAGTTTGCTATAGTACTTGTGAGTTTTGACTGACAGGTTGCTGTGAGGCCTCAGAGGGCAGAAATGTTGCTCGGGTTTCTCTCATGGAATTGCAGCCTTTTTGAACCTTTTGCTTCTGATATTCATGTGTTGTTTGGTGCCAGTGACCTGTTATACAGCCCTAGTTCTTGTTGAATTGCTGCAGGGAGACTTGATTCAGGGCATTTAATGTGCATCACTGATACTAAGTCTGGCTTTATGAACTTTCATAGATCCAGACATTCTTGGAGCAAAGCAGCTGGAATAGTGAGCTGGATTAGAAGATAAAACTGCAATATCCTACCGTAGTTATCTGGGTTTGGGAGGAATAGCTTTATCCATTCAAGAAGTAGAAATGAAGATATAGAAAAATGAAAAGATTTCTGATGACACTAAGAATGCTTGATGATCTAGGTTTTTGTCCATATCAACTATTCCTTGTCACTTCTTTGCTATAGTGTATCTCTTTCTATGCTAGGAAGAGTTAGGCTTTGACAAATCTTTAAGTGACCCCTGGGAAGCTCATTGGAGTTGTTGTCATGGTGCTGGTGGTCCAGATGTTTTTTCTAGGATGATGATGTTCCACCATCACAGGTGTTTGGTGGGCTTTTTTACAAAATGTCTTGGAGCAGCTGTGCATATTGGGTTCATTAGGGGTGAAAGGTTCCAGGATTGCCCAGGGCAGTTGTGATATTTAAGGAAAGACTGGACATGGATTAGTTGTCATGGTGGTGTTAGGGCTTAGACTGGACTCGATCTCAGAGGTCTTTTCCACTCTTAATGACTTTGTGATTCAGAATACACATCTTGGAATACATGCAGAACTAAGAGTAGCTATTTGATGTTTGTAACTGCACCTGTGAAGAGCAGCTGAAGGGATATATATGAAGCAGATAAACTTTGTTTTTTCCCAGTGGAACCCTTGTAGCTTTCTGTGAATGAGAAATGAGCCCTCAAGGAATATAATGGAGCTGGTCAGTGTAAGGCTGGCTTGTCAGTACAGCTGCCCAGGGCCTTGTGTGTGTTACAGACCTGCTGCTCTAGTGGTGTCAGCAGAGTCTGGGCTGTAGGCATGCAGACACTGGGACCAATTTTTCAGCAAAGCTTTCTGCTGGCAGGTATGTGGCCAGACCACAGGGTTTTGTCATTTACAACCTAGAATTTCTTGTCTAGAAAGCAGGAGAGGGTTAACCTACTCCTTCCTACCCCTCCTCTCAAACACACTCCAAACTGACACTGCTGTGCTGGCAGAGCTATAATATACAGCTTGCCTCAGCATAAAAATTCTCGGATGATTGTTTGATGGCTTGCTGTTTGCCAGGATATGCGTGTCATGTGGAGACCCTTCAGTGGAAGAGCTGATTAGAGCTGGCTTGGTCACGAGCATCTCTTCAGCTCTGGCTCTGATGCCAAGGCAGCTGCTCTGGAAGTGGCATTTTGGGGATACCTTCATGCTGGGTGCCCTGTTGCCTGCCTGTCAGCATGGATCACTGAGAGATGGCCATCATGCAGCTTATATCTGAATAATCCTGTGAGGCTGAGACTGGTGGTGAACTGCAGGTGCTTTGTGTGTTTTTTCTGTAACTCATCTTTCTACTGCTGCATTACCTGGGGACACAGAATCTGGCCTTCATGGCAGGAGCCTGTCACTTCTTGGTAATAGTGACGGATTCTGTGCAAGAATCTCGAGAAGTGTCGGGAATTGCAGTCCTGCTTCCTTTGGGTGTCCTTGTGTCCCAGGTTTTATGTAATGCGTGTGTCAGGTTATAGCCACAACTGGGACAGAGAGATATTTCTATACATTCAACTTAAATAGCTGCTGTTGTGTGCTGTGCGTTCCAATTGAATTTTGCAATGGGTTTTTGTTTTTGGGTACCAAGCGTGTGTGCCGTGGGGCCGCGGGCTGGGCGGGAAGCGAAGGGATGTCCGGGCGGGAAGCAGCTCGTTCCCGGCGGGAGGGAAGCGGCTCGTTCCCGGCGGGAGCTGGGCCCGGCAGCGGCCCCGCAGCGCCTCCCGGTGGCTGCGGGGGCCCTGCCGGGGCCTGTGCGGCCCTCCAGGTTCCGGCCAAGGGGTGAAAGCCCTGAGCTCTCTTGGGATAATCAAGCCGCTGCTGCTGGGAACCGGGCTGCCCTGGCTCTCTGGGGCATTGGCGAAGGGAGTCTCGGTGCTAATAGCCTGTGTGCCTGTGGAACTGTATCGTACACATACGTAAGTTAGTCACCTGTATCTCAGCCTGTGACTTAGACTCACTGGAGCTTTAGTCATGTGGCGACATCTTCTACCCACTCCTCAGAAACCAACTGTGAATACGCTAACATTAAGCCGAATAAGGAAGAAGTGTGCTTGTATGCATGCTGTGCTCCTCCATTGTGTAGGAGGAGTAGTAGGAAAGTGTGTTTCGGAAAACAGGTGGGAGAAGTGATAGTGTTTTATGCAATGGTAGTTTCTGGCTTGTAGAGGTATTTCCCAAGGGGAAGGATGCTCCAGATCTGTAGTGTGTGGGGAGGAGTGATTCAAACTGGCAGTAAAAACCCATGTGGGAGCTTTTGGTTTTGGTTCAGTGATGTGTCTCTTCTATTTTCTAGATTGCTAAAGTGGAGAAGTTGAAACCCCTGGAAGTAGAATTGAGGCGCTTGGAAGATCTTTCAGAGTCCATCGTTAATGACTTTGCCTATATGAAGAAACGAGAAGAGGAGATGAGAGACACAAATGGTGAGAGACTGTGTGCCCCTTCAGAGGGATGGAACTCTAAAACCCCACATTTCTGCTAAATGTGTTATTAGGGCAGCATTTGGAGATCAAGCAATTATAATGGTCTCTTCCTGTTCTGTTCCTAATAAGGGAAACCTGAAGCAGTCACTGAGTCTTGTTGTTCTGTCTCTAGAAATCATTTCTTTCTGTCTCTATTCCTAATATGAATTACTCTGTTCCATTCAATATGCCCATTAACACAGCTTCACCTTGTTCCCTCCTACTATCCTTCTTGTTGTTCCCTCTGCTTTTGTTCTCAAGTGCTGCTCGTTCGCAGGTGCCCTTGCCTTCATGCTGTCTTGCTTTTGCATGGGGGAGGAGAAGCCGTCCTGGGAACTGTGCCATCTTGGGGTGCATCCTGTGATGCCAGACTCAGGTGCAATGGTTTGTTGTCTGTTTCAGAGTCGACAAACACCCGGGTTCTGTACTTCAGCATTTTCTCCATGTGCTGTCTCATTGGACTGGCCACCTGGCAGGTTTTCTACCTGCGTCGCTTCTTCAAGGCCAAGAAGCTGATTGAGTAAAGGAGCAAATCTTCTTCCCCCTCCTCTCAGACCCAGCTGGACACCGTTGGGACCTAGCCATGGCCTCCTGGAGCCATCTCACAGATGATACCCACTGACTGGAGCTTTTCTGGAGGAACTTGGACCCTAAAGGGGGAGGGGAGCCTGAACATCGGAGGCAATGGGGGACTTGTGAAATCCTGTTGGATGTTGAGGGTGGGGGAGGTCGTGATGGGTTTGGGTATTCCTGGGGAAGCGATTAAATAAAAAAAGATGTTTCTATGACAGCTGCAGCAAGTTTTTTGCGCTGTCTATTGTCCTTTTATAATCATGGCTTGATGATGTCTCCCATCTGTCTGTGACTGCAGTGTTACTCAGAACCACCTGACCCTGCTGCACTCTTTAGGTGGCATGCAGGTCACACTGGGGCAGAGCAGGGGGATTCCAGCTGGGATCTAAGCCTCAAGCAAATGGAGATGAGTGCAAAGCAACAGGATTCATCATTCCAGCAGGGCCTGAGAATAGAGGGTCTTCCAAGGTTTGGTCCCTGTCGTGGATCTCTGTGTTTCTCCCTGTGGGAGCTGGTGTCTTTGTGCTGACAGGTCAGAGCACTTGAGCATATGGTGATTCAGCCTGGAGGAAGGGGAGCCTTCTAAGGCAGGCTCAGAAGTGTATTTGAGCTTGGAAGGAAGCCTGCTTTGCTCAAGTAAGCTATCCAGCCTTAGTCCCACCCTTCCCCCACATGTTTGTCTTGGATTTGCCTCTCTTGTTTTGAAATGGTGCAGCAGCTTTCCTGAAAACCTTGGTCAGGAACAGCCTTTTGTGCAGGAGGCCTTGGTCAGATACAGTCACAGAGCAGATGGGAGCAGGTCATGCTAGGAAACTTGGTCTTACACTGAGCAGGAGACTTCTATCCAGGCAGCTGGCTGAATGTCATTTTATGAGACCTCGAAGCAAGGTGAGCTGATGCTCACTTGAGGCATGAGGGCCTGTACCCTGCATTGAGGTCTGAGGGTACAATGATGCTGTAGCAGAGGCATTGTAAGAATGTGGATGAACTCAAAAAACACAGTACAGGGTGGGAATAGGCTAATTCTACATCTGAGGGAGCAGTCTGAGCTGTGTCCTCAACTAAACTGTTATTTTCTTGTGCAGTTTTAGATAGCAAGAGCCAGATTCTTGCCATTTCTCAGCTGTCCAGATGGCACTATGTTAAAATAACCAGGCTGGGGAAAAGCAGGCAGGTTAACTTCCTGGACTTGCTGCAGATTTTAGGCAGTGATTACAATTCTTTCATTGTTTCTGCATTCCTTCAGAGCAGGTGGTTCAGCAGCAGAGCATTCTGGTGTCCTGTGTCTAGGTACATCTGGGTAGAGTTGGGTTGTCATGGCCCTGGGCCCAGTCTAGCAGTTTCAAAAAAGCATAGTTTTACCATTTCTGACCTGAGTCTGATCTATTACTAGGAGGGAAACAGTTGTCCAGGATGAGGCAGTGGAAAAGAGAATGTAAAGATGATCTGTCATCTAAATGCATTAGTTCTTTGCCATTCCCAAGTTACTGGAGTTGTTAGTTCCACTGCAAGTACTTTGATTGCTTTTAATTTGTTTGGTTTTTGATAAAGCCATATTAGGATCCTAAGTCCACTCCTCTGCCCTTGCATCCATTTTATCCTTGTATGTTTTTGAAAGCTGTTACAGTGCAGAACAGCAGCAGTGCCACAGGACTGAATTACAGAAGTCATTTGAAGGTAGTTTTAGGTCCTACAGTTTGAAGCCTGTAGATCTGTTAAAGTTTTGCTTTTGTTTTTATGTAACTTGAAAAGACAGTACAAGAAAGGGGCTTTTCTGGTCTTGTCTGTTTTGATATCCTCTCCCCATCTTTATCTGAGTACAAAGTTATCTTAAAAATGATGGTGAGGCGTTGAGTTCCCCAGGTGACTGTTACACTCTCATGGTTCTGGTGTTATGTTTTGATCTTCACTGTACTGGTGTAGTTGCTGGGGAGCAGGTGCGGGGGCTGGTGTGGATTAACCTGTAATGACTGGTTGGGGGACTTTTCTCAGCTTTCTCAAATAAAATGTGTTTGGAGAAAAACAACCCACCTCACCTTGTTGCTGTGAGTCTTGTCCTCTTTGTGCATGTTCCTACAGACTGCTATTTCCTGAAAGCTGACCTGTTGCAGGAAGCAGCAAGTAAACAGACTCCCCACAAGCCTTAGGCTTCTCTAGTAACAATTAATTCTAGACTTGGAAGGGTGCACAGGCTTCTCTGTGGAGTGGGACCAGCACAGCAAGTGAGGTGTCCAATACAGGTTATAATTTTTTTGCCTTTCTCCCTCCCCCCCTTCCTAATTATATTGCTCTGTGTGGAGGAATTTTGAGGCTGGTAGTGAAACAAGGCCTGGTGCTCTGGGGTACAAGATCCAATTTTTCACCATCACCTGTCATGTAAAATTTTGCTCATTAAGACAAACAGAAGTGCTTTCAATTTTGTACTTCAGAGGAGACTGAAAACTTGCAGAGATGTACAATGTGCATGGCAGATACTGAAGAGTGTGGTGAGGTATTTACTGAAATGCTGTCAGATCTCTGCTCACCCTGCAAGCCTTTCGTTATGTAGTAGCCAAGTAAGATATGCTGCATAGCAAGACTATGGATGTATAAATGCTAGATAACTAGTTAGCACTATCAGGGAGAATTTCAGGAAGGGAAATCCCCAGATCTCTAGATAAGGGTTAGCCTCTGCAAGTTCTTTCCCAGATGAATATTTTGAGTATGTGAAATCATACAGCTGCTTGCACGCGGTAGGTTAGTAGTGGGTCTTGGTTGTTTTACAGCACTGGGGATGCAGGGCTGGTGTCTTCATTCCATTTCATTTCTGGGAAATAGGCTAAAGTTCAGCTGTTGCAGATGCTTGGGTCTGAGCCCATCTTTGTGTGTGACAGATGCATCACTGGTAAATCTATGATTGCTTGTAGCAAACTGCATCAGATGTTTCCAGCCTCTTCCACCCACTTGTCAATGTGACTAACGATTTAATTATCACAGTACTTAGCTCGGCACGTGAGCATTCCTAAGTAAGGTATATCTTTGTGTATTCTGCCTCCTGCTCTGCCAGCGTGGGCTGCACCCTGTGCAGGGTGCCCACTGCAGCTGCTCTTTGCGTACATGCGGGAGGGGATGAGCGTTTTACACACTTGCTCATGTTTTACAAGCTGCTCAGGTATGTGAGAAGTGACCAAGTGCACAACATCTGTGTTTTCTTCTAACTGACAGATGAGACATTTGACTCAAACCAATTTGGCAACTGGTTGTTAAGATCATGAGAGGATTCCTGCCCGTACATTTTGATGGATCCTGAGACAGAGGTTTGGGAAAGTAGCATGGCCTTTCTTTTCCCCTGTCAGTTCATGTGGTATATTTCTATCTCCCTTATCTTAAGTTCTGTCCCTCTGCTGTACTTGTCTTTCAGATGCTTGTGATGGCCATGATTTCAATGAACAAAATCTTTGGGAAATGAACTTCTCTTATGTTGAAGGTGGCTTATTGGGAAAGAGAGATGACAAACCTGAAATGGATAAATCTTTCAGAGAAGAAAAAAAAAGGTTGGGTCTGGTGAAGACTACAGGAGTTCAGTGTTTGCAGATTTCTTCTGCTGTCCTTTATCCACCTGGAAAATTTATCAGACTTTTGCTTGTTTTTTCTTCCCCCGAATCACTGCATGTGCTGTGGTAGCTTGGCAGACCAGAGGCAGGTTACCTTTCTCTGGGGAGGCTGGAAAGAGCAGAGGGTTTAGAAAACCACCAGTAAGCTTTTCTTGGACCTTTTTGTTAACCTGAAAGAGGTGAACCCAAGCCTTTGCACTAAAAGATTTGTATTTGCTCCATAGTGTTTGTAGGAATCCTATTTTACTTTGCACTGGAAGGACTGGCAGGACCTAGGAATTTCTCTATTCAGCTGCAGCTGAAGTGACTTAAACTTTCTGCAAAATTGTAGTAGCAGATTCCTATTCTATTTTTTCTATTGCCAGAGGTCGATCACCTCAAACTCAGTGCATTCGTTCTGCATTTCCAGCTTGCTGACACAGCCTGCCAGAGGACCTGTGATCTCTTGGTGTCCATCCCAGAGATCTTTGTTATGAAAATCACTGGTTTAGAGATTTTGGAGAAAGCTACTATCTCCTAAAGGACTAATATGTTTTGTATTTCAGTTTCTGCAATAAAATGTACATGTTGAATAACTTTCTTTGGGGGCACATAACCCCCAAGAAAACAACAGGACCATGCTTACATTGCTTTCTCTCACTTCCATGATTTCTTGTCACTTAATTTCCTTTCACAGCTGGTATTCCTGAGATAGCTTTCCCCTGAGCTTTTAAATCGATTGCATTATGTGATCTTTGTGTAAACTGCACCAGGATGTTCTGTTGGAACTGTAATACTAAGAACTTGTTTTGCCTTGGTTGTTTGGTGGATGATGTCCCTACAGCTGCCAGGAGACAAGGCAAGCAGAGGAGACGAGGTGCTTGTGTTTTCCTGCCATGTCCCATGGCAGCTCTGGTCTGACCTGCTGCAAAGTTTTACCCTCTAGCATTTTCTCACCCATGCCAGCTGCTTGGGATTTATTTCCCCCGAGTGTACTTTGTTTGGTCGATCTTCCCTCACACGTAAAGTGTTTGCTATACATATGCAACTTAATTTTCATGGTGTTGTTTCTTAATTATAATTAACCATGTAGATGCCTTGTCACTTCTTTCTCAGCGTGGGCTGATCTTTCTTTGTAATATGTGGGCTGATATTTCCTTAGTAATATAGCCAATGTACTGCCTTGACTCTGAAAACCATGAATGAGATCTTTGAAGTAAGGCAGATGCTTGCCATGATTTGGTTTAAATGACAGTTTTCCTACCCTTACCCAAATTCATCCTTCAATACTCATTTTGCAAGAGGGAGAATGACACATTGCCCTTTGGTGAGGGCTTGATGTTCTGATTTCTTTATATGCTTGAGTAAAATGTACAGTGTAAAGTCAGGTATGCATTCTTCAGTCATATTCCAATAAACCTGAGTGTGCAATGACTGCTACGTACCTTAGGGGCATCTTACTGTGAGAATTACTGCCTGCTTCTTTAAGGGTAGTAAAAGCAATGCTGTGGAGTGGCTAAACCTGATCATTACTGCTGTAAGCATTTTGTGGAAGAATTTGTAGGATACTGTAGATAATAAAGGTCAAGATAGCTCTACTTTTCAAAAAGGAAAAATGAAGATTGACTTTTTAAATTAGTCTTCTGATTTTCCACAACTGTTTCAAATTCCCTAATCCCATTTTCATGAGATTTTTGTCATGTAGATTTAAAAAAAAAAAAATATTGCTATTTGCCAGGTGACATTTTGCCAAGTACCCTCCTTCCAAGGGAAGGAGTAAATGATCTTCAGCAAGACACATCTGAGCTTTTTTCCTCCATTACTGCAAGCTTCTTTATCCTAAAACTGACATGCTGTCTTTGATGATGCTCCTGAGGGCATCATCTTTGTACCGGAATAGTTTCAATGCATGACAAATAGATACATATAGGTGCACATAATAGGTGTATATACTGCTAAACAGCTCTTTGACCTTCAGCACCTTGCAAGGAGCATGGCTCATTCTTTCAAGCATTATCCCAATAAGAAATAAGAGCGAAATAAGAGCTAACTGGGCTCCGTTGTGCTTGGATTTAGGGCTTTGTGCTTTAGCTCCTGAGATCTCCTGTAAGCATTGGATCACCTGTCTTGAAGTGAATGTTCTCCATCATTCAACTCTGCTTTCCCCCACCTGTAGTTGTGACCGCAGAACTTTGAAAATAAAACGTTGAAACGATGATAGTGTGCAAGAAAATTAATCACAGACCTGAGACTGGAGTTGCAAATACTTCTTCATGACAGAGAAACCATTGCAGCTTCAGCTCTAAAATTTATGAAGGTTTTAGTTTACTTTTTCGTCAGAGAGAGAATCCATGACCTGTGAGTGGCACAGAGAGGGAGATGGCTATGCTTTATTAACAGTGTGAAATGTGTATCCACTGCAAGTGCTCTCACGACTCCAGCAGATCTTTGTTCTTGGGGCACCGTCACAGTGTTCATCCATGTGTGTGTTCTCCCTAGTGTCAATTATTGTTCAATAATGTATAATATGTGTAGCGTGGCTAAGCAAAAACAATCATTAACATCTGCACAGGAAGAAGCAGTAATTACTTTTTCGATATAAATCAGTTCCTTCAGACAGTTTTTTATTCCCAAAAGCTTTCTAAGAAACAACGTTGGACACTTGTCTCCTTGGGAAGTGAATTCACGCACAGCTGCGGCTTCGTGCGTCCCGGTCCCGGTGCCGGNGGGGCCGCGCTGAGGGAGCGCCGGGCCGAGCGGGGCCGCCGTCGCCATGTCGCTGGGCGAGTACGAGCGGCACTGCGACTCCATCAGCTCCGACTTCGGCAACGAGTCCTCGGGCAGGGGCGGCTCCCGCGGCGGCGGCGGCGTGCCCGGCGAGCAGGAGGAGCTGCACTACATCCCCATCCGCACCCTGGGCCGCGGCGCCTTCGGCGAGGCCACCCTGTACCGCCGCACCGAGGTAGGCAGGCGGCCTCGGCGGCGAGAGAGGGGCCCCGCTCCGCCGCCGCCGCCAAGGGGCCCCGGGGGCGCTCCGAGACCGGGGGACGCTGCTCCAGGGCCGGCGGGGCGGTCGCCAGGCGCCAGTGCTGGAAGGTACCGGTGCCCGACGAGTCGCAGCAGGGCTCGGCCCCTGGGTGAGCGACAGCCCCCGGGGTGGCACTGACAGCCGCCAGGAGGGTGGCACTGACAGCCCCAGGGGTGGCACTGACAGCCCCAGGGGTGGCACTGACAGCCCCAGAGTGGCATTGACAGCCCCAGGGGTGGCACTGCCAGCCCTCAGGGTCGCCCTGACAGCCCCAGGGGTGGCATTGACAGCCCTCAGGGTGAGGTCCCCTGGCGATGCTCTGGGTGGAAACAACTGGGATACGAAGTGACAGCTTCAGCCCTCAGTGTCCTCAGTGTCCGGGGGTGCAGGGTCTGGGCGCTGCCAGTCTCTGGGTCCTCTGAAGCTTCACAGGGAGATGTGGATGTTAATCTGACACCAGTAGACTACTCATTTTTCTGTTTTGTTCCAGTTACAGAGGACATGGGGTCATCTCATACAGGTAACTCACATGCTCAGTGTTTCAGTGTAATTAGGGGAGACTGNCGCAGCAGGGCTCGGCCCCTGGGTGAGCGACAGCCCCCGGGGTGGCACTGACAGCCGCCAGGAGGGTGGCACTGACAGCCCCAGGGGTGGCACTGACAGCCCCAGGGGTGGCACTGACAGCCCCAGAGTGGCATTGACAGCCCCAGGGGTGGCACGAAAAGCCCTGGACTCGGCCCTGACAGCCCCAGGGGTGGCATTGACAGCCCTCAGGGTGAGGTCCCCTGGCGATGCTCTGGGTGGAAACAACTGGGATACGAAGTGACAGCTTCAGCCCTCAGTGTCCTCAGTGTCCGGGGGTGCAGGGTCTGGGCGCTGCCAGTCTCTGGGTCCTCTGAAGCTTCACAGGGAGATGTGGATGTTAATCTGACACCAGTAGACTACTCATTTTTCTGTTTTGTTCCAGTTACAGAGGACATGGGGTCATCTCATACAGGTAACTCACATGCTCAGTGTTTCAGTGTAATTAGGGGAGACTGCATGAGAAGCCAGTCCTCCCAGTTGTTCAAAACTTGTTTAATACCATCCAGTTCAATTGTAGTTGTGATTTTAGTGGCTGTCAAGGAAAAATGCTTGATTTAGTTCCAAAGGGAAGTTCTTCAGTTTTTTCCTGGCCGCCTTGAATTGTCATGGCTTGGGCAGGTGTAAGTGAACACTGTTCACTTGAGAGATCACTTGTAGCATGGCTGACAACGTGTGTGGGCCTTATAAGGGCAAACTAAATCTAAATTCATTCTGGTTTCCTTATTGGTTTATTTTGGGCTTTGGTGGGGGTTTTCTGTTTGTTTTGTTTTGTTTTCTTTAGGCTTTTTTTATTTGAATATTTGTAACAGTTTATGGTCTTGTACAATAGCCTACAGTTACAGCATTAAAAATACTCCTTTATTGAACAGGAGTACCTTTAGTCTACATTGAAATAAAACAAATTCTATGTCTTCCCCTTGGTTTGGTGTTTTGATTTTGTTTTTTATTTCTGGAGTGTTGGCCAGCTAGAAAGATGGCTTCAGACCATCACTCTTTCTAATGACAAACAGCAAACCTCAGAACTTAAGTCGTGAAGAATATTTGCCTGAAATCAGTGAAAGACAGGAAAATCTTTTACTTTTCCTGCTATTTCAATTTCCTGCTATAAAGGCACATACTGTTCTCTTCATAACAGTGTGTTTTTAATTGAAAGATGTTTTTGTGTTTCAGGATGACTCACTGGTGGTGTGGAAGGAGGTGGACCTGACCCGGCTGTCAGAAAAGGAGCGTCGTGATGCTTTGAACGAAATCGTTATCCTGGCCCTGTTGCAGCATGAGAACATCATCGCGTACTACAACCACTTCATGGACAACACCACACTCCTGATTGAGCTGGAGTACTGTAATGGTGAGATCTCTACTCCTGTCTATGAACAGGCAGCTGCCATGTGTCTGGGTCACCCTCCTGCAGAGCCTGCAGCAAGTGTCTCTGGGGTGTTGTCCAGAGAGCAAAGGAGTTGAGGTGAATTCTGCTGCATAGCTCCTGAAGAGACTGAGAACCCTTCTGATTTGTGTCTCAGGTGGTAAAAAAGGAAGCCCAGTAGTTAGTGGAGGCAGTCTATCCAGTAGATGATTTCCTGAGTTTCCTGAATGACTGGTGCACTGGAAGGAGTGGATTATTGATGATAAACACTGTTAAATGCACCTTACTGTGTTCTTTTAGGAGGGCAGTGAGTAAAGACTATCTGGGCCTCTCTGCCAGTACAGAGGCTGTTTCTTCAAAACTGTCACTTAAATAGGTTTATAATTTGACAGTTATAAATCAGAGCTTAAAAATGTCCTGGTACACTGCAGTCAGGACTTTTCCCCGCCTTCTGCTTTCAGCTTTTACATTTACTTTTAAAAAAAACCCAGATAACAAACCTGGTCCTTGTGGTGGTGGAGAAAATTTTAAAATTCTGTCCAAGAGTAGCTCAGATGGTGGTGTTTGGGGTTGGCAGGGGAGCAGCCCTGGCTCGGACAGAGCGATAGAAGGATTTGCAGCGAGGTTGTGGCTAGCAGCTGCTCTTAGATGGCAGGAAGAGGAGCCCATATACAGCTTACACTGCAGGAACAGGATACATGCTCAGAACTGCAGTGTGGCTCTTGTTTGGGTGAATGGGACAGCTCCCCAGGCAAAGAATCTGTTGTTTGTACCTGGCTTGTGTTAAGCCTTGGCTCGATGGTAGAAACATTTTTTTTTTTACTGGAAAGGGCTATCATGGTGTTGTGATCACCTTATACAAGAGATTGCTTTCACTGGAACAGGTTGGAGAGCACAACAAGGTCTTTTAGAAGCATGTCAGGCACCCTGGTTGGCAGCTTGGCCAAAGCTGGTTTTTCTTCTCTTCTTTTTGTTCTTATGGAGGGTGGAGTCCAGTGCAAGCATAGGGGAATGTTAGCTCTTTGAGGCACCTTTTATTTTAAGGGTTCTCTCTCTGTGTGATTGCTTACTTGCCCTGAAAAGACTGCATGCTTGAGGCCATTATAAATTTGTTGGAGGGCATAGAGAAAAGCTGTGTAGTATTGAAGTCTGTGCATATTAGTAAATGACTCTGTTGCCTTTGGGATAATAACCAAGAGATGAGTGTATAGCTGGTGTTGGCTGAATGGCAGAGAACAAGGGACATGAGAAAGAGGAAATCTTGTTTGGACTTCCATGTAGTGGCTTTGCCCATTAATAGTTGTTTCTTTGGCTTTTATTTTTCAGCGCTCAAGCCCAAGATAATTTGTGAATGATTTTTAAAGTAAGGTAGGACCAGTCACAGTCAGACACTCCCCAGAATCCAAAGGTCTTGCTGTTTAATTGGCTTGTCTTTTCTGAAGATCTGGAAAAGTCATGCTGCTGTAAGATTTGGATTTACTATGGGATAGCATCATACAAATTAAACATATTTGGGAAGAATTATCCTATAAAATACAGTAATTGAAAAGAGAATCACCTATGTTGAAAGGTTAGATGTGATTAGATGAAACAAATACTAAATTTATTTTTCATATGTGTGCATAGAGGTATTTGTTATATGAGTTAAGAACTTGTCTCCTTGTGTAGGATTTTGGCAATGTAGTACCTGTCATACTTTGGTTCAGAAAAGCTGCAAAAAAGATGAGAAAAAGAGATGAAGAGCACAATTGACTAAAAGCCTGCAAAATATGAATAGTTAGAAAAGACATATAAGAAGAGGCAGAAGTGAATACTTTGGTTAAATTGTGAATGTGAAGAGTGTTCTGTAGCTAATTTGTAAACATTAACATAAGGTAGAAGAAAGAATGTTGAGAAGTTGCAGCAAGGCTGAATGAGAAGAAACTAAGTGAAGGGAATCTTAATTAGAAAAATCTTCCTAATGTGGAAGTCTAAATTAAGTCCCTCAAATAGACAAAGGAGTCCTTGAAGCCTGTTCTGGACATTTACCACTGACAGGCCCATGGAAATCATGCAGCCAAAAGCTGTCTTGCACTGTGGGAATGGTTCTGGTGATCCATTACAATTAGGACATAATATATGATAATTTGGAATTGGAATAGCAGCAGGATGTGATCAGAGTTTTGGGATTTACTGCTTGGGTGCTGATCTAACAGGGAGTTTCTCTACCTACAACCCTCAACATCATTTCTTTTAGCTCTTCTTGATTTTCAGTCTTAAAGTCATGGGATGTACTAAAGATTTCTCCTGATTTCAGACTTCTGTTAGTGGTACTGCTGTTGTCAGTGCTTTGTGAATTCTGCACCAGTATGTTTGGCAGGGCAGGTAAAGGAGAGGCCAGTCAGAGCTGGGGAGTAAGTAAGGAAAGACAGTAAATTGTGCTTTCAGGGACTACTCTGACTCAAAAATTGTTTTCTTTCTCTTTTTCTAATGTATTATTTGTATATATAATGCTGAACAGGACAGCATTCTTGGAGTTATGTAAACGTATATTAGCTGTATCATGATTTGGTGTACAGCTAATATATGTTTACATACCCTAAGAAGCACTTACAAAATAAGCAAAAAAGTAGGAGCTGCTGGCCAAGCTTATTGATTTGCTTTTCAGAGAGGATTAAAGGGTGGTATTAGAGAATCATCTCTGCTTAAGCTTAAATGCACCACTGGAGTTCTCAGCTGGAAGAGGAACTTAATTTTGTGAGTGCCTGACCAGTTTAGGTGAAGAGTGCTGAGAGAGAGCTGTAGTGATGGATCAGATCTCTTAGGGGGTTTGAGTATTCCCAGCAGCACTTGAGCAGAGTAACTGCTGCCATTAACTGAGATGAACCTCTCTGTCTTTCTCACTCACTTGTAATTACAGGAGGGAACCTCTACGATAAGATTCTGCGACAGAAAGACAAGTTATTTGAAGAAGAGGTAATTTGGAATGGTTTGAGGGAGCAGTGGAGCTGGCCTAATGTTGTGGGGGTCTGTAGGGTTGTTTGAGTTATTTCTTCAAAATTTTTTCATTGTGATGGTGGGAAATTTCTGTGTTTATCTGGGAGCTGGCATCCTCCTGGTTCAATATTGCAAGCATTTATGGACTATCTTAAACCTCTTCTTTTCCTTTTTAACTTCTGTAAGCAGTGTATAGTTCCAAGGGAGGAATAGTGAAAGAGAGCTGGCTTTCTTCACCTTATCATCTTGACGAACATTTAACTTTTAAACCTCTTTCTGTGTTTCTTCCTAGTTGGCCGTCTATTTCTCTCCCTTCTTAATAATTTTGTAGGGGGTTTTTTTCCAAGTAATTTCCTTGAATCTATTTCCTCTTCTCCTTTTCTGTCTTTGTTTTATTTAAACGTTCTTTTTGCTGTCTGCTTTCACTGCATGCTGAGCTGATTAATGATTACACTTACTTGTCTTACATAGAGACTTCTAAAGCTTTCTGGCTCATGGAGAATATTTAGTTGTCCCAATTCATATTTTGAAGAGCACAAATGTAGATGTTTCCCAAGTGGTCATTAATTGTCATTCGTAAGAATTTTCCTTTATTTAATCTCTGATGCTTGTCAAGACAGACACATGAACAAAAGTAGAATAATCTACCTATTGAAATGTCTTTTCTAGAGGTTTACAAAACAGGAAGTTCTAAAATTTTTGTATTCCTGAAAGAGCATCTAAATGGTCTGGCCAGGGCCTCTTGCTTTGCCTCAGTGTGGCAGGGTCATGCAGGGTTTTGTGGATTTTTAAATTATTTTCGAGCCTCACATTGTACTTGTATTCCTACCTATGCAGATGGTGGTTTGGTATCTCTTTCAAATTGCATCAGCTGTGAGCTGCATTCATCGAGCTGGAATTCTTCACAGGTAAGAGTGGCATCCAGAAATCTGAGGTAACCAGTGCAGTTTGTGGGGGTGAGTGAAGAACTTCTTTGCTTCTTTGTTTAAAGCAAGCACTGAGCTTCTCTCCAAAGTGTAATAGGATCTCCTAGATGTTAAGAATCCCTTTTTTATTGGCTAGAAACCCGTCCTGTGATAAATGTGCAGGAAATCTTGTATTTGAAAATGGATCTGCAGCTGTGTGAACAAAGAGTTTATCCACATAGGAAGGAAGTAAATTTGCCCTTTATTGCGATAGCACATAAATGATGTTTGTTAAAGTGGGTAGGCAGAGCGTTTATCACAGGCCAAAGGTACTTCCAACCTGTTCCACAATTAATAGCTGCAAGCCAATGAGTACCTCATTCTGTAATTCCTGGAGACTAATGGTGATGAAGACTTTGCATTTGAATCTTATTACTTTGGCCTATTCCTTCAGGAGCTATTTCAGTCTGTTAGCTTGTAGTGGTAATGTTGACAGCTATTCTGAGATTTTAATGTGTAGCTAATTACCTTTTTCTGTTGCCCTTTTCTGTTTGGGATCAGTAAATTTTGTGTCTTATGTGTGTTTCAAGGAGGCCGTGATGTTCTGGGGGAGTATTGCATGTGTAGAAAGCCACTTCCAGCACAGTTGGATCATGTGCTGCACTAACTTATGGGTAAAGCTGTGTGAGGATATTTTCTGTAGGATAGCATCCTGGCTGCTGCCATTCTGAATCTTTAGTCATTGGCAAGCCTTGCTAATGAGGGATTGGCAGCCTACACTCAGCAAAGTGTGCCTAAGTTTTTGGCCTGAAGCAGATGTCACGTCTGTCCTGCTTTGCAGTGATTTCCTGCTCACCAGCTCTGAACATGTGTGGCCCCAAATCCTTCTGTAATAACGAATTGAACAATGATTTAAATGTTTGCAGTGATTTCCTTCTGCAGCAGACACTGTCAGAGTGACCCAGGGCTTTGTGATGCCCCAAGTGGATGAATGCAAAGTGCTGCTTTCCTTGATGTTTTCCTGATCTGCCCTGGGGAGTTGCTGATGGTACATTAGGAGAAGAGGGGGTTTCAGAGTGTTGGCTGTGAAAAGGGTATCTTGCTGCAGGGCTTCCTCTCTGTTTCCAGCCTCTTGTCTTGATCTGTGAAACTACACACAGGTTACTGTGTCTGGGAGACAGTGTTTTCTATCAGTTTTGGAGTTCAGCATTTTTGTGGCCGTCAGCCTTTCGATCTCTTGGGCATAATATGTCATAGAATCATGGTATCATTAAGGTTGAAAAATACCTCCTAGATCTCAAGAGTCTCACTGAACACCACTGTGTCAACTAAACCTTAGCACTAAGTGCCATT
This sequence comes from Thryothorus ludovicianus, assembly GCA_013397245.1. Taxonomy (NCBI): domain Eukaryota; kingdom Metazoa; phylum Chordata; class Aves; order Passeriformes; family Certhiidae; genus Thryothorus; species Thryothorus ludovicianus. The sequence continues at coordinate 309,959 of VZTB01017563.1, read as the reverse complement.
TCTAGTTTTTTCCATGTCTAGTTTTTTCTTGAACATTTCCAGAGATGGTAGCTCTACCACTTTCCTGGATAGCCCATTCCAATGCTTAACAACCCTTTCAGTGAAGAAATTCTTCTGATATCTAACCTGAACCTCCCCTGGTGTATCCTGAGGCAATTTCCTCTTGTGACAACTGTCACCAGTTACCTTGGAAAAGAGGCTGACCCCCATCTTGCTGTAACCTCCTTTCAGGCAGAGGTAGGCAGTGATAAGGTCTCACCTGAGCCTCATTTTCTCCAGGCTCAACACCCCCAGCTCCCTCAGCCACTTCTCATCAGACTTGTGCTCCAGACTGTTCAGCAGCTCTGTTCTCTGCACACACTCCAGCCCCTCAATGTCTTTCTTGCAGTGAGGGGCCCAGAACTGGACTCAAAGTGTGGCCTCACCAGTGCTGAGTATAGGGGAACAATCCCTGCCCTGGTCCTGCTGATACTGGCCAGGATGCCACTGGCTTTCTCGATCCCCTGGGCACACACTGGCTCACGTTCAGCTGCTGTCAACTCAGGCCTTTTCTGCCAGGCAGCTTTCCAGCCATTCTGCCCCCAGCCTGTTGCACTGCCTGGGGTTATTGTGGCAGGACCTGACATTTCACCTTACTGAACCTCTACAGCTGGCCTCAGCCCATTGATCTAACCTGTCTAGATCCCACTGTAGAGCCTCTCCTACCATCCAGCCCATCAGCACTCCTGCCCAGCTTGGTGTTGTGTGCAGACTGACTGAGGATGCACTCAATCCCCTTGTCCAAAACATAAAGATATTAAGCGGGACTGGCCCCAACACTGAGCCCTGGGGAACCCCATTGGTTACTGACTGGCAACTGGATGTGGCACCCATCACCACCATGCTCTGTGCCCAGCCACCCAGGCAGTTTTTAAACCAGCAAAGAGTGCATTTGCACAAGCCATGGGCTGCCAGCTTCTCCAGCAGCCTGCTCCTGCATCTGTAAAATTTCCTTCTTAAAGTACGTCCAGTGTTCCTTGACACCTTGGTTTTTAAAAGTGCTTTCCTAAGGGTCTGTCTGAACCAGTGTCCTGAAAAGACCAAAGTCTGCTCTCCAGAACTCTAAGGTGTAAAGGTTTTATTGACCCCCTTCCTTACTTCACTGAGAATTGAAAGCTGTCATTTTGTGGTTGCTACCTAAGACAGCCTTCAACCACTGCATCTCCCACCAGCCCTTCTCTGTTCAGAAACAGCAGGTGCTACCTCAGTAGGCTTTCTAACCAGCTGTGTCAAGAGGTTATCTTCCACACCCTCCAGGAACCTCCTACATTGCCTCCTCTCTGTTGTGTTGAGTTTCCAGCAGACATCCAGCAGGTTAAAATCTCCCACAAAAACTGATGGTCATGAAACATCAGCCAGCTGCTTATGGAATCTCATCTGGCTCTTCACCCTGGCTGGGTGATCCTCCCCCTGATTCTCACCCACAGGCACGGAGCCATATTGTCACTGACCCTGGGCTCTGTGCAGTGGAAATGTTCCCTAACCTACAGAGCCACCCCTGCCCCTCCTTGCTCGCCTGTCCTCATGAGGAGCTGCCCTGCAGCACTGCAATGCTGTGAGTCCCTCACCACATTTCCATGGTGGCAGCTGTGTCACAGCTTTCCTGCTGCACAGTGCCTTCCACGTCCTCCTGTTGGTTACCCACACTGTGTGCATTGGTATAGGCACACTTCAATTGGGCTGATTTCACCCCCAACACTGGCATGCAGCCCACAGGCTTGTGTCCAGCCTGGTCTCATCTTCTTCCCCCTTCAAACCTAGACTAAAGCCTTCTCAATCAGCGCAGCCAACTCATGGGCTCTTAGAATCCTACCTGTGTCATGTTACAAAGAGTTCTTCTTGGGGGATAAGGGCATTGTGCTAAAAAACTAGAGTGGCAGTGGGAGTTCCACACCCTCTGTGTATGTGTTTATATTTGCATACATACATATTCATACTTACACTTATGTTTTTAGTGAGCTCCTGGCTTGGGTCTGTTTATGAAACTAGCAAAAATAAGACCTGCTCAATGATCTTCACATGAGAATAAACTGAGAGGGGGGAAAGAACTATCTTTGATCTGTGGCCTTTACATAGGTGTCTGAATCTGAGCTTTTGAAACTGTGTTGTGTTTGCGTGGGGAATGTGATAAAACATGGATAAGTGCAGTCACTGCCCCAGTACTTTGGGCCAAAATTGCATTTGGAGAACATCTGTATGTGTGTGACAGAGTCTGTCAGAGTAGCAAGTAGTTCATTTTGGGGGGAAACCATAGTAATGTGTGGAAAACTGTGAAATCTGGAAGTGTATTTGAGTGTTTGAATTTCTTTTTCTCATTTCAGAGACATAAAGACATTAAATATCTTTCTAACCAAGGCAAACCTGATTAAATTGGGAGACTATGGGTTGGCAAAGAAGCTGAACTCTGAGTACTCTATGGCTGAGACTGTGAGTATCTGCCATCTTTGTGTGCAAACTGAGTTGTGTTTTTCTTTCATCTCTGCATGCCTTGCAGAAGACCAGGGATGCTGTACATTCTCACTGCTTGTTTTCTGTTACTTTCCTTTCCCTCACGCCTCAATTTCCCTCAGTATTATGGTGTCATAAAATTAAGATTGGGAAAGACCTCTAAGGTCATGGAGTCCAACTGTTAACCCAGCACCACTGTGTTCACCCCTAAACCATGTCCCCAAGTGCTGCATCCACAGATTTTTTTGAACACTTCCAGAGATGGTGACTCTTTTGGGCATCTTGTTCCAATGCCTAACCCTTTCAGTGAAGAAATTTTTCTTAGTATTTTATGTAGACATCCTCTGGCACAACTTGGGGCCATTTCTTCTTGTCCTGTTACTTGCCATTTAGAGACTGACACTCACCTCACTACGACTTTACTCATTAACTTTGTTTATCTCATTAACTTTGGCATATTTGCTGCTGTGTTGTAGCCTGCAGTTATCCTTGCTCCCAGGTTACTTTCTTGAGTCTCTCTGGAAAGCAGCAGTAGTCTAAAGATAGGTGACACTATGAAAATAGAATTGTACCAGAGCTAGTGTAGCCATGCTAGAAAGCACTGCTCTTCTTTTCCCTAGGCACAGTATTTCTAAAGGTGAATCTGTGTAACACAGAGGCAGTGCTCTGAAGGACAGAGACAGCATCATAATCACATCAGAACAATGCTCTCCTTCTGGGCTAGTTAAGACCAACTTAACAAATAAAATTAATTTTGTCATGCTGCTGTGTTAACAGGTAAATTTGGCCTCAAGTGGATCTGAGATAGCTTGGATTTGCGTGCCTGACATTGTACTGTGCCATAGGCATGTTTTAAATCTCTTAAATATTCAGGCTCTGAACCAAATTGCAAAGAAGCAAGAAAGGCACTTGGGCTTCTTGTGGTAACCAGATGTATGGTTTATTGGTAATATTCCTGAAGGGAGGTAAAGCTTTGTAGGAGAGATTAATTCTGCCAGAAGGCTGTCAAGCTTGGCCTTGTTCCAGACCCTGCCAGAAAGCATTTTTGCAGCCAATTGTGACAGGGGTAAGCTATATTGCAAGCACCTAAAAGGTTCAGCTTGGATTTCTCAGCTCCATTAATTTCTGTGGTGAGTGTTAGGCTTGGAGAGGGAGGCACTGTCTGAGGTTCCTATCTGCTAAAGGCCTGTATTATTGTTTGGGACACAAGCCAGCTCACACTTCCCCTTACCAGGCTTATTATTCAATTTAATGCCAGGTGTTGGTGTTCTCTTAGGATGTGTAGTTAAATACTTGCTAGTCCCCTTCCAGAACACGAGCATGATTGTGCAGTTCCTGTAAGTGGGAGCTCAAGGCTAATGTATAAAGCCATCACTAGGCTGGGCTGCAGCAGAACCACTTCAGTTTTGTCACACTTTTCATGGCCTTCTTTCAGAGGCAGTTAGGTCTGTGCTTTGAATTTCCAGGTTTGTTTTTGCCTGTGTTGTCTGTATTCATCTATACCTACTACACCTGCAAGCATTGTTTTTTTCCTTTTTCACGTATGAAAAACTTTGAACTACACACCTTCAACCATATTTTGATTTTTATATGCTGGCTGTGCTCTGGTCTAGTTGCTGAATTTATAACCTAATGACCAGTGGCAGACTGGAAGTAATTTTTTTGGGAAATGAGTGCAAGTGTGTTATTGTCAGTATTCATAATTGTAGCAGTCAAATCATGCTTTTGTAGAATGCTCACATCTTGCTCACATCTTCTTAATTTATCATTCTTTCTCCCATTTACCAAAGAAGGTCTAGAAAATATGTCTGTCTTACAGAAAGCTGCCATTATCCCTTGCTTAAGAAATGTTTAGGTGCAGTGTCCTGGTTCTCTGTGTTACACTCCAGTCTTAGGGCTGCTGACCCTTCCCATGGCTGGCACTCATGTACCTCTGTAGTGGTCAGGCTCTGACAGGAAATGGGAGGGAGATGGCAGATTCTGGGTGTGCCCATTAGGTATCCAGTGTACTTGCAGAGTCTCATGAAGGGCAGGCTTTGTAGTCCTTGGAGCTTTGCTGAGAGAGTTGTAAAGAGGTCATCTATAAATATTTCTCCTTTTTCTAAATTCTGTCTCTCTTTTTGTTTTTCTGTCTAGTTTCTTTCTAAGAAGTGAGCTCCATTCATCTGGAAGCTTCATTCTTACATCTTATATCGTGTTTGTTCTGTGTCTCCTTGTTGTGACTTTGAGCTAAGCCACTACTTCTGCAGTACCTGGGAGGCCTTTGTATTTATGTGGAGAGTTTTGTATTTTTTTTTGTGCTGGGAGTGTTTATTCTACACAAAACAATTGTTCATGAAAGTCCACTTCTGCAGTGAAAGTCTTTTGGGTGGGACTCAAGTCAGCTTTCTACGTACTGACCCAAAAGGAACTCTTTCTCTTTGTTTGAGACAGGGCAGCCTTTGTCCTGACAGTATCTTGTGATTAGAGTGGCTCCACAACTAAGGTCTGGCATCTGTATTTGGAAGCTTTGCTAGATCCTTTTTTCTTCAACCTCATGTGATGGTTTCCATATGCCTGGTCAGTACATAAGACATTACCCCTAAATGATGTATATTTAAGAGAGGGGAAAGTCCTTGCTGTGTTTTTGTGACTATTACTCTAGTAAGAAGTATGTACCACATCAGGTACATGAGAAGAGAGGTGTCAAGGATCTTTTAATAGGCTCAGGGCCAGGTTTGTGGATGATAGCAGAAAAAGTGTGCTTATTGTGCTTATTTTTCCCATCCCTCCAGCACATTAGGGAGGTATATTGCTTCAGTGCTGTGTCAGATCAGTGTCTAGCTCTGTCCTCTGTGAACATAATGGATACACAGCTCCTCAGTTGAAAGCTTCTGGATCATTTCTGATTTTGAAATGTTATTTTTCCTAGTTGGTGGGAACTCCGTATTACATGTCCCCAGAACTCTGCCAGGGTGTGAAATACAACTTCAAATCAGATATTTGGGCTGTGGGCTGTGTCATCTTTGAGCTGCTTACTCTGAAGAGGACCTTTGATGCTACTGTAAGTCTGCAAACCAGTATGGACTGAATAACTTTATTTTTTATTGTCCTAAGATTCACATGTAGCTTTCTTCAGTCATGTTTTTCTTTTGTTGTTGTTTAAATCTGCTAATTAAAAAAACCAGTGGCCTGAGAGTGACAGCCATAGCCAGGGAAAATGCCTGCATGATTCCTCTTACCCCTGTGCAAATTTCCCTTGTGCCTTAATGCAGCAGCCTCTCTGGCTTCTTCCAAACCCTCCCTTGTCTGCAGCCTCTGTTTGCTAGTTGCAGAGTAATAACTGTGCTAATTTGTATCATGGTTGTGAACAAAGTGCCCTTTTCACTACGAGGAGGAAGTTCGTGACTGTATTTTCCTTTTGCTCTTTTAGCATTACTAGCTGTGCATTTTCTGTGTAACATTCTGTAGCAAAAACGTTCTGGCCTTCAGATTTCATAGGATTCATAACAAAGAGGAATCCTATTACTCTTTCTTGAAGCTTGGCTGCAAGGGAAGTCTGGTCAAGCTGGCATGGGGAAGGTGAAAAGAGCATTGCTTCTGACACAAGTGATTTGCTAGCTTGTGCCATGTGCTGGGGAAAGCTGCTAGTTGCCATAGGCAAGATTTTGTAACCCTGAAAGAGACAGTATGAAAATACCATCCTTTCCTGACTTTCTCTTGTGATGGCTCTCGAGTCCCCAGCACCTTTGCTGCTGTGCTGTGTTTAAGAGCAATCTGTGGTGTAGGAGAGTTCATCAGAGAGAGGCCTATTCTCCCTACACTGTTATAGAATTTGGTGAAAAGCTGGATGTTGCCGCTAAGTCCTAGGTGTCAGAGGTACCATTTCTACAGGAATTGTTGTTAGATTTCTGGAGAACCTGCTAGAGAGGGAAGGAGAGGGATGTGTGCAGATCAGAGATGGAGGAAGAGAATAATGGTTGCCTCTAGCATCTCTGCCCATTGCACACATTGTCCAGTGTGGTTCCATCACAGCTGGTTTCTGGTTTCTGCCTAGAATCCCCTGAACCTTTGTGTGAAGATTGTACAGGGAAATCGTGCCATGGAGGTTGATTCCACTGTCTACTCCTGGGAGCTGATCCAGATGGTGAACTCCTGCCTTGATCAGGTTGGTGAAATACTTTCTAACTTTCAGATACCCATTTCCAGCTGTCTCAGCTGTGGAATTCAGGGATGAAGGGGAATCACGTGCCTGTTTCAGTACGTGAGCAGTTGATGCAGGGTAATTTTTGTGAGGCCTGAGGCATCACTAAGGTTGAGCTTTCTTCAGCCCTCTGAAAGCTTCGTCTCTGTCCTGCAGACTCTGGAGGTGTGCTGGGTTTACTCTGGTCACAAGTATTTAATAGGCTGGCAGAAGCAATTATTTTTTAATGCAGTGCTGTGGAGGTAGGAACATCATCTCAGTACAGTCTCTTAGGGCTCTGTCTTTCTATAGGGAATTGATCTATTGAAAGAAAACAGAGTATTAATATCTTTGGAGCATGCAAGTCCCTCTTGCACATCCGTGGTATTTATCCCTATTGATTCTAAATATTTGAATTAATTCTTTCACCTTCTGAAGAGAGTCAAGGAAGGAAGTCCATGCAGGCTTGTTTGAGATCTTCTGGCCCAAGATTTTGTTGTAGATCATGAGTATTTCCCAGAGAATTACTTGTTGCTTCCTTCTTTCAGGACCCAGAAAAGAGACCCACTGCAGATGAATTGCTTGAACATCCCCTTCTCAGCAAACGCAGGAGGTAATCAGAAGGTCTTGCCTGAAACCTAGATGGCTGACAGGGAAAACAGGAGGGTTTGTGCAGACTGGTGGTGTTAATGCTTTCATAGCAACGTCCTTAAGTGAATTTAGACAGATGTGAGGCAGATATTTAAGTCCTTCATTCTCTTTTGGGGGAAAAGTGCATTTTTGCAGTCTTCTCTTCTGATCTGATGTTCTGTTGGTGCATGGGAAAGGTCTCTGCATCCTTAGAAGCTGTTGTATTGAGAACCTTGACGTATTCCATTCTGACATTCTTTGAGGAATGCTTCTTTCTATGAATGAAGAGTCACAGAGATCCTCTTGCAGTCATTGGAAAAGGCCATTTTGAATATATATATTCAAAACATATAGATCATTCAGTATAGAGACCTTCACTTTTTCCTTTTGTTGCCTCCCTCTTTAGGAGAGGCTTTCATTAAAAGGGGCCCATTTTAGCTTAGTCTACCATCAGCCTGCACTCACTATGTTGTCATAAAATGTGGACAATTATTCTGGGCTGTTTCTATTCCACATTGGTTTATTTGGGAACAGCAGACTTGGCCCTTTATACCAGTACTCTTTTGCTTGTTGACCAGCAGAATTTGAGTTTTGTCTTGTTTTGTCTTGGTAAAACCCAAATCCTGATAATATTTAGGCATTTAATGTTATTCTTGTGCAATAAGGGTGTTGGTTGGCCGCATTTTCGTGCATGCATAGTTTGTTGTCCTCAGCTTTTCTAGAAGTTTGTTAGCTGTGTGGTACATTACTTCTGCCCTACTTACTCTGTATTGCTGCGAGCTGGCAAACAGCTGCCATGTTTCCTCCAAGAGGCAGCAGCATTTTATTGGAAAAGAAAACTGTGTGTGCTGCTTGTCAGTAAATTGCATAGAGCAATGTTGCTGTTTCCTAAAATCCTTTGTCTCCCTTGGCAGGGAGATGGAAGAGAAAGTCACGCTGCTTAATGGGCCAAATAAGCGACCAAGGTAATTATTTAGACGCGTTTGAAAGGAAGTATGGAGAGAACAACTCCCCATGAGAGGAACTGAGAGTGTTAGCCTGTGACAACCTTAATGGAATAGTGTAGTTCCGAAGATCCCTGAATGCTGGAAATTTGACACAGCAGTTGCATGCTTATTTTCCTGTGTTTTACTCTGCCTTTTTATATCCTACTTATTTGTATGGCTGAAGCTGTACTTCAGCAGGTCCCATCCAGCTCTAATCTGTCCTACTGAGGATGTAATCTTTACAGCCTATCTGGCTTGTAATGTGGATCTCTCACACAGTTTCCCTTCAGCAGGAGAAATATGATTGACTGAATGATGAATATTACATTCATATAAATATCATCTATAAAACCTGATATAGCAGAGGTTCAGCACAGTTCCCAGCAAGCCTGTAAGCAGGGTTTCTCTCTGAAGCAGGTAGCTTCTGTGACATGCATAGCTGGTTGTCTGTTATTTATCAGATAGAATCTGACCATTTTTCCCTCATAAACTTGGAAGTACTAACTGCACCTTATGTGAAGTTGTCCCAGTTCGTGGGCTGTTCAGAGTTTGCTGGAAGAACAGTTTTTGAAAATAAAAAGCATGAATGGTTGTGAAGAGGAAACTGCTAGACAACAGGAGGAAAATGGATGATGACAGGGAGTGCAAACTCATTATTAAAAGCATATGTGTTTTGTTGGGGCGTCTCGTGCAGGTCAAGTACCGTGAACGAGGCTCCCATTGCAGTGGTGACTTCGCGCACGAGTGAGGTGTATGTCTGGGGGGGTGGTAAGTCCACCCCCCAGAAGCTGGATGCCATCAAAAGTGGCTGCAGTGCACGCCAGGTGTGTGCTGGTAACACTCACTTTGCTGTGGTGACAGTGGAGAAGGAGCTGTACACCTGGGTGGTAAGTGAGACAAACTGCAGGAAGCGGGTAGGAGTGGGAGGGGAGGGTTCACATCTATGAGCCTGTTTGAATCAAATGGGCAGGAAGCTTGGAAAGGGAGAAATCTGACTGCAGTGGACACTGAGGCCATCTGATCTGGGGCTGACCCAAGGCTCCCAACGCAAGTGTGTTTCTGGGGGACATTTTTCCATTGTGACAGGAAGTATCTTGGAGACTTGCTGTGCACTTGAGGTTTGTAAATGGTGGTCTTGTCGGCCCAAACACTGAGTCAAACATCTCTTCATTCTTTTCCTGATGACTAGACATGCAGTGGAGACTTAGTGATTCTCTGTTTTTGTATTTTTGAGGAGGCGTTTTCAAGATCAGAATGGGTGAGATAAGTGACCTTTTGTAATGCAGTTGTCATCTGCAAGGCAACTTCCATCTGAAAGCAGAGGGATCTTATGCTTTCTATGAGAGTGGAAATTATAAAATAGTTTAAAGTGGATAAAAAATTTTGGCATATAATGCATTTTAAAGAATTGAATTCAGTCTTCTCCAGTTTAAATGAAGAGGTGTTCTCCATCTCCAGGCTTCCAGGGGTATTGATGATACAGAATCTGTTAAAACAGATTAGAAGATAAGTCAGTGAGAAAGGAAGAAAATCCAAATAAGAGGAGAACAACTTGGAGTAATTTGCTGGATGTTCCTGCAAGAACCACTAAAAACTTTCAGCTGGCTATTAATAGTTTAGGTTTCAACACTACTTGTTTTGTTTTTCTGTATGATTGCCATGCCAGGCCATTTCGATGACATTTGTTTCAGGTTATGCATTTCTTTGCAGCCGTTAGGATTTAGAAAAATGGTTCAAAAGGCTGAAGGATGAATTTCAGTCCTGCAGCAGGGAGCAGGTTCTGTAGCCTGGAAGATGAGAAAGGAGCAGGGATTCCTCACCAGCTGCTGACCTGAGACTGGATCACTCCTTGTCACTGCCAGAAAGCCTGTGCTGCCATTGAGATTGTTGCCTGCTGTATGCACAGATGCACAGAGATATGTATGCAGAGATAGCAGTCTCTTCCTGAGAGCAGACTGAACATTTTCTCTTGAAATCTTCTGTGTTTGCTTCTGTTGTTTGCTGTTAACTATTGACACCATCCCTGGGATTATGGAAATGTAACAGGCGTTTCTGTCTTGCAGAATATGCAGGGGGGCACCAAGTTGCATGGGCAGCTGGGACATGGAGACAGAGCTTCCTACCGGCAGCCAAAGCACGTTGAGAAGCTTCAGGGAAAAGCCATTCGCCAGGTGTCCTGTGGAGATGATTTCACAGTGTGCATCACAGGTGAGAGCTGGAAGTCCTTTGGCTCAGACTATTATGGATGTACAGGCACTGACAACTGCCCTCACTTTGCTGAGCTGTTGGAGGTGTTTGCCTTCACTGTCAGATTAGCATAGCTTTGTGCACAGAGGAGAAAGCCCCATATGTTACTCATCCCTCAATTTTGAGGATAGTACCAACATTATTACATTTGGGATAGATTATATAACGACATTTGAGATAGATCAACATTATTACACAGAGGAAGATGTTGACTGTCAAGGATGAGATTTTGCTAAGGATGTGCTCCTTTTTGGTGATAAAGCTGGCTGTTGACCACAAATCCATGTGTTTGTGCAGAGTCTCTGCTTTTACCAGTGCATGTGTTACCTCCATACATGCTCATACTAAAGGCAATGAAGCCTGAAGTTGAGAAATGTAGATATGTTTGAAACTCTCTTTGGACTGTGTGGAGAAAGAATCACACAGTGATGAAAATGCGTTTCTAGGATTTGCTGTTTAATTCAGAATGCTTGACATCTGGTAGCTGTCTCTAGTTCTAACCCTGCTCATACTTTGAAGGATGTGTTAGGTGTGATGTTTTCTGTAATAAAAGAATCTGACTCTCACTTTAACCATGCAAATGATTCTCCAGAAGTAGTTTCAAGCTTATTTTGCCAGTGCTGAAAAAGCAGAGATGAGCTCAGGTGGTCATTTTGGGGAAAGATTTAGGTGGCCACTGAATCAATTTGTGGATTATTGCTAAAGAAGTTGGCAGGTTCAACCTAAGATTTTTTTGGCACTGAAGTAGCTGCAAGTTTTCATGTAAGATCCAACTTAACATGAACAAGGGAGGACTCCATAGCCTCCTGATGACATTCTTCTGCACTGAAGAGAATGATTGCAGAAAAGAAATTGCTCTGACCATGTCCTAAGAGGTTAATATGCAGCCTAACATGAGTCCCATGTGCTGACCAAACTTCCCTTATGCTCCCTTCAGATGAGGGCCAGGTGTATGCCTTTGGCTCAGACTATTATGGATGCATTGGCGTTGACAAGGCTTATGGCTCTGAAGTGCTTGAGCCCCTGCAGCTGGATTTCTTTCTTACCAACGCTGTGGAGCAAGTCTCATGTGGAGATAACCATGTGGCAGTGCTGACCAGGAACAGAGAAGTGTACACGTGGGGCTGTGGAGAGTATGGTAGGTAGAGTCTCCCTGAACCCTAAAGGCACTGAGACATGCCTGCCAGAAAGTGGCTTGGTGCAGGTGTGTAATGGAGGGCCTGGGTGAGGGCTGCCTGGTGTATACCCTGGGGGCAAAAAAACATTTTCTTTGGGACTTTCCTTTCTTTGTAAAAATGGGGGACTGGAGACTGAAGCCTTTGGACTTTACTCTGGAAAGCTCTAGGGGGTGCCACTTGGCTTCCCTGTGGGTAGGGCAATAGCTCAGTGAGTGGGGTTGGATTCCCATGAGGATTGGCAAGTGATGATGGATATAGGGAGCAAGGTGATTCTAGTTCTGTAGGGAGATTGTTTTGGGACTATGGAGAGACAAATACCAGTTCTTAGATATGGGCACCTGGTGAAGCCATTTTTAACTGCAGTGTTTTCATTGATGCAGGACGCTTGGGCTTGGATTCAGAAGAAGATCACTACACCCCTCAGAAGGTAGGGCTGTGACTACTTCTTGAGATCTGCAAGGGCATAAATCCAAATTAGTTGCTGTTTGGAAACAGTATCTCTCTGAGGCTCAGGTGTTTTTTCTGAGACATAGAGTTTGCAAGGGTTTTAACTTTGCTTCCTCAGTTAATTTTGCTTAATTTCTCTCCTAGAGATCGTGGCAAAGCCATACCACTCACAAAACAGACAGCATCGTAGCTTAGAGCTTCATTGCTCTGATTTCTAGGATGGAACTGAAAATGCCAGCTTAATGTTGTAGAAATCATAGTGAGAAATACCAAATGGTTTACCTTGGGTCTGTAGAGGAAACTCACAGCCGTGCAACTACTGCAAGTTTTTAAATGTCATATAATGAATCAAAGATTAGTTGAAAGTAAAACCCTCTTGAAATACAGTTCTGAGGTAACTGGAGTATTCTAACCTACTAGGAGTTAGAAACAAATAAGGATGTGCCTGGAAGCCAAAGATCTGTGATCATACAGTATTACACCCACACAGCCCAGACACAAACCCAGCCCTACTCACCTAACTGGGTTTGGTGTTTGTAGAGCCCATCTGTCCAGGTTGCCTGTGCATCGTATTTCAGGTTCCTGTGCTGGTCACTGGTGTCTGCCTTGAATGTCTGCATTGTGACCAGCGTTTCCATATGCTACAGACTTCATGGTATTCTTATCCCTTCATTCAAAATAACTATATTGGCTGTTGAGAGTGTCCAGACTAACTGTGCCACTGCTCTACCCTCATGTTTTCCATGTGCCAGTTTCCATGTAATAGGTGTTGGGGTTTTTATTTTCTTAGCATATATTTCTTCCACCTAGGTGGATGTTCCGAAGACCTTAAACATTGTGTCTGTTCACTGTGGCTGTGATGGAACTTTCCTGCTCACCCAGACAGGCAAAGTCTTGGCATGTGGACTCAACGAGTTCAACAAGCTGGGCCTGAATCAGTGCACATCAGGGATAATCAATCATGATGTAAGTGCCTTTGGATCCTTGGCTCCAGCTCCCAGCAATTAGTAGTGTATGGAGAAATGGAAGTCCTGTGACAAAGTGTTCATTAGCTTCGTGCAAATGCTTTAATTCCAGTCAAGACAATAGATACTGGGATTGAGGGAAGAGCCAATTTGTTCCTGAGCTTTCTGTCTGCCCTGTGGGCTTATGTCAGATCTGAGGTAGTGAAACAGAGTGAGCTGCTTCATTGACTTACCCAGTGATATGGATTCTGGCAGTTTTTTATCACAATTGTTTTAGTACTGTCTTTAGGTCCTAAAATGTAGACTTCAGGTCCATTTAACCTAAACTTTAGGTTTTATATCATGGTCAGACCTGAACTTGCTTGAGTAGGTTTTAGCTGATGAGCGTGTGATTTTTTTGACTCTGTGCTTACCCACATCTTTTGTCAGACATACTGTGAGGTGCCATATGCCACTTCCCTTACTTTGGCCAAGCAGCTGTCCTTCTACAAGATCCGTACCATTTCTCCAGGGAAGACACACACAGCTTCTATTGATGGTGAGAGCCTTGTGCAGTAAGAACTGAATGCTGATTGCTGAATTACATTACATCAACTTTGCCCTTTCAGCCTGGCCCTTCACACTGGGAGTTTTGCTCTTGGTAGCAAGGTTCATGCCTGCTCCAGGAACTCAGGATTCCTGTTTCTCAGCAATCTTGTTTCCTGGCCAGCTGAAGCAGCAATGTCAGCCTTCCTGTTTTTTTAAAGGGGATAAAAAAAGGTTATGGGAAGAATCATGCTCAGGGCTAGCAGAGGAATCATTTATGATCAACTTAGGCTTTGCCCAAACGACATCAGTCAGAGAGCTGTGAGGAGTCCCAGCCCCCAGTATCAGGAAAAGGAAGCAGTGGGAAAAGGAAGTGGGGAGGTGTTTCCAGGCTAAACCCATTCCTTCTGGCTGGCACTGTCTCCTTCCAGCCTGGCTGTCTGCTCAGCAGAGCTGTTCCTGTTCATGGGCTGTGCTGCCTGTGCTCTGTGTTCATGGCTGCCTGCAGAGTTGGGCCCTCACTGTCACTGTCTCCTCCTTCCTCCTCGCAGAGCGAGGCCGCCTGCTGACCTTCGGCTCCAACAAGTGTGGACAGCTTGGTGTTGGGGACTATAAGAAGCACCTGGGAATAAACCTGCTGGGAGGCCCCTTGGGGGGTAAGCAGGTGATCAGGGTTTCATGTGGAGATGAATTCACCATAGCTGCTACTGACGGTGAGTGGGTCTTTGCCAAGTTGCAGTGAGTTACTTTAAACTTAATCTGCAGAGTGGTTAACTGGCTCCTGCTGATCATTTCTTTTACCAGCCCCACAGCACAGCACTGAAATAATGAAATCCTCCTAGACTGGGGCTGTCTTGCCCTTTTAATCACTCCCCTGCAGCCCCAAGTATTTGGGGCTGAGTACTGACTTGTTGGCTGCCTATTAGATTTGTTACTGGTTTGTTCTCCCCCTGTCAAAATGGAGCTGGTGGATTAGGTACTTTGGAATAGCAGTTACAGTGGAAAGACTGTTCCCTACAGCAATTACAGGCTGAGAAGGAGGGAGGGAATTGAGCCCCTGAATTTCTCTCTCCTCAGACAACCATATCTTTGCTTGGGGTAATGGCGGGAATGGGCGTCTGGCAATGACATCGACTGAGAGAGCTCATGGCTCAGATATTTGTACCTCGTGGCCTCGGCCAATATTTGGATCATTGCATCATGTTCCAGACCTGTCGTGCCGTGGCTGGCACACTATCATCATTGTTGGTAAGTGTAAATTTAAGATGTAGTTTTGAGATCTTATTTATGATGATATATTCTCTTGCCAGGAGAGTATAAATCTTGCCTGAGAAAGGCCAAATTTCTGGTGGAAATGTTGCAAGCTGCTCTGAGCCATAGGCCTGCCACGCTGGCTTTGTAGGATTTGTCTTGCTTTCTGTGTGGCACTCTAACTGAAAGCATGCTTCTCTCCTTGCAGAAAAGGTGTTGAACTCCAAAACAATACGATCCAACAGCAGTGGCCTGTCCATTGGTACTGGTAGGTAACCTGCCCTAAGGAGCCCTGGTATAAGTTCACTCAGTGGTTAGTTTGAGTGGATGAAGTTTGGTCCTGCAGCATGGTTTCTCTGTTTGAAAGGCCTCACAGAAGAGCTCAGAGGGAAGAAATCTAGTTGGGCCATGCATGGGAAAGGATGGAAGCAACAGCTGAAACAGAGGAGAAATAGCATGGGTGCAGAGGGGCCTTTGTAGTTGAGGAACTTCAATTTGACAAGGGAAAGCTGAAAGGAATTCACTGAAGGGAACTGATGCAGGAAGGGGCTCTATGGGGGCATTTGCTGGAGAGGTGAAGTCCAGTTTCTTGGACCTATGGGAGGGCTGGGGCAAAAGAGTTGCTGCACACAAGCCCTTGTGGAGAGGCCTGCAGAGAGTGTTAGTAGCTAAACTGCAGAGGGAGGTAATGCTAGCATGTGCTGTCACCATGACCATACAGTACAAATCTGTGCATCCTCTCTGCTCCGTCTGGGGTTTGGCAACAGGAATAGCAGAGGTGGGAAAAGTATAAAGTTTTCAATTTTGTTTGCTAGTGGCTCAGAGCTGCACAACTGGGGGAGGAGAGGAAGAGGATAATGAACAGGAAGCGGAAACCCCCAATCCCAGTGGAGGCTTTCGGGGAACCATGGAAGCAGATCGTGAGTTGGGGGGCTGGATCAGCACTACAGAAGCTAAGGGAGGCAGCAGTGCTGACAGCAGCTCCTGCCCTGGCTGGCTGCGGAAGGTAATGTGGTTTCTCAGAAATGCTTTAAAGTGGGGATCTAGGCTGGGAAAACTGGGTGGTCCCTTCCACCTTTGAGGGATACTCTGATAGGTTCTTAGAGCCCTTAAGGCCTCGCTGCCTGTTTAACCACAAGAGGGTGTTGGTGCATCGACTGAGAAGATGAAATGACCTGCAGGAAGTTGGCAGGCCTGACAGAGCTGCTTTTGTGTATCCAGGAGCTGGAGAATGCTGAATTCATACCCATGCCTGACAGCCCCTTTCCTCAGAGCATGGCATCTTCAGAGCCTGAGAAGGAGACTCTTCCTTACCAGAAACTTCAAGGACTCAAAGTGGCCTCTGAGGAACCTGTTGGATTAAATAAGCCCAAAACAGAGCCCTGGGTAATGTTGTCGAAGTGAATGCTTGGCTAAAGCTCTTGGGGACCATAAAGGGCAATGTTTGAATTATGGGGAAAGCTGAGAAGAGACTGTTGGATTGGCTTAATTCATCTGGATGAGGAAAAGAGGGTTGGTGATAATCAGAGATGATGCTGAGAAAAGAGAAAAATTCCCAAGGATCTAGAACACAAAGCTGATTCTTGGTCAGATTTAAAGTAATGAGATCTGTTCTGTGAGAAAATGTGTATAATGCAGTTGGAAAAAAAAAAAGAAGTCAAGAGCTCAGAAGCCTAGCAGAAAACAGAAATTTAGAAAGCAGAATTTGTTGTGAGATAGGAAGGAGAATCGATATAGAAAATCAGTGAGAAATTACAACCTGTTAGACTACTAACTCTAGGAGATTTCTGTCCCAAGAGAAGGCACAGATCCTGCACACAGGGAAATGGGAGTAAACAGGATGGATTTTGGTGATAGAAGGACAGGAACAACCCTCCCAGGAAAAGGAGGAAGCTGGTAGCTTTGTACAGAAGACAGAAGCAGGAGTAGCTTGTTAGAAGTTTGGCAAGTCGAGGAACAAGCTGGGATAACACTGAGCATGTTTTTTTCTTGTGGCATGTACAACTCCTGGCCTTGCACTCAAACCTGGCCTGACTTCCTTCTGTGTCTCTGCAGCCTACTTGCCTGAGTCCAACCTTACCGTGTGGTGAAGGGAAGGATGCATCTCCTGGTGCAGGCTGCATGTGCAGTGCTCTGCAAGTGGAGGTGACACACCTCCGAGGCCTGGTTTTACAGTGTCTGGATGATCAGAAGAAGCTGCAGCAGGAAACCATTCGTCTGAGTGCCCAGCTCCAGCGGTTCTGCAGGAAGATGGAGGAAATGCAGCAGGTAAGAATCCATCATCTGAGTGCACATCCATGCTCAGGGCTCACCATGCTTCTGCAGATTTCCTCCTGTGGAGGCTGTGCAGGAGGAAACAGATCTTAATAGCCATCCCTATCAGAGCAGAATTTGGTGGGACTTAGAAAGGTGCCTGTGTCTTGTATTAGCTGCTGATGCAGGCTCTGACAGTAGCAAAACAGGAATGAAGCCAAGAAGAGTTTCTTCTTAGGGCCCCCCCACTCTTTGAGGGACATGGGATTTATCTTTATTTCTCCTGATGAGAAGGGATGGGCAGTGAGATATTGTGAAGAGTCACAAATGGCTGTGGAGAATACAAACTGGGCCTTGTGCAGCTTCTGTCTTTTCTGCAGCTAGTCCTGGCGCTGTTTGTGTAACTGGTGTGTGTTTTGACAGATGAAGGTTCATTCCAAAGGAACACAGACAACCAAAGAGGAGATGGAAGTGGATCCGAAACCTGACGTGGATTCAGATTCCTGGTGTCTCCTGGGAACGGACTCGTGCCGCTCCAACCTCTAGTCTCCTGAGCCCACTGGGATCCATCTAACTTCACAGCACACTAACCGAATGCAGAGAGCGGCTTTTCTGGCGTCAGGTCACTCGCAGACAAGGAGCGAGGCCGGAGGCTCCAGAGCAGCACCCATGTACGTTTGATATGAACTAGGAGTGAGTTTGAGAGGGGGAGGGCCCTTGAGCTCTAGGCCAGCTCAGTGGTTGAAGCAGCAGCAGCTCCTCTTTGTACCTTATCTGTCAATTCTGCACGTGAGGCAGAACGGCCCCAATATGGCGATGGCTCCAGTAGCAGCTTGTGGCCCTTTCATTGTTTCACTGTTTCCTGGGAGCTGCCTTTGGGACCCCAGTTTTCATCACTGCATCTCTAGATGAGAGGAGGAAACAGGTTTTATACGGAAGCTGGCTGAACCCTAAGACTCGCCACCTTCACTTCAGAGGGGTGAAGGACTGGGATCCTCTCCTTACCACATGGTAAGGCCCTGCCAGTGAGGCTGCTTCCCTCTGCTCAGGCACAGAGGAACCAGCAGATGTATCATTCTGGAGGCAGTGGAGATGTTCCTCTTAGGGAGATAATAGTAGACAGCATGTCCCTGGCCTCGAGGCATAGCTTCTGGCCATATGGCTGTGTCCACTGGTCTGTATAGACAGAATTTGAAGGCTTTATTCTGGGTGCTGAGGGCTTTCCAACTTCCAGGCAATGCACCGAGATGAGTGAATCAGGTGTTTCCTGTAGCAGTAGTGGGGACTGTCTGAGATTGAATCTGTAGTTCTTGGTTTCAGACCATTCGTCTACCAGCCAGATGCTAAGCATCTGGGCCTCAGACTAAGTTACCCATTTCTTGCTCCTGCTCTTCAACTTGGTTTGGGTGCCAGAGTTTCTGGTTCTTGGCATAAGCCTGTAGCTGCTCCCTGCTTGGCTTCTCTTCTGCTCAGTCCCTGTGCCTACACTCTGTGTGGGTGTGGGAAAAATCCGTGTTATTCCACTCAGTATTCTGATGAAGCTGGAATGCCATTTCCTACCCAGAATAGGTCACTGCTGCTGTGGTCACAGGATGTAGCCTTCCCCAAAGATCGTGAATGATCAAATCTCAGTCCGGAATTCACCTTCTTTCAAGAAATGAGCTTTCCCAAGAAAATTGGAGATGGAAAGCGGCATGGTCTGATGCTCAATATTTATTAATTTTCTGTTAGAGAATGAGATTAATTTTATTCCCCTTACATTTATTAGCGAACTGACTTTGAAGTAAAGTTTATGGGATTGGTAGGATCCCTGGGAGCAGCTAGCCTCCCCTGCCTTATGTGGTGCCTCCAAGGAGTCCTAAATTCCTCTCACTTTGCTGTGAGAGTGGGGTTGTGACTTCATCAGGCTTAAATGATCCCCATCAATGGCATGTTACTAGAATTGCCTTAGGTCTTCTGGAGGTGGATATCATATCACCTCTGACAGACTTCTTTTGAGAGACTATTCCAGGGAATCCAGCATTCCCCATTTGTCTCTAGAGATGGATGCCAAACCATTTTTTCGTAACATAATGCTCCTTAAATACTTCTTTGGTGCCTCTTGCCAGTATCTGGGAGCTGAATCAAGTGCTGTCTTCCCAATGCAGTGTCCAGGGCAAGGGTCGTTCCAGTGTGCCTGTCCATTGCTACCAAAAGCAGGGCAGGAGGAGAGCCCTCCTGGGAAGTGGTGAGAATCAGGTGCCCTGGTACAGCTAGGCTTGTTTGCCCTTGTGACTCTGCTCTCCATTCCCCCACGTGCATTGGAGCCACTTCTCAGGTCAGGGTCCCGGCTTGAGGGTCATTGATCAAACAGTGCCTTTTGAGGACTGAAAAGTTGAGCCTGAGCCATGTCCAATAAGCAAGCACCAAGCTGATGAGAGTCGCTCTCCTGCAGTGCACTGCTATCCTCATTTCTCAATGCTCTGCAGTTGGGAAGCTAGGTGCACAGACTGGATTCCCCTTGGATCTAGTGGAGGATTAGGGTTCCTGACAGAGGATAATGCCCTTTGCTCCACAATCTCATATGTGCCTTAGAGGATTCACGCTATCCAGGTTGTGCCTGTTACAGACCACAGATTTCACACCAGCCAGCTAAGCAACAAAAAAAGCAGTTTAAAGGTAGCACCTTTGTCTTGGGCTGAAAACGGAAAGGCAGGCAGGCAGAAGTGCCTTTGAGCGGTTTCAAACCCTTTTTACCTCTCCCCTTCTTGCAGTGCTAGCTCCATATGTGTTGGTCTCCTGCTAGTATTGCTACTGAGTTGTTGTAGTGGAACACAACTTATGCCTGCTCTGACACTCTGGCTGAAAACTAGTTTGTCATTGTCTTTCTTTGAAAGGTTAAAGGGTGGAGTGGTTTGGAATTTCTGTTTAAATAAATGTTTAAACGCATGCTCCTGTGTTTGAACTATTTTTCTTTTCCAAGAGAGGAAAGAGAAATATGCATACAGTCATCTGATTTTGTGGCATTCTAGTTTTGATTATTTTCTTTTGCTTATAGAAAGAGAGTGAAAACGCTTTTAGGTTCTTTGCTCTGATTAAAAAAAGTCAGTTTCTGTGTCCCTTCATTAAAAGAAACCAACAACCAAACAAAAAACCCATTCTTCTCTCATACTGCTACTTCTCCTCCTAGTGATGTCAGAAGCTTTTGTGTGTGTGTGTGTGTTTATTTCCACAGTTTGAGTGCCAAGTGGGGAAATGAGTAACGGGAAGAGAGGCTTAGAGGGAAGAAGTACCTGTTCCTCTCAGAAGATCTTCACTGATATTAAGGCCTACAGAAGGGAGACACCTGCTCAGCCAAATGTTCCTGCACGCTGTACTTAAAGCCTGTCACTTTTATCAGAAGTTTTATCAAATTGTGAAATATCTTGACAGGCAGAGCAGAGTTAAAATTCACTAGAGATTTGGATGCTGAAGATGCAGCATGTCTCTGAGAGGGGGATTGTACTGCAGGAGCAAAAGAGGAAGCTGTGCTGGCATGAATAACACAGCTTGAGTAGCATCAGGGTAACCAACCATGACAGCAGAGCAGCACCCTAAATCTCTGTGCTGAGCCTGATACGTTGTCTAACACATTACTGAGTTTTAAACCAATTATCAGAGTCTTTCTGGATACTGAAACAATAGCAAAGAGGGGTGAACTGCCCACGTTACCCACAGGTAACAAATGAAGCCTGGTGATTTAGTTTTAATAACTTGTTTAATGTACAGTTTCAATCTTTTCAATCTCAGTGTTAGTCATTTGCCTGTGAGTTATGTGAAGTCCCAAACACATGGGTTTATCTTACAGCATCAAATGCTTTTCTGTGCGTATATCCACATGTCACCATTTACACTGCTGATCTTTAGGGTCCAGTAAATACAGTCAATAGTGCAAGGGAAACAGTTAATATTAGAAGACAGGCAGTGCTGCTGAATTTTTTAACTAGTGTGTTCAAATCACTTATACTTTTCATGAATTCCAGGAGGCTCGCATAAAGGTTTCAGTTTACCCCTTTCCTATCTTTTGTCCCCTCTTGCTATCCTGCTCTTTGAAGCCCTGAAGTTAAAGCATTAGTCTTTAACTAATCTTCTGCTTCTCTGATCAGTTTGGATGCAGTAAATTATTGTCCCTTCTTTTGAGTCTGCTTTTCCTCTCAGCTTTGTACACGCATCATTGGCTGGCACAGTGCAGCGCTGATCCTTTCTGGGACCTTCATGTTTTTCCAGGGTGTGCCAAGGGATTGAGATTTCTGCTCACGTAATCTACAGAGCAGAAGCTCTCCAACCTCTTTCAGGAGTCAAGTTCACTCATTGAAGGCTGGAGTATTTATTCATATTTTCTGACTATTCCAGCTTAATCTAGTTGCTTTAGATCTTTGCCTAGGTTCCCATGAGCTGCTGCTGTTGCTACTGGAGGACTTGCAAAAGGAGCTGCTGGAGTTGTTTTATTCTTTGTTCACTTCTTGTCGCAGCTTTCTCATACAAAGTAGTCATTCTTACTGTGAGAACAGGGACCACTCTGTGACCATTTAAAATAACTTTTGCACAAGAGAACTAGTTTAATATATTTAATAATCAGAATCTAGAAAAATAACACCTCGAGAAGAAAACAAAAGGGGTATGTTTTTGTCATTTTTCCCTACCATTGCAGCAACCAAGATGAATATAAGCAGATGACTTAAGGGTGCAAGCTTTGTTTTTAGAGGTTCCTAGCAACTTGGCCTGCAGGAAAACTCTATTTTTTAAAATATTAAATCTGATTGTGATGGTTGTTCTGTTGCCTCAAGGGCCTGGCTGACTCAGAGTATCCCTGTTGTTCTATGCACATGAATTGATACAAGGATTCAAACAGTAAGTGCCTGCTATTGCTAGCTTTCCTAACCCCTGGAATTTCTGATCCCTGATTCTTGTGCTGAGGAAAGGGGCATCTTCTGTGGGGCAGCCTAGGGTGCAGGTCAAAGTATACAAGTTCTGTTATTCACCTTATTCATCCCTGAGCTGTTCACTTGCTGTACATAGAAGCTTGCAGCCAGTGTAAAGACTTCAGAAAACACAGATGTCTATAGCTGGGAACCTGGCCAAAACCAGGCAGGGAATCACAACAGTAGGTACAGTTGGGCACTGCCTCATCAGCGCCTCCTCTGTGGTGGAGGTGGGGGCCTGTTCTTTATGTTTTTGCATTTGGGAATGTGCCTCTCAGCTACTCGGGGAGCAAACTTGCGCCTGCAGTAGGTGCAGGCAACGTAGTCTGAGTTTTCAATGGGAGGCAGTGGGGGCAGGTCAGACCCCTTCCTCCCCTTAGTGAGGATTTGCTGCGCCTGGCGGGCCTGCGACATGATGTGGATGAGAGCCTCGTGCTTCTGTTTCCAGTTGTTCTTTCTGGGTGGTGTTTTGCTCTGTGGAAGGGAAAGGCAGTCAGGGCAACTGGGACCACCATCAGCCTCCATTCTCAAACTTACACTCAGCACCCAACCCATGTCACCTGTCCCTGTGCATTCCCTGTTGTCATAAAACCCAGCCTGAGAAGCTGAGTCCCACAAAGGGAATCAGAAAGACCAGCACAAAGGATCTAAAGGAAATACTGATGGAAACATCAGTATTTAGAAAGAGCTTGGGGATAACCAGAAAAGCAAGCAGTAGGGCCAAGGAACTAAAGAGGGTTGCTCTATCTGCTTTGCAGGAACAGAGCTGCATGGTTCCACTGCCTTCATTTTAACAGACTCTGTTGTTATCTGGATTTTCAGTCAGCTCCCTGCAGCCCCTGATGTCACAGAGCTTTACTGAAGCAGAACCAGTCTGCA
Source organism: Thryothorus ludovicianus (assembly GCA_013397245.1). NCBI lineage: Eukaryota > Metazoa > Chordata > Aves > Passeriformes > Certhiidae > Thryothorus > Thryothorus ludovicianus. The sequence goes on along the minus strand of VZTB01017563.1, from coordinate 287,009 downwards.
TCAAGAACCAGTCTGCATCTAACTACAGCATGGAAGTGAGCTTTCTCTGGTAGTACACCCTTGCCACATTATAGAGCCAAGTAAGGACTCCTGCCTCCAACTATGAGATTTTAAATGGATCTATTTATCCATTTGGCAAGAACCTTTCAGAGGCAATAGCTGTATTGTATCCCTTGTCCCCATGTTCATGAGATAGTGCTTGTGTCTCAGTCAGATGTTGAAATGGAAGGAGTATGAACAGTAGTAGATGTGGATCCAGGGAGGCAAAGGGACTGCACATTACCTGAGGACTCCTTGAGCTCTTCTGCTGCTGATACTGTTCCAGTTCTGTTCCTCTAGCTCTGGCCTTCCTGGAGTCAAACACTTTCCTCTTGGAGTCTTGGTTCTTGCCACAGATACTCATGTGTTTCTCAAGCCTAGTGCAGAGAAACTTACGTTTGCAGAAGCTGCACTGTCCAAACCCCTCCTGCTCTGCAGCAGTGGCAGCCTGCATGTGTAGCATCTCTGTAAATGGGTGGTCATCAGAGTCTTGGTCTGAGAGAGCAGAGAGAGAAAGGCTATGTTTTGAGGCCAGTTTTGAGCAAGAAGATAAATGCTCCATGGGTTTGTTGTCTTGTATTTTGCTGCTGTTTGTTTTGTTGTACTTTGCAGCCACCAGCCACTCCTTGAGTTTCCCCACAGCCAGCTCTTGGGGGTGGAGAGTGGTGCCAGGCTTGGGGATAATGTCCTCTGCAGACTGTGCCCCACTGAAGATCCCAATACCCGACCTGTCTGCTGCTCTGAAAGTTTTCTCTTCAGGGTACTTCGTGGCGTTTTGCTCATGGGTCCTCTCCACTTCATTTTCTCTTCTCTCCTCTACCTTGATAAGCTCCTTCTCTCTTTGAATCCTCTTAAGCGTCTCCTCTGTCCTCTTTAGCTTCTCTCCAAGAAGGGCCTTTTTCTTTTGAATTGCCTCTTCTAGGTTCCTTCTCTCTGCCTCCAGCTTCAGGATGTAGGCCAGCTCTCTCCTGTATTGATGGGGAGCTGATGGTTCAGGCTCTCCTGTGCAAAGGCAGAGTGCTGCAGCTAACTGAGACCTTTCTGCTGGAACCATCCCTTTGCTTATTGAGCTTGATCTACTATTCGTAGCTTCCTGCATGTATGGGGAACTTCCACTGTTGAGCAGTGGAGTTCTTGCACTCTTGTGGTGAGAAATTGGTTGCAGGGGATATGCACGGTCCACTCCTTTATGTCTGCCTGATGATTTAGCTGATGGGGTACAGGCCTGGCTGATGAGATACTTGCTCTCTAGTCTACCTGGCCAGAAGCCTCCATGCCTGGGCCTGTCCTGAGTGCTTTCTGCAGACATAGAATATCTTTGGTTCTTTTGTGCATCTTTTAAACTTTCCTCTTTGTCTTGTATGAATCCAGGCTGAAAGTGGTTCTTCTGGTGTTTCAGCTGGGAACCAGGAGAAAACTTAGTAGCTGCCACCACAGGAGCCACCGCTGGAAAAGCCATTCAGTGCCTGAGAAAGAGCCTGAGGTTAGAAGCAAAGCTATTACAAACAATTTTATCCAAAACTGGACAAATCTTCCCCTAATATGGAGGCTGCAGACAAATGTTACAATAAGTATTAGAAAAGGTTTTGTAACTTTTCTGCTTTCTATAAATCTTTACATTCCTTCCATTTAGGGAGCTCCCATGCTGCCCCTTCTAGGCCTAACGGTTTATGCAGCCAGAAAAAAGACACGCTTTTATTTCTCATTCTATCTAAGCCTTGCCTTATCAGGGTAGCAGCAGAAATATACTGCAATAACAGAGGAATTGTTATACTCCCCGGGTGGTTTCCAATAACGTGTCCCTGCAGTGCTGGCAATGTGATCCACCACTCTGTCACACAGATCTGACAGACTGACCATGCAGGAGTCCGACCAAGCTCGGCACGATCTTCCTGTGGCTCGTTCCACCACATCTCCCGAGGTGTGCCGGGTGCTCACGCCGCGGGGCGAGCGAGGTTACCTGCGGGGCTGCGCCCGGCGCTCCGCCGGCCTCCCTCCTCGGCAACCTGCGTCGCCACACGCCGCGCTTACGGCTCGAGAGACCCGACCCCTCCTGCTGCTGCCCGCGGCTGCCGGGGCCCGGCCGCGGAGCTGTCCCCGCCGCGGAGCTGCGCCCGCCGCGGAGCTGCGCCCGCCGC
>VZTB01017563.1:248064-284546 GCA_013397245.1 Thryothorus ludovicianus | reverse complement strand
GGGCGGCGGTGGCGGGGCCGCCATGGCGGACGGCGACGGGTTGCTGTCGGTGGAGTACGAGGTGTACGGCAAGGTGCAGGGCGTGTTCTTCCGCAAGTACACCCAGGTGCGTGCCGCGGGCCCCGGGGGCGGGCGGGGTCGTGGCCGCGGGCTGAGCTCCGGCTGAGCTCCGGCTGCTGTTGAAGGGGGCTGGCATCGCGGTGCTGCTGGCAGCCCGGCCGGATTATGTAAGCATGACTGAAGGGTGAGTTTCAGTTTTTCGCGTGAAAGAATATATTGAGTAGTCGAGTGAATCCTCTGCTGCTTTCCTGCTACCTGAGCCACAGGAACTTCGAGGTCTGTGTCTTGCCAACAAAACTGGCTCCTATATGCGAATGTTGTTCTGTTGATCTCTTACAGTTTGGATTAACCTCATTTTGCTATGCATTGTCTTCTCAGAGCGAGGCTAAGAGGCTGGGGCTTGTTGGCTGGGTCCAAAATACCAGCCATGGCACTGTTCAAGGGCAAATCCAGGGCCCAGCTGCCAGGGTGCGGGAGCTGCAAGAATGGCTCAGGAAGATAGGAAGTCCCCAGTCCCGTATCAGCCGAGCAGAGTTCAGCAATGAGAAGAAGATCGAGGCGCTGGAGCACAAGGAATTCCAGATTTTGAAGTGACTTTGTCCGAGAAGAAGCAAAGTCTGGAGTGTGAGCTGCCCTCATGGAACATTTCCCCTCTTCCTCACTCATTCAGTCAGCCAGTGTTCAGCTCTAGAGAACTTTATTTTATTAAATTTCTAATTTATTGTTTTGCTGCACTGTTAGTTTGATGCTCGGCTTTTCGCAGAATTCCAGTGGGTAGAGGAAGAGCTGTGTTGTCTCTGTTAAAGGGGCTGTACCAGGCCAGAACCTCTGTTTCCAAGTGTATGTGGTTTGGGGAGTTGTAAATGAGATAAATATGAAATTTGTAGTGTGGTGCTCATGTGAAGCAAATCACAGGGTCCATGCCAATAGAAAACATCGCTAAAAACATTATTTCTGTGCACTAAATAAATGCCTCAGAAACTATTTTATTCCAGAACTTCATATTTTCTGTAGAATAAAATTGCTTGAATTTCGCCTCCTGTGTGGAATGGATGTTGGATGGAGGGCGTGCGTGGATGACGGCCCTCGGAGCAGGATCCTGTAGCCAAAGCTGCCCCCTCTCCCTGCCCGCTCGGTGCCGCTGTGCGGGAATGGCCAGGGGGAAACCGGGCCGAGATCCCGCCCTTCCCGGCTTCCGCGGGCCCGGGCGGGCGGGAACTACAACTCCCGGCATGCTCTTGGCCGGGCACCGCCCGCTTGCGGTGCGCACGCGCCGTTGGCCTCACGCGGCGGCCGTTGCGGGGCCGGCCCGGTGCGGTGGGTGCTGAGGGGCCGAGGGCGGGCCGGGGCAGCGGGGCCGGCAAGGGCAAGGAGAAGCGGAGGGCGCTCCGGCCGTGAGGGGAGGGCACGAGCAGCGTGCGGTGGCGAGCTGAGCCGCGGATCCGCACTGCCCTCCCCAGACCCCCGGGGCCGGGGAGCCTCGGGAGACCGTCACAGCGGCGGCACCGGATCCTCAGGCACGGCTAGCAGGCCCCTTGAATGCTACTAGGAAACCAGTAGGCGCTAAGGATTTAAAACCAGTACGTTCTCTTTCGCATAAGCAGCTTGCTCTTCGCCTGACACCCGTTGCCAAGCCTGCTTTACTCCTTTCCTGGCTAAATACCATCCTAGCAGCAGATGGTATTTGACCAGGACGAAGCACTGTGAATTTTTGTGGGGACATAGAGGTAAAAACAGGAGAAAAGCAGCTTTCCACCCAGTTCTTGGTGATATTTACTCTATAATTCTGATGAAAATTGCAGTAAAAACATTTTGCTTGCAGGTCCTTTGACTTTTGCCTGGTACGGTGGGAGTGTGATTTGGGTATGCTAAGTTTGGGAACACAGCATGTTGTTAGTAAGGATTTGAGTCTCAGGCTCTGGACATGTACTCTGAAGGCAATGACAATATGTAGGCACGGCATGAGCATGAAAGTAATGACAGAAAAAGCCTCTGGATGCCAAGAAAACTAAGAAAAGTGTATTTATGAGGATGAATGAAATAAATGAAAGTCTTTTCAGCTCTTTATTTAATCAAAATTTTAATTTTTCTTTAATTTTTTTTCCTTTTCTCTCTGTGTTCTAAGGAATATGGAGCAGTGAGCTCCTTGCAGTTTCTTGTGTTTCTCATCTATCGAATTTTGACATGATCAAACGTTTGGTGGAAGATGTGCAAGCCAGACTGCGCTCTGGAGTCACTGTCAGCTCACTCGGACAGTGTGTCGAGGAGCTTGTCCTCAATAGCATCGATGCCAAAGCAACATGTGTAGCTATCAGGGTGGATTTGGAAGCTTTTAAGATCCAGGTGGTGGACAATGGCTCTGGGATGGGGAAAGAGGACTTAAAGGCTGTTGGAAAGCGCTACTTCACCAGCAAGTGCAGCTCAGTGAGAGACTTGGAGAAGCTGACTTTCTATGGCTTCAGAGGAGAGGCTTTGGCAAGTATAGCCAACGTGGCCAATGTAGTGGAAATCTCATCTAGGACCAGCAGGACAGCTAAAACGTTTATGAAACTGTTTCACAATGGGCAAGAGCTGGAAGTATGTGAAGCTGAATTGAACAGACCAAGTGGTGGAACTACAGTCACCGTGTGCAATCTGTTCCATCAGTTGCCGGTGAGGAGGAAGTGTATGGATCCTGTGCTGGAGATTGAGAGGGTGAGACAGAAGGTAGAGGCAGTTTCACTAATGCATCCTTCTGTTTCCCTTTCTTTAAGAAACGATGTGTCTTGTTCTATGGTGCTTCAGCTTCCTAAGACAAGAGATGTATACTCTCGGTTTTGTCAAATTTATGGACTGGGCAGATCCCAGAAGTTGCGAGAAATACATCACAAGTCTGGAGGATTTGAGATAAGCGGTTTTATCAGCACCGAGGGACATTACAATAAGAATATGCAGTTCTTGTATGTGAATAGAAGGCTTGTTTTAAAGACAAGACTACATAAACTAATTGATTTTTTATTAAGAAAAGAAAGTGTAATTTGCAAGGCAAAAAGTGCCCCTGCAAGCCGACAGGGTAATTCGAGTCCTGGTCGCCATCGCTGTGGGCCAGAGTTGTACGGGATCTTTATTCTCAATGTAACCTGTGCATACAGTGACTATGATGTGTGCCTGGAACCTGCCAAGACTCTGATTGAGTTCCAGAACTGGGATGTTCTTCTAACTTGCATAGAGGAAGGAGTGAAAATGTTTTTGAAAAGAGAGCATTTATTTATTGAACCATGTAGTGAGGACGTCAGAGATTTTAATGAACATAATGACTTTTGTTTGCATAACGCCCCAGTTCTGAAGCCTTCAATTCTTGACGAGAAGAGCATCCAAGAAAGTTTTGAGAAAGCATGTAATAAAATTGTGGATTCTTATGAAATGTGTACCTTGCAATCAAAAGATGTCAAGAGGAAATCTGTTACTGGAAAGAAAAGTTCAAGTCTTATGCAGTCAAGTAAAAATGTACAGGAAACTGAAAATGCTCCAAATCAGAACACTGCTGAGTCATCTGATCCATATAGAGACAATAAAGCAGGGAATCCATTGCCAAGCAAAGATGACACAGCTTCTGATTTAATTAAATCAAATACCTCAGAACAGAAGCTGAAATACACTAACAGTGCCCGAAAAGTATCTGGTACTTGTCTGAAACCTTCAGAATGTCTTCGTTCCTCTTTCAGTGGAGGGGCCAGATCAAAAATAAGAGAAATAGATGGTTGTGGTGACCTAGGGGATTTTGCAGAGAATAATATAAAAGATGTGAGCAGCCAGCAAGGTCAAGTAATACAGGAAAGCAATAAGGTCCATGTCTTAAATAAGGATGTTATTCAGTCACTGCCTGAGAGAGAAGACCCTGCTGAAACAGCAGCGAGACCTGGAACTGTCTCTGGAAGTTCATTAATAAGGCTGTGTAACACAAGAAGAAACAGGGAAACAGCTGAAGATGACGCCAGAAGAGGGGCTGTTAGTTCAATACCATTAAAGTTGTGCCTTATAGATCTCGTAGAAAGTGTTATGCAAAATGAACCCCCAAGTGACTGTGAGCAAACAGAAACAAATCTTGTATTAAACACACAATGTAGGCCTAGCCCTGTCAGTGCCAAGGATATTTTTGACCGCAAAGTGAATGTTGTGATTCAGTCTTCAAATGCTAAGGGTATTTCCAGTAATATTAGTAAAGAATGTACAGCTTCTTTTAGCAGAGAAGTATGCATGAGTGATAGTAATGAGAACAAACCTTTGTCACACTGGGTGAGGGAGGACATAGCTATGCCTACTGCTGCTAATAAAAGACCTTGTCAAACATTGAATAATACAGAATTGCCACTGGCAAATTCTTCAGGTATTCCTCGCAAGAAAATTGTTATCAAAAACACTAGAAGACAGATAGCTGTGCCAAGACCTCAGCCCTCTAAGAAACTGAACTTGTCCACCCAGCTGGGATCATTAGAAAAGTTCAGGAGGTATTATGGGAGAGTTAAGTCTACGCTACTAGCACCCACGTCAGAGCGAAGTGAATGCAGTCTCCCAGTTCTTAATTCAGAAACTAACTGTGGCTTTCCAAAGAATGGGAATGACAATGACAATAACTTCAGCAGTTGTGAAATTCCACCTGCAGAAGATACAGATTCTAATAATATTAGCCAGGGTTTTGGTTCCGTGGAAAAGACTTTATTTTGCAGTGGAGAAATGTCACAGGACAAACGAGCCCCTTGTCAGAGTCCTTTGACATTGTCTGATTATTCCCTGGTTAGTAACAAAAATACAAGTTGTAGAAAATCTCCAGGATCATTATCATCCAAACTGTCCAGAATGAAAACTGGTCACAAAGAAGTAGAACAACTTGGTGAACAGTTCCAAACAGACTCAAATAGAAAAGATGAACATTCTTTTGATCTTGAATCCTCAAATAATGATTTTTTTAATGTTTGTCGAACATATAAATCCTCAGTGGAAAAAGTGAGGGAGTGTAAGTCCAGCATTTGTAAGGAGGCTGCGTGCTCGCAATCAGATGTGATAGCAGAGTCTGTGAAGAGTCCTGTCAGCTCATCACCACTCAGCAGTGTAGAAGGAGAGTACGCAGTCTCTTCAGGCAGTGTTCTATCACTACCTGCTGAAAGTGATTGTACTAATATCATCTGTAAAGATAAAAGTACATTAGGTGAATCCTCAGAACAAAATATGAAAGATACTGAGGTTCCCCACGTGACCTTAAAAGGGAACTTGGAATTCTCTGCCGACAACACAAGCACAGGCAATCCTGGGAATGATTCGTGTTCTGTCTGGCTGCAAGATTTTGATGCTTTATCGGGAAAGACAGTATACATCAATAAAGCAACTGGACTCAGCACCTATGGCACTCCTCCTAGTGAAGGATTTCAAACTGCCTGTATCCAAGATATAACAACAATGGCTGTGAATGTTGTTTCAGAGAATGGTAAGAGGGGTGGTGGTTGTAAAAATGGGATGAGGAAAACTGTTCTTCTTGGTGCATGAAATAATCTTGCTGTCAGCAACTGAGAGCATTTTCTGAATTAGTCACCGCCTTATAGGTAATAGCTGCATGGAAAACAAGAAAGTGTTGGGAACTATGGAGACAGTAAAACATTAGCAGTAAAGATATTGAAATATCATTTTTAATAAAATGGTAAAAAGAAATGTCAGCATCATGTGAATTAACAGATAGCTGCCTAGTTTTCACTGGTCATCATGATATTCTGTGTGATAACAGTTACATATAATTATTGTCACATATAAAAAGAGAAACATACTTCAAAGTAAGTGTACTAGAAAAGTACCATGTTTTGTCCCATTTTGTCCTAAACTGTTGTTTCTAAGAATGTGTTGTTAAAGAGAGCCTCATATTAAGATGATTTTTTTTCCAACTGCATACAAAATTTAAAGTAATCCTTGAAAGATGATTAAAAAATCTAACTTCATCAACAATGTGTAGTCTTTATCTACAGGAGACTACAGATTTTAGAAGGCCGGCTGTTCTTTCACACTTTGTAGCAGATGTTGTGCAGCATTGTTGCTGTTTGGATGGTGGACCTTTTCCACTAGTGAAAGAAACTGCATTGTGTTATTTTTTCAGGGGCATGGTGTTCATGAGTCTTCACTGATCTCTCTGTTGGGTTTTGACTTTCTGTATCTTCCTAATCTAGTTTGTCTGTCTAGTACTGTCTTTGATAATTTTCCCTTCAAGGAATATATCTGTGTTCTCAAGTTGTTCTTCATCTGTCTATAGGCTATTTTATGAGTGAAGATGCAGCCATTCTTTGTGTAGACTTTGTTTTCTACTGCATAATTTGTTTTCAAAAAGTAGTTTGGACTTCTTTCTAGATGGTTATTATGTAAAACATTTGTCTAATCGTCATGGTCTTTAGCTTGTTCCATTTTTGTCTGTTACTTGTTAGTAACCAGTCACATAAACACTGGTGCAGTAGATGTTTCAGTTGTTGAGCTATTCCCTTTTATGTATAATAATTGATACCAAAAGTTTTTAGTATTTATTGTGTTCCATTGAAGAAAATTTGATTCAAGTTTTCAACTAAGCAAAACTACTTGCAAGCAGAAATATACACTCCTTGACTAACATTGTAGTTTCTGTGGTATACCAGTTGTGTTGCCCACAGTACTCTGCAGTAACCAGCCAAAGCCCTGTGATGTAGAACTTGACCTTCTATCCAAAATGTTGGATAGTACATTCATGTTTATAGAGATAATACCTCATATGCCCTTATGCTTTCAGATGATGTACAGTGTGTAGGTTTTAAAGACATGTATTGTGTTGCATATTTTTACCTCCCGTGGCACTGTCCTTACCCTTAGCGTTGGAGTTACCCTCTGTTGTATCAGTGGTGTCAGTCTCTAAACTCTGTCAGTTCTTTTGGGAGATGTCTGATTTTGTTATTTTCTTAGGTTAATACTTGGACCTCTCAAACCTTCACAAGGTGTTTGAACTGTGACTAGATCCTATAGGCCTTAGGTTCAAAGTTCAACAAACATGTTCTTTCATATGTTTTTGAAGCAAAAGATGTTTGTTCCTTTCAGCCATAGGAATAATCATAACTGTGTCCTAGCACAGCATTCACATCTCCTAGTGTTGAGCACTATTTTGGACTGCTGTTAGAACCCAGCAGAGGAGTGATTTCTTCACTTGTATGCTTTCATTTTGCTTTCTAGAGTAGTGTCAGTAACCCCATGGTGTTGACTTTGAATTTCTAAGCCCCTAAGAATAGCATCTCACACAATTCTAGGGAAGTTACACAGTTTAGCAATAGGTGAAAGTAGGTAAGCATAATCCATATCCTCTTTTTCATGACAGCAGTGGCCCTCTGTCATCTTTTCCAGCCACAAGCCACATGCTCAACAGAGATACTCGATTTTGTAGGCCAGACCCAGGCATCTTCACACTGATTAAACTGATTGCTACAGGAGAATTTATCAAACTTCATTTCACCATTGGTGAAATGAAAAAATGCCTTTTTGAACAATGCATTTGTAGTAAGAAACTCTCCTAGCTCAACCTGGTCTTTGTAGTTTTGCCAGCTGTATTTTCAGTTTTTGTTCCTTACATTATGCTATGTCATTACACTGGTATACCTTCATGATTTAACTGAGGCAAGTGAAAATGAATGCTCAAATATGGTAATTGTATGGGGTTTGCCTGCATGAAGTATATACATTATTAACCTCAGCACCTTTTCTGATGTTACTTGTTAGAAGGATCATATTAATAATATCTCTGGCAAGTCTAAAGTCTCACCAGCCTTGGAGCAAGTAAATCCTAACTTTATGAACAGTGTATATCTTGAACAAGGATTTTTCCTTCAAGAAAAAACAGGGAGATGACTTTTGTCTGTTAGGTGTATGAGATACTGGACTTGTGTTGTTATAGATGATAGATGCTTCTGTGAACTCGAGAGATGTTGTCATTTCATGACAATGGCTGTCAAAGTTCTGTCAGAGTCTGAATTAGGCAGCATTCTTCAATTTGCCACAGATTACCAGGAACTACATCAGACCATTTTGTCCTCTCCTCTGGGTTTTGTGGCAGTGGGATGCTGGGCTGCCAGTTTGGATTCTTGAGAGGATTCTCAGTCCCCAGGGTCATTAGACCTCACTGGAATGGAGCCAACAGTCAGGAGTCTCTGGACTGGCCCGAGATTTTATAAAGCCTTTTCGCAGAGCTTATCAGCACACAGCTGGTTTTCTTTGGCGTTGTCACTCTGCCTCTTTTCCTGAATGCACACCCTTAATTTCTTGGTAGAAAGGAACCAAAGGAAGGGTGAAATGTTTACCAGTGTGCTGGAAATCTGAGCCACTTTTCTTAATACTCTTGATAACAATACAAGTTTGTAATATTAAATCATTTCTGGGTGGGTGGGAACACATTGTTGGAGTAACTGTTATCTCATATGGGCTCACTGACTTGTGGTTTTCAGTTTTACAAATTCCTGGTAACTGTATTAAGTATTGATAGGAATGGTGATAGACTGACAGTTTTGTTGCTCCTTAACAGAGGAATTCAACAGTGTTTTGATCTCTGACAGACTACTGTATGCATTCTTTTTCTTTGGGGGAAAACACTTTTGATTGCACTAATTCTGGAAATAATTATTACAAGTTTAAAGCAGCAGCCAGTTTTTAAATACAGTCCTGCAGAAACCATGGTAATATTTTTACATTTCCTGAGGCATATATGTCTGATAATTCTCAGCTTTTTACATGTGTGTTATTTCTCAATATTAGGTTGCAAAATCTGTGGGATACTCAAAGTTTTACAGGGCTAAGCACACACTCCTTTATAAGAATATAATAATTGTATAGCTTTTAGTAATTTTGCATGCTGCTGATTATGCAGCAGTAAATTTATTTTTTTGTTTAGGGTTTCGGTTCAGATGCCATCCCTTTAGAAGTGAGATTGTGCTTCCCTTCCTTCCTAGACCTCAAAAAGAGAAGACTCAGGCAAGCCAGAATCTGAGAGGTAGGGCCAGCTTTCCAGGACACAGTGTTCTGTGGTAAAAACAAATCAAAGAATTCTCCCAGATGTCCCAACAGGAACCCAGAATTACTCAAGGTCTGTTAACAATGGCACTGTGTGAGTCATCTCAGATCTAGAACTGGGAAAAAAAAATTTGGGTTGAAGGTTGGTTAAAGGATACTTATTTACAGGATGAAATACCCACTTCTTTGTTGAATTATGTCATGAGTTTAAAGAATAATTACCTACTCCCTTCTTTGTACTCATTCCAGCCTTGGAATGTGAAAAATAGCTTCAATCTTCACACTTTTTTTTTGCCATGGAAAGGATGAAATAATCTTTTTGGTATGTAACTTTGTCCAGAGGGTAGCTAAACAGGTCTTTCTTTCCTTACCATCCCTCCACCCCTTTTCCAGGCCTGTTGAATTGTGCTGCAGCAATTTTAGGAGTCAGAAAGATGCACATTGCCCTTACTAGTTAAAGCAGACAGTACAGAAGCCTAGTGCCATGTTCCATTATTTATATGTACACTCTTTGAAGGAAAAAAATTAAATAATACTTGTGTGAGGTTGGGGTACCCAGTGAACATTGTGTTGACAGATGGTGGTAATTCCTTATTGTCTGTGTTAATTCCTAGGTGCTGAAGGGGAGTCTCTCCAGTCATTGCTTTTGGAATGGGATAATCCTGTTTTTGTTCCCTGCCCAGAGGTAAGTATTACATTGCATCTCATGTTGAAATAAGAATAATTTTAGATTTTTGTTATTTTCTCACATTGGGTCCAAAATTGCCAATATAATGATTGTTGCTTATGAGTTATCCAGAGATATATTACACTATGGACCTGGGCAGTTTTGGTTTTAATAGACTGTTTAGATGCAAGTCATTGTTGTGAATTTATTCAAATAGAAGCAGGTATCAGGCTAATCTTTCATTTTACATAATTTCAAAACCAAAACATTGTAAACTGTCTTTCCCTCTATGGACATAGTCATCTCAAAGTTAAAAGTTATTGAATGGCAAAATTGTAATATAGTGTCTGCTTTGTGGGCAGAGATAAAATAACCCAGGTTTGAACAGGTCTTAAACGTGTGTTTTACCATAGCTGTTTTCAAAGCCTGGCAGGATTACAGCATGCGAAAGGGAAACAATGTTGGAACTTTTAGAAAAACTTCCTTTGCTGTCATGAGATAGCATTATCTTTAATCCTCATGTTGTGTGTGTGTAAACATATGTATGTAACCATTTCCACCTGCAAACAATAGGCATGGAGCTGCAAACCACCTGCTGGTGAGTTTCTGGAAGGGAGCAGCTCTGTTCAGTTCTTGCAGTGACGTGTGCTCTGACTCATTCTGGGGTAATGCATCCTTTGTAATGCCATCCCCTGAGAGCTCACAGGCTGATCATTAACTTCAGCTCTCATAGGTACTTGGAATCAGCTGGACACATGGAAATTAGCAGGTGATAGCCAGGTGGGAAAGATACGTGGGGATAGAAACAGGAATTGCCTGATGATTCTTTTAGTTGGTGTTACTCTTGTGTAGAAACCTTGGTTTGTGAAATGCAGAGTTACTTCCAGTTTTTATTAAAGTTTTTTTGTTTGGAGTATTTGCTCTGTGTGTTTTGGAGGTTTGTTGCCCTATCGTTGGGCCTTTCCTTGATGTGGAATCCTGATTTTACAGATTGCAGTTGATGTGACCAGTGGTCAGGCTGACAGTCTGGCTGTGAAAATCCACAATATCTTGTATCCTTATCGTTTCACCAAAGACATGGTTCATTCAATGCAGGTACAATATAATCTGTTACTAACTTTCATCCCCAAATTCCCACTCAGCAGACGGGATTTGCTGATGTTTCTACGTGGTAGGAAAGAAATATTCAGGAAAACAGTTAATATTCCTAATTTTCACAAGCACTAACAGAATTCTGGGTCATGTGTGATACCAGCAGACATGTGTGTCATGCCATGTGTTAATTTCATCTCATGGTTAATCAGCTATCTGCAAGTGACTCTAGAATTACTTGACTAGTGTGATTGAATCAAAATCGAGAGATAGCCCTGTTACTGCAGCTTGGAAACATTGTTAATTAAATGATAGTTCAAAGTACAGTTTTTATATTTGTTGTAGGGATTTTCTTAGTTTATATTTCTCTTAAAACTATGTACTGTATCTTCTTTTTTTATTTACCTTAGAAATCTAATTCCTTAGCAGAGTGATTTCAAAATCAAATCCAAGATTTAATGGAACAACTTGAAATTTCACCCTAAGATTTATGTTTGCCCTTATAAGTGATTTTTTAAAATGGCATAATAAAATCAAGTTTTGCTCTTTTAGTGTTCTTCTAATCAAATGTTTTGAGTGTTAGCTTCAAAGCTAATGTAAATATGTGTCTTCATCTTGCATATTTGATGGTTTGCTTGGGTAGAAATGCCAGAGTGGGTTCTTTCCCTCTCTTGCATCCCAGTGACTCTTAGTCAGGTTGTTGATTTTGAGATTGCAGGTGAGGCATGGTAATATTCATCTCCAGGGTGGACAAGGATCCAAATGATCCCCTAATTTATGTTGTGAGTGCATGAATAATAGGAGTAAATAAAGTTACTGTAGTGAGCGGGTTATGTTTCACACAGACAAGAGAGGAAAATGGAGAATGGATGGTACCATTTGTCTGTTTTCTTGCAATAAGAACTATTCTTTAAGACTTATTCAGTAAGTTTCTTTGATTACTTGTATTATGTTTTCCTTTCCATGGTTTTAAGAAGGCAAAGCTAGAGGAAATTACTACTTCCTATCTCTGAAAAAGCTAAATACTGCCTTCAGTACCCTATAGCCATTTTGAGAATCTCACTACAAAAGATTAAAAGCAGAAGATGTTGTCATGCAACAGGAAAAGAATAAAAAGAATCCTTAGTCTTGCATCCCTGCAAAGAAATAGAGTCCTCCATTAATTTTTATCTACCAGGTGAAGAATGCACATGTTGTGAGACAGAGAATTCAGGGTGAGCTATGTGACACTGGGAGAAATTCCTCCATAACACCATATCTCTATATTTGAAATCTAACAATAAGATACTGAAGGCATTCTGCACCTCATCTCAGTATTGCCTGTTGCTCTGGTTAATTTCTGATGCTTGAGGGGAAAGTGGAATCAAGTCACAGAGGCAAATTGCACATCAAAAAATGAAGGGAAAAATTGCTTCCTGTCTTCTGCAGATAATTAGCAGGTTAAAAAAAGTTGTTTACATTCTCTTTTGGTGATACCAACAAATCAATTACTCAGAGTCACTGTGCACAGCTTTCATTCCCAACTCAAGGAGGTTTCTACATGACCTTTTAATTCACCTTTGAACAATTAGTGCTCATACCCTTATTACTATCTTTGAAAAAATTTATCTAGAATTTTTTTATATATATTTTGAAACTTTCTTTTAGATCCAGACTAAACTGTTTCATGACCATTTAATGGTCATTTGACCTTCTGCCAGTATTATCTTTTAGCTTAAATAATTTCTGCCTTTTCCATATTTAGTTCCCCAGTGTATACTGTATTTATAAAGAATAGCTATATAGCTTCTCAGTCTAGTTTTGCTGGGCCTTTTGGGTTGGGAAGGATGTGGCTTCCAGTCCTCTAGTTGTCATGCCAGCTATTTGTTGGTCTGGTTCCATCTTTATTTGTTGTTTCTTCTCTTTGCCTTCATTTTAAAAATAATTTTACTGTTCTGTAATGAGTTTTATGAGTATCTTACAGGTTCTTCAGCAAGTGGACAATAAATTTATCGCTTGTTTAATTAACACCAGGGATAGAATGGAAGAAAAGGAAGGTAAGACTGGTTAATAATATGAAGTGAGGTGGCTGTCAAGTGGACTGCAGAGGGAGCACTGTCCTATTTGTAATCTCCTTGCCTTGGAATGATATTGTTAATAGAGGAAAATCTTAGTCTTTGCTTGAAATTTCTTGGATCTTCTTTATCTTTATTTTGGACATTGTTGAGTGTTCCTACCGCCTTCAGATTAATGTTATAAAAATAGATTGTACTCAAATTGCTAATATCTTTCAGGCTCTGTTCATAGTGTCTAGACATATTCATTGTTGAAGCTCTCTGAAGCTGTACAAAATAGGCATTTAAAATCAGTACTTTTTGTAACTTTTTAAAAGACTATGTCAAACAGAACAGTTTGTAGGTGACCTCAGCTCTCATTCTGAAGTTAGATGAAGATGTCAATAGACAAGACACTCAATTTAATTACTTAATTTAACCACCATTTTGGACCACTGAATTTCTGTTCTGTAGTAACTTTATGTTCTGCCAACACAGCCTCCTCCTCTCTTGTTTCTGTGAAACAAACTGATACTCACCTTCTAAATGTGGCCTCTGGGAAGTGGTTATTCTTTCTGACCCCTGCAGTTGTCTGGTACAAAGTTGCCTATTTCTCATCTGTTGTACATTTTTAGATGGAAACCTCTTGATTTTGGTGGACCAACATGCAGCTCATGAACGGATCCGCTTGGAGCAGCTGATTGCAGGTGAGGATTCAGGTGGTCTAAGAAACCAAGATAATCAGGGCATAGAAAAGTAGAAATGAGCTCTCTGGGATGTACGGAACCAAACCAGTAGGATATCCATTTCTCATCTTTATCCTGATCCCTGGAAGAGTGCAGACATTCAGTATCTGTAGCAGTCATAATATTGGCAGCTGAAAATTCTTACAGCCTTTCCAAAAATAAAAGATATACTCCCTACCCACAGAACTATTGAACTAAAATAGTCCTGACATAATAAAAGAGCAGGAAGACTGATAGGAAAAACAATGAAGAGGAAATAGAACAATATCAATAAGTTTGTGTGGTTATACTGTGAAGAATAAGACATGGGATGCCGAATAAAGAGCCTAGTTCATTTGGTTCCTTTTTAGCTGAATACTGTGCTTAAAGCCTAAAATTTCCACAGTCTGACTATTTGCAAAGGGATAATAGTCTCCTGTGTAAGCTCATTAGCCGTTGGTTTCAGTGTTAGAAAGCACAATAGTCATCCATCAAGTACTTAAAAATCATTGACCTTCTCTTACATCAACAAACACTGTGCAGTTCCTGCAGAGTGTTCCAGGAACTCAGCTCCTTTTGGTCAGGTACTGAAAAAAGGTAAAGACTGAAGGGAGAAATGCTTAATGAATAGCATTTTAACTCCATTTATATCAGACTTTTCTGTGGAAAGATTGTTCTCTCTGAGTTGAACCAAATATATCAGTAGGTTTTTTTTGCTATTTAGGGTAACTCTTTTTTGGAACTGGTGGGAAAAAACAAAGTGGCATTAACCAACCCTTCCCCAGAGACTTGATGTCTGGTTTGTGACATTCCCAGTCCTCCACAAGTTTCAAGAGAAGGCATTCTGTGGTCACTTTTTAATTCAAGCAGGGGATTACATGCCAAACCAGAGGGTCATTAAGGGTAATGCCTCCGTAAATATTTTAAGAGGAATACTTCTAAATGTTTCATTCACAGATTCCTATGAGAAGGAAGCTGCAGCATGTGGCAAGAAGAAAATACTGTCATCCTCCATCTCTCCCCCTCTAGAGATTGAAGTCACAGAAGAGCAAAGAAGATTTCTACAGTTAGTGGTGACAATTAGCTCTCAGTTTTTGGGGATGGCTCTGTTGACCAGGAAAATTTCAATGTATTGCCTGGTTACCATGAAACTCGAGAAAAGTTGTTGATTCTTTCCTGAGCAGAGCCCAGTTGGCTCTTTCTGTACTGAGGGAAATAGATATGCTTCTTAGGCACGTTGTTACAACATCTCAAGACAAAACCCTGGGGTGTGCCATTTCTGTGCCTTTGCAATGTGCTCTGATTTCCCTGGGAAAGTAAATCTTCATGTGTGGGCCAGAAGACTGCCAAAGCAGCTTCCAGCAGTTCCTCCTGTCTGGGGCTCAAGACCTGGGAGTGCACAAAGCAGTGAAGTGCACAGAGTGTCGACCTAGGTGCTGACTTTACAGGCACTTTTTGGGAAGAGGAGGATGGGGTATGGAAAGTCTGTATTGTGATTCCTTCAAAAACACATTCCATTTTCCTAGGTGACTGCCAAGAGTAACTAATGAACACTGTTTCCTAAATGTTTCAAAATGGTGACCTAGCTACAATTAGGATATTTAACTTTTGTACTTCAAGAGTTTAGATACAGATTTGTTGTTGGACTATTGCAGACCTACTGGGCCCTCCTCAAACTTCCTTTTCCCCCAGATTCCTGTCACCTGCCACATGCATTTGTGAGGTTTTTCCAGTGCATTGTTCTGAATTTTCAGATTAAGTTCTGTCAGTGCTACCTCATGACTGTCTTTTTTTTTTTTTTGTGATTCCTGTGGCAAGCTCAACAGCTGCTGATTCAGTCCTTATTAAGATTGTTGCTTATTACAGGGATACACTTGCTTAGTGTTGTCCATAATTCAGTAGTACTTGGGTGCCTTTGTTCCCACCTCTTAATGATGTTGCTAATGTCACAGTATTTGTAATGCCTCTTGTTCAACTTTGGTTTATTTTTGCACTCATCTGTGAATGTCTTTCATTTCTAATAGATCTACTTTAGAGAATGGATGGCTAAAACCGAATACAATATACCAAGTGAGAGAATCCCATTGGTTCATACAGTAGCTTTGCAGCTGTGCCCATATTTTCTGTTTATTATATCCACACAGATATTTTGTCTGCTTTTTTGGCTACTGCTGCTTGGATGTGCTGTATGTCTGTGGATGATAAAGAAACAGAGTAGTGGGGGTTATTTATTTAATTTATGTTGTTTATGTAGAAGTCAGCCAAAACTAGAAATAGATTAAATTATTTCTAATAGTTTGTATTTATTTGTTTTTAGGAGCAGTAAATTAAATTTTTCTTTTCTGCCCATTTTTCATTCATCCTACTGATTTCATTCTTCATTTTTCTACTTGTTCTAAATTCTGATTGAGTTCAACTTTGTCTCTAGTCTCAGCTGACCTAAATAATTTTGTGCTTTCTGCAGATTTGCTTGTTTGACCATGCCTCTTCTTTTCCACATCATTAATAAACAATCGTGAGGATACAGATCAGGACTCCTGTTGAATGTTGACCATCTGTTCCCAGCTTACCTTGCTTCCGTAGTCTCTAAATCATAATAGATGTTGCTTCTCTATCCATGACAACCTTTTGCATTTCCTGTTCTATCTACTTTTAAGTGGTGGCATTAAAAGCTTTTTCAAAGAGCTAAGTAATTCCAAGAGCTACTTTTCTTCATCAAATAAAATTCTACATTCTACAAAAATGAATAAGGAAGTAAATCAAAGAGGCATGTGTTTCTTCTAAGGACACTGGTTGAATATTCAGCACAGAGGGATGCCAGTTGTGATTTTCAGCAAGAAAATCTGGCTTACTAGTACTTTTATTGTGTGACTTACTAATTTTTCAGTCTGTATTAGCAGTTCATCCCTTTGCAATTGCTCTTTAAGACTATCATTACTAAAAAGTTATGAATTAAAAGTATTATGTGAAAATCTAAATTCTGTTATTGTTACTGTCAGACTATGACTGTATTCTGTGGTAAAGTTTGGTGTAAAAAAAAAATTAATTTGTCTAAAAGACCTTTCATTTCAGCTATGCTTGCAGTTTAATCATTCAGCTGGACCTCTGGTTCACCTACAGCTTTGGTTCTGTTACTTGTCTACTGAGCATTGTAGTAATGCATTGTTCTGTTGACTCTCTTGAACTTCCTTCTTTATTTTTTTTCTCTTAATAAAAATAATAAAAAAACCCAGAAAAGTCCAATTGACTTCAATAGCTGCTTGGATTTTGTCATTTCATTTACAATGGGCTTTTTGTCTTTCTGTGTGCTTGCTGAAGACTATACGTCTTCTTTTTTTGAGTAGAATTTCACAAGCCATGTTCATACAGAGGCTAGTAATTGTACTATTCTCATGATTGATTTAGGTAAGTTTAGATTTGCTTCTTTCTATTTTTTGTTCAAAGAATTTATTTGCTAGAACTAACCTTTACCACTTTTGTTTTAAGTGAATATTCCCTGAATTAATAAAGTATATATTGTTACAGTTGTTTTCATTTTGAAGAAAAGCTCTCATCTGTCTGTTAGGTCTCATTTTTGTGTGTATTTTTCCATCCACAGGCTGACATATGTCATAATTAACTAGAGGTTGTTCTTTCCTGTGTTCTCTTTACTTAACAGGATATGAAGTTCATTAAACCGCCATAAATTTCTTACAATGTTTTTTCCATTTTAAGTATTTGCTAATACATATCAATTGAAATCACAGTTCTTTTAGATGAGACCTAAAGTAGTCTCAATGCTCTGTAATTTCAATGTTTGGAATGTTTGTATGTTGAACCAGACATCTCACGTATCTTAAGAAAAGGCAGATTTATAGATTTAGAAGTAAAGTCTCTCTTCACATAATACAGGAACTCTTAGATCTTGTAGCTGTTGAACATGAAAAATAAATGGTTGATTGGAGTGAAAGCTGAAAGGGCAAAATTACTTGGAATCTCATGAGGCATGATTTTTAAGATGGGAAACTCTTACAGGAAGTGATATGAGGAAACCATATATGTGGACTATAGAAATATTTACTTGTGCTGTGGAGTCATAGATACAGTGGTTGATGTCTTATTTCTGTTGGGTTTTTTTCCTCAGATGCTGCTACAAAAATTTGGAGGACTTAGGTCTTGAATTATCATTTCCTGAGACAAACAAGTCCTTGATTCTTGTGAGGAAAGTGCCGATGTGTTTTATAGAAAGAGAAGCCAATGAATTACGGCGGAAAAGACAACCTATCACCAAAAGTATTGTGGAGGTCAGCTGTGGAAATGGGTGAAGTTATGAGGGTAGATCTTGTTCTGTATTCATGGCCCAGGGTATTACAGGATCTCTGTTATGAGGAGACAGTGAAGTCCCCTGGCAAATGTGAGTGCCATCCTTTTTAGTAGCTAAATAATCCCAAAACTGAAATCACTGAAATGATAGAAGACTGTTTCAGACTTGGATTAGTGGAGAAGCTAAGAAAAATTATATACCGAAAATATTTCAAGTTTTCTGCACATGGATGCTTGAATGGACAGTAAATGCTTGAAGAAACAGAAAAAAATGATTAAATGAAGGAACAGTAAAATGAATAAGTCCCAACAAGTAATATTTCTGTATCAGCAATATTAAAGTTGTTTCCATGAAATATCTACATGGGCAATGCGGCTTTCTAAAATCCAGTTTCTGATGCTCTGCAGTTTGAGGGAGAAATTCCTGTAGTGATTACTTGCAGTGAGAGGTCAGGACTTGCACCTAGATCTTTCAACCTGTGGTCAGTGTACTACCAACAGTATCACTTTTTCTGATTCTGGTAGTTACACGGTAAATTATACAGGTGTGAACAAAGTAGGGTAGGGGGACAGAAGGGAAAAATAGCAACTGATGACATTACCTTTTTTCTTTCTAGGAGCTTATTCAAGAGCAAGTAGAGGTGAGTTGCTGTCTGCTTGTAGAGTTGACTGTAACAATCCAAAGCTTACTGCATGAATCAAAGGAAGCGTATTGAGCTTCAAATGAAAGAGTGGACTAGATAATCCCCTAACTTTTCCTCATTTTTAGTTTCCTTTGTGTTACAGTTCTTTTTTCTCATATTAAATGGAAAGTAGCATGATGTTCCCTTAACTGCTTTTAGCTAGTGCAGACCACAAGAAGAGGAGCACGAGGGACACTGCCTCTGACATTTCTGAAGGTGTTAGCATCCCAGGCCTGTCATGGTAGGAAAACTGTACTTTTCTTTTATTTTTTTTTTTCCCCCAAACCTTTCTCTCTGCACAACATCCTTCCTGGGGCAGTGTTTGGATGTGTTTGCAGCTATTGCAGAGTTAAATACTGTATTTCTTAGGGATGAGGAGATAATGCTCATGGACAGCACTGGGGGATATGCAATAGTCCCCCAGTATATTTGTGTATGGGCCTGACATACTTCCCAACCTTCATGTGAAACATACAGTGCTGAGATGCATTCATCTGTGTGAGCTCTAAACCATTCAATTAAAGCTATGATGGGCCAAGGGGGAGGTGCTAGAATCTGCTTGAAAGCATGCAGGAAAGAACACTTAGCTACTCTTTTCCAAATTTTTAATTTCCTTTAAGTATCCTAAGTGGTAGTTTCAGTGTGCCAGCAACATTTTAAGTACTTTTGGAAGGAGTGCAGTAAAAATGTACACTTTCTCAGGAAACTGTTGCTTTCCAGCACCTGGCAACAAGCAGGCCTTACTGGTGTAGACTTGCAGTAGCTCCAGCCTCTTGTTGCAATTCCTGTGCCATATATAGTATCAACAAGATCACACTGAAAGGGCAAATGTGAACCAGAATTATCTGTTTTCTCAACAGTGTCTCAATTTACAATTCACTCTCAATATGTTTTGGGTTTTTGCATCTAAAATCCCACGGTTGAAAGCAGGTTGCAGATGGTCTTGTGCATCTGTGAAGGCTAAAGTGTGCAAACACCTCTGAAATCACTCCCTAATGTTCTGCTTCAATTTCCTCTGGATGCCTTTCAAGTGCTTACTTGTGAGAAAGGATTTAGTGGCAGGGCTAGCACTTGGTCTCACAAGTGATACCTGTCTGTGGCAGCCATGGAGAGCCACTAAAGCCTATTAAACTGTTATTAACTGATGTCTTGGTTTAATACTTCTTAATTTGTGAACTGTTTCCAACTTCAGCTCTAACACATATACACAAAAAAGCCCATTTGCCTCTTGCAACGTTACCTGAAACACCAAAACATAATAATCCTACTGTCCATCAGACTTGGGCTACGTGAAAGTTTAAGCTATGGAAAGCTCATCTCCTTATACAGCACTCTCTAATTGAGCTAAGCCCCAAGTCTGCCACACTGCAGCCTTTGAGTTGCCTTTGCAGCCTCTCAGCTGAGCTTTGGGAGATGCCTTGTTTGCACTGAAAACCACAGCTGTAGAAGGAAGTGGAGTCCTCTTTGGCAGCAGGGGCAAGAATGTGTCTCTGTTTTTCAGGAGCTATTAAGTTTAATGAGCATTTGACTTTGGAGGAGAGCTGCAGGCTTATTGAAGCTTTGTCATCTTGTAAGCTACCCTTCCAGTGTGCTCATGGAAGACCTTCAATGCTGCCTCTTGCAGACATAGACCATCTACAGCAGGAAAAACAGGTACTGTGTGGGACACACCTCTGGTAATCCCTGTTCTGGATTATCAGAGGCACATCATGGATCCTCCAGTTTGAAACCATCACCACTGGCCTTATATTACTTGACTTTTTACATATAGTTATCAATAAAATGAAACTTTAGGACATAAGCCACATGTCCTGTAAACATTTGACCAGGGATCTCACCATGTATTATTTGAATAGCCACACTGACTTGAACAGTGTCCTTAAGGTTAAGCATACATTTAAAGTGTTTGCAGTTTTTAAGTGTAAAATTTGGAAAACATGGAAATTCTGCTAGTGGCAAAGATGCCAATTAAACAAATGTGTACTTTCTCAAAGTTTAAGATGCTATAAAATGGGGATAAAGCACAGGATTAGCAACATTTTTTATAAAATCATAAAATGGTTTAGGTTGGAAGCGACCTTAAAGATCATCTAGTTGCCATGAGTAGGAACATCTTCCACTAGGCAAGGTTACATTTAAATTATATTTAAATCAGGTTACATTTAAATTTAAAACAGAATCATTACTTCTCCCTTTTGCTATTACTGTGCTTTATTGTTATTAAAATGGATTCTGTTGAAAGTTAGGTGGGACTTTGAATAGATATTAACTTGGGAATGACTGTATTAGGGCAAAGAGTATGGAAACACAGAAACTTACTTACTCAGTTATGCCTTGTGCTTCTTGATTTTTCTCCCTCCAGCCTAAACCTAATTTGACTAGACTGAGGAAGATGGCACGAGCATGGCAGCTATTTGGAAAAAAAAAGGAACCTATTTAAAAAAAGTGAAGACTGTAAACTGCAGGCACTAGAAGCATTGGTATGATTAATGTTGTTAGGCTGCAATACCCTGTGTGGAGAGAAGTTCTGAGCCAGTGCAGTCACCCAAAGCTCTCCTCCAACTACTGACCAGAGGAACAGAGACCAGCCAGGAGAACATGGCAGGAGCAGCCCACCCCTGGAGCCTGGAGAAGCACCTTCAACATTAAGGAACAGCACTTCTGCAAGTCTGAGCCAGTGCTGGACTGTTGGGTGCAGGGAGCTGCAGCCACTTGCAGTTACTAAGGCATAGCACTTTTTTTTTCTGCAAGCACAGCATAATTCTGCATAATAGAGGGGAATTTTATTTGTGTATTATATAGTACTTTGAAAATTGGAAGGTATTTCTTAATAAAGTTCACACTAAACTCACTCCTTGGGCTCATGACAGCGGTTGGAATGAGGACTGACCAGCTTCATAGTATACATAGGCCAGTTAGAGTCAAGAAACACTTCCCTTGGCAATGAATGACACACACAGCTCCTTGCAGTTTGTGTTCTTGAGTGAGAGATTTCTAAATCCCCACATAGCCCCACAGAAATAACTAAATAGTTAAATATCCATTTTGAAGAGAACTGTTGACAGATTCCTACTCCTATCACATTCACATGCGAAAGCATTCTCTAAAGCCTGCTACTGCATCATGCAGTGAGTGCAGGCTACTCAGTACACTGGTAAAACTCCTGCTAGTTAAAGAAACACAACAACTGCATATGGAAAATGTGCTTAACAGTGAGATCACTGTAAACAGCCTTTATTGCAGCGTACTTTGAAGTAACAGCTTAGCTGCCCCAGAGTTACACATACACCTTGCTATTTCAAAATCAAAGTGGGTTAGCAGCTCCACACCATTCCTGACACAGCACAGAGATAAAAACCTGTACAAGAGCTCTGCATTCTCTTGCTTTTGGGTAGGAAAGACATTGCTGAGCAAATTCCCCACTGGCTCCCCACAGCAACCTGTCTCTGCAACACACACTTTAATTAGCTGTTGTAGCTCTCTGAAGAGAAGGCTGGAAAGAGTGCCAGCTGTGATGTGCTTCACAGGATTAGAGTTCATAGTCATCTGGATGGTAGAGCTCGCTCATGAGGCGGTAGATGTAGGAAGGCGCGTTACCCCCGATGTTGGAAATGAAGAGAGTGATGAGCTCTGGAGGGACGTAGTCAAACACTGGGCAGTGAACATTGATTTTTGCCAGGATCTCCCCTGTAAAGAGAACAGCAGCAACATCAGACGAAGCAACCCAAAGTACATTTGGTTTTTCACACACCATCTGGTGTCCCTAAACAAACTGGCTATGCACATGCCACCCTGAAGTCAGTACTTGAACATCCTGAAAACTTTCCAACTTCTTCACTGATGTCATTGAATTACAGGTATTCAGCAGCCTTGAATGAATGGCAAAACTCTTGTTTCTGGTCATTTTTGTTGGTAGAAACCCCAAGCCTGCTGTCTTCATTTCAAAAGTCTTTGTCACATAGAACTGAGGCTTCAAAAGAGACTTTGCTAACTGAAAATGGGCTTGGGCACTGATGCCCTTCTAAAGATGGTGCTTGTGTGGGAAGCCCATGGCAGAGACACTGTTTCAATGGCTGTATTGTGTAACAAAGCTTCAAGAAGCCACAGAAAGGAAGGGAAGCTGCCCTTGGTATTGGACATCTGCCCTGCCCCACAGGAAACTGCTACCTACCTGGCATCATTATCACCATCCCATAATAAAACATTGTTTCAGAGCATAAGCAAAACTGCAAAGACAGGGTTCAAAAGAAATCCTTTTTCTCTACATAATATACTATTATAAAATTGGATGGTTTACAGCAGTCTTTTCTGTCAAAGACAGTAAAAAAGGATTTTCTGTCTTGGGTTATAACATAGTGCGATGTTTAATTTTTCATAGGAGTTACAAAAAAAAAATTATAGTCTTGACCAGATGTTAAAGAATAACCAGTACCTTCTGTGAATGGCAGCACTTCCTGTGGTGACACAAACTTGTGGAATGAATCTTCTTCATTAGGGAACTAAATGAGAAAGAGCACAGGAAGATCAAGAAAAAACGCCTACCTGATTGTCCTTGTGAAAACAGATCCTGGCACTGGAAGGAACTAATGCAGAGGAAGGTGACTTGCCAGGTGATATTAATTCTGTTTACAATAATTACATAGTGCTTGCATCTAGAGCCTCTCTAACATTTACAGGTGAAAGAGTTTTCCTCAAAGCTTTTAGAGGCTTCCATGACTCGGCTGCCCTTATCAAAGCCTAGTGAACTGGAGGAGTGACTTCCTCAGTCTGCATCAGCTTCATCTGACAATACTGAAGAAGTACTGAGTGGAAGAAAGAGCTATGAATGTCTCATTCTACATTCTCTGCCTTTCGACACTAATGGTATAAACTGAAATCTGTCATGGTTGAGGAAAAATAAGCATGGCAATGCCAGTCTCAGCACTCCAGGCAGTGGTCTACATCCTTATACCCAATGTACTGCTGTGCACATGTGGCAGAGGTTTTTCCAGGAGATCCTGAGGTGTGCCACATTTGGGTGAGGATCTCCTTTCTGAAATAACAGTGCTAGAATGGGGAGATGGCTCCTTTACTGACCTTGCCTTGGGACAGACTGCTCTCCATCCTAAGCTCCCACAAGTAAAAGGCCCTGCAGGTGCAGTGCTGGAGAGCTGCTGTGCTTACCTGTGGTGACAGCTTGAACATGGGGGCACACACGATGAGTGGAGTGGAGTGGTGTTTAGCTGCCAGTGCCAGAGTGTGAGTCCCACTCACAGCAATCAGGGCGCCATTGGCCAGGATTGTCTTTGTACCAATGATGACCTTAAAAGGGCAAATAAGAATTGGATAGCATGTTCCACAGCAAACTGGGGAAGGAACACTTCCTGGCTCACACCCTGACAGATGAGCTGGAGGAAGACAGTGTCAGTACAGCCAGCCAGCCAGCAGCTGCAGTTAGAGGGCAGCTGAATGCCTGATCTGTTTCATCTGGCACTGGCTCTGCACTGAGACGTTCCTCGCTAACAAGAGCATGACTCCAGCACAGAGAGAACTTCAGAAGACAAATATATGTTCTACTGCAGGGAACACCAAGCAGAAACTGGGCTGTGGTCCCCGTTCTACAAATCCACAAAGCAAGCTTTGTACAAGTAACTTTACTACGCACTGCAAAAATTCCCTTGCATTGTGGTAGAGGGAATAGTATGTTACAAGTACTTATTTTTTTTTCCCCACTTTGGGGTGCCAAGTTTTTATCTCTATAAAAGTACAGAACAGGTTTGTTTAACAAGACAAACCTTAATGATCTCCTTCATCAGTCATCTTCTGTTTCAGGCAAGAGTGTTTCTTCCCTTTGGAAATGCTGCTTTTTGTTCCATCTCCTTTGAAAACTGAGGTTAATCCTTTGAGGCTCTCTTGTAACTGTGGCCACTAAGCCAGAAAAACCCATCACCATTCAGCCCTCATACTGACTTAGGAGTTCCACACTGAATTTCCATCCCAGCAGTGAACAGGGACTATTACAATTTTGAATCTTCAGTGAAGAAACACATCCATCACTGCTGGTACTTGCAGCTGATTTGAGGCCTAAGCATCCAACCTGCCACAAACTCCCTCCTTCAGTGGAGCCCTCCTTACCTTGTTGACTCGAGACATGACAGCAAAAATAGCTGCATCACTCATGACAGTAGTTTCAATATTCTCTTTAGACAGTCGGACAGCCATTTCATGACCCTAAAAAGAGGGAGAATCCAATTGGTTCCCTGCGACATAGCTCCTGCAGTGCTATTGTAGAGGTGTCAGCACTCAATTCTTGTCTGAACTGCAAAAATACCAAGTGATGAAACCTGAACACAGCCCTTCAGCTGGGGTAGGATAGATGCTGGGGTAGGATAACGAGCTGTCTCCAATCTCCCAACTGCAAAGGAATTTCCATAACGTTGATCTTGATTCCAGACACAGGATTTCAGTAAGATGGGGGGGACAGCAGGGTGCAGCCAGGCCCGGCCTCACCTGGCAGAAGGGCGCGCACTCTGCCACGATGACCTGGAACTTGCGCTTGCGGGCGGCCTCCTTCAGGAAGGCCTCGACAGTGCGGGAGTAGCCAATGGTCATGATCACCTCGTTGGAGTGGATGTGCTCCAGGGCCTGCATGGCAATGTTGTCAGTGGTGCCCTCTGTAACAGAACAAAGACATGGGTGTAAAAGCAGCCAGCAAAAGCAACACTTGTGCTGCTAGGACTGTCCTTCAACAGGACCATTTTTCACTAAAGCGATGTTATTAGCAGGAGCAGCTTTTCTCCCCATTCTTTTTGCCAGTGGAGTGGAACCAAAAAGCCGTTCCTTGAATGCCACATGCTCCTCAGCTATCCCCTCCCTATATATAAAAAGAGCTGTCCTGAAAACTCCATTGTGAAGGGAGTGGATTGTGTCAGCACTACTCCAGATAAGGATCAGGCCCACAAAACTTCAACAGTTTTGTAGTGTGATAGCAGGGCAACTTGGGCCTCAGAAGGTGGGCTGGATGTCTGATTTGTCACAAGTACTGCAGAAAAAATTGTTTCACAGTTCTTTGTGACAAGGGTCAGGTCATATGTGCACAGGGATTTTACACTCTTCTTCAGAGGACTCAAGACTTCTCAGAAGACCAAGAGTGCAGGCCTACAGCCCCCCACCATTGGTCCTTCCCCAATCTACCCATCTCCCCGTAAGCCAAAGAGGATTTAAAACTAAGTCCTGAGAGCAGCAGGGCTTCAGTTACTTGGTTCCTTCAGATTAAGCCTCCCAGATCCTTATTGTTTTATTTTCACCTAGAGAAGGGGGAAGCATCAGTCCCATACCATAAGAATCTTGATTGCTCTCAGGAGCAATTCAAACCCATCCGTACCTAGCTCAATCAGCATCTCATTAATAGCTTCGATAACATTAGCTCTGAGGGAGGGGTAAGGAGTTCTGAAATCTTCACTCAGTCCTCCAGAAGTCAGGAGTTTGTGCAGGGATTCTTGCTGGTCGCTCTCCTCACTGCGCCCATGAAGCCTGTGGAGAGAAGGGGCCTCTTCAGCCTCAGGGAAGAGCACAGGGCCACAGCCAGGCTGAGCTCTGTCCCCACAGTGGGGCACACCTGGACATGAAGAGACAGGAAGGAAAGCCACCCACAGGAGGCACACCACGCCACACCAAAGAGCTTCCATAGCTGCCTTGGCAGAATACTAAAATCTCTGCCAGAAAGGGCCTTCTTATGTCATGTGCAAACACTGCTGTCCAAGGAACAGGCTCGAGGCTACTGCTCCAGTGGGATGGAACCCCCTGGATACAGATAGAGAACAGCCCAAAGCCGGAGCACAGGCTGTCCCCATGCACTCACTACACATACACCTAGTGGTTTCTAAAGAAGAAATATCATCACCCAGGCCGGAAACAACAGGGTTTTCTTTGGTGTTAAACTCTGATTCACTCTCTCAGAGAGGTGGGAAAAGGGGGTGATGGAAACTAAAGGGGTTTCACAGAAGCAATTTCAAAGGGCAGTTTTGGTCTTTCAGAGGGATACAGGGAGAAAGAGGGGTGCTTTACCTGCCATATTCCTCACGAATCACCTTCAATACTCGTCGCACCATGTTGCCCACTGTCGTCTCCGACGGCTGGGCTGCTGTCATCCTCTGGCCCTCTGTCCGGATCAGATCCATGAGCTCCCCTAAAAGACGGGAAGGCCTTGGTTATCGCTGCCTAGAGCAAGCCCATATGTGCCTCAAACCAGTGCAGCCCCCCTCAATGTCCCAGGGCGAGCAGCTGCTCCAGCGCAAGGACCACAGCACCAAGAAACAACAGGACGGGGCGAGCAGAGAGCCCCTCACAAAGCAGCCGGTTCCACTCGTGGGTCGGAAACGCTTGGACTCGACACAGACTTAGGGAAGACCACTAGCAGCGCATTTGGTCTTTCCTTTGAAAAAGAAAGCCAAGTGCTGCTGTACAGGTCCGTGCTGGGACTGACACGGCTGGAGCAGGGCAGCTCCTGAGGCGCTGCCGGCCGGGAGCACAGCAGGCCGGGAAGGGCTCCGCCATGGCAGGACAAGCACTGGGAATCCGCTGGTCGCTGCTAGCGAGGCCGCAGCTCCCGTGGCGCCGCATCGGGCCTGCCCCGGCCTTGCGGGTCCCTCCGCACCCGACAGCCGCGGCTGGGGTGCAGCTGCCCCGCCGCTGGGGGAACCGCACCCGCCCGGGAAAAACGCTGCGCCCGCCCGCCGCCGCCCGGCCCTCACCGGCCCGGCTCCATCGCCCGTTCCCGACGATCTTCCGCAGCAGTGACAGCGTCTGTCGCGCCGTGTCCTCGGAGCGTGGCCGCTCCCCGCCGCGCCGCAGCCGCGCCGCGAAGGCCTCGATCTGCTCGGAGAGCTCCGAGCCGCGCTCGGCGGCGCCCGGCATGGCGGCGGGACTTCCGTTTCCGCCCCCCCGCCGCCCCATTGGCGGAGAGGCGGCGCTGTGCCCGCCCCCGGCGGCCGCTCAGCCAATGGGCGACGCCGTGCGCGGCCGGGTGTCTCGGGTGGGCGGAGCCGGAGCGCAGGGGGCGGGGCCGCTCGGGCAGCCCCAGCGTTCCTGCTGGCAGCGCTGGAGCGGCCTGGACACGGCAGGAATGTCGCTCCTTTGTGTGCAGTTCCTGGAGCAGGGTGTCCAGGGACAGGCAGGAGCCGTGGAATAATTCTCATTGCGGTACTGCTTTATCGCTCTGCACTGTGTCCTGTTGTTTGAGATTAGGAAGTAAAAGCAAACAGGTTTATGCTGGAAGCTTTCAGTGATTGCTTCACGCGAGTCCTGCAGGGCCTCGGATGTTCATGACAGATTTTTTGTGTTCGTCTGGTTAGCTTAGGACTCTCCCTACTGCCAGCTCCTGTCTGGGACTGTTGGGTCCCCAGCAAAACACCAACAGCTGCTGTGCTGGCTCTGAGGACTGAATGCAGGAGATTTGTCACCCAAAGGCTGCGGGGGTCTGAGACTCCTTCCATACCTCTCTTTTCCTCCTGCTTCCTCAAGCGCCCCTGTGTGCCTGGAAGCCAGAGAGCCCAGCCTAGGGAAGGAAGCTCAGTGCACCCCTCCAATGCCTGGCCAAAGGGCACGCACCGGGTTTGGCTGGATGTGCCTGGGGGTGCTGCAGCCCGGGTGGAAGTCAGAGCTTCACTCCGTGACGAGCTTGTCCCGTCCTGTGCCCCTGGAGAAAGTCAGCAGAGGGTGACAGGGTTTGCCCATCTATTGGCCCTGCTGTGCCCGGCCCCACTGTGCCAACTGGGCACGTTCTGCCTCCCTGCTGCCTTGCCTCCTCCTCGCCCCCCAGATTTAGGTTTATGTTTTCTTCCACAGTGCGTAAATCGGAGGCTCCCTGGAGCAAGGTCTGCCCAGCTCTGCATTTGTGTGGGGAGAATCCATTGCCCCTTTGCCTCTCTGCACAGCCACTGACAGGCAGGGCTGGGGATGCTGCCTGTGCCCA
Organism: Thryothorus ludovicianus; assembly: GCA_013397245.1. Taxonomy (NCBI): domain Eukaryota; kingdom Metazoa; phylum Chordata; class Aves; order Passeriformes; family Certhiidae; genus Thryothorus; species Thryothorus ludovicianus. Next base: position 255,999 of record VZTB01017563.1, on the reverse strand, counting down.
TCGGCTGCTGCTGGTCCTGCAGTGCTGTGTGCCAGCTGCCTTGCTGTGCAGAAACAGCTCCCACGTGTGCAACCAGGGACTGGGACCTGTGGATTGGCCAGAAAAATAAAAAAATCACTGTGTTGGAGCTTTCCTTTGTTTGTTTACTTATCTTGCTAGTAAACAGAGCAGCTCTTGGAGATTAGGCAGGATGGAGAAGAGGAAGGGAAACCAAGCTCTGAGGTTATGACCTCCTTGTGGATGCCGGGCTGTTTACATTCCCTACTTTGGTCCCAGTAACTACTGCAGGACAGTTTTTTCCCAGCACTTTGCCAGGCTGCAGAGCTTTTCCCCTTTGGGCTGTTTCTGTTCTTTTCCCTGCAGCACTTTCTGGTGGGCACTGGTGCCACAGCTAGTTTAGGCAGCTGGCAGTCTGGTGTCCCTTGAGGGACTGAGTCCTGCACTTGGTCTGCTGCCTTGTGTTTCATGAATGAAAGCCTCTGAATGGGGATTTCGGGAGCTGTTAGCTCTGCATAGCTGAGCTGAGCCAAAACCTGTGGCTCTCTGGAGAGCTGCTAGGCAAATCCCGGGCTGCTCAGAGGGACCATGGCTATGAGACATCTAACTGTCATTAGCCAGGCACTGCTGTCAGGACCCGATGCCTTCGACAAGGAGTGCCCAGCAGGACTGAAAAGGAGAGATTGAGAAGGAGGAGTGGCAGCAAAGGGAGTGTAGGGCAAGTGGGGAAGGAAAGATGCATGTTGGTGCCCTGGTGTACTCTGCTAAAACTCCACTGCCTTGCAGGCTGTGGCACTGTGGCAGAAGCAGTGGAGGGTGGGGAGGTACAGCCCTGTGCAGCTGGAAGGAGTCACAGCTGCTGGTCCACAGCTGCTGGAGCAGGACCCCCTCTGTTGCCACAGCCACAGGACACTGTCTCCTGCACAGCCCACCCTCCTTCCCTTCCTGGGTGTACCCTGGGCAGAGTTGGTGGCTGCAGCTTCCCAGCTGATGCACAATCAAGCAAGGAGGCTGACACAACTGCAGACAGTGCTGGTGATGTGGGCAAAAGAGCTGAGCAGGGAATGAGCTGGCCAGCTGAGCATGGCAGCACATTTTATTGGCCTGCAGAGGAGCTAAAATCTGTCTCACCTCCTTGGAGAGCTGCCAGCCTAGCCAGGATGGCAACCTGCTCTGTACCACCTGGGCTGACTGCTGGAGACACTGCTTCCCTCTGCCCAGGGAATTCTGCATCCCTGGGGGCTGACTGTCATCCCCCAAGTGCTCATGTGAGGGAGGACAAGGCAGGACAGAGGCTGGGTAGAGCCTGGGAGCACTGGAACATCGTGTGCTGGGAAGCTGTTTGGATTAGAAACTCTCAGCGGATAAGTGGGCTGGATAAAATGCCAGGGAGGGGAATCGGTTTCTGAACTCTAGTAATTGGACTCATCTGCAGGAGTTGGGTAAGCAAAGTGAGCTGCTCATGCTCAGCACAGGCAAAGAAAAGGAGCCAGCAGAGCCAGGGCCCAGCAGGAGCAGCAGGGCAGGCTGTCAGCTCAGCAGGGACTGTACAGGGTGGGTGACAGGGGAAGAAGCAGAAAAACTGCTGGGTGCCCAAGCCACTTGCTGAGCACAACTGACTGAGTTAAGGAGATCACAGTGCATGGGTGGGGGGGGAACACAAAGCACCTTCTAAGGGGAAGGATGCACTCAGGTATCTTTTGGTGTGACATGATTGCTCTTTGGAAAACCCATGCTCGAAGGCTTGAGACAAAAACAAGACCAAAGCTCTTGCAGTCACAGATGTAGAGGCAGGAATGAATCTGCTGAAGGAAGCCCAAACCGGTGTTTTCTGTGTGCTACAGGGGAGAAAGTAGGTCACTTAGCAAGTGAAGGGGTTGGAAATGATGAGCTGAACTGAGTGTGGAATGCATGTTTAAAAGTCAGGCTTTCAGGGAAAGAAGACAAAAAGCCCAAACAAACAGCTGCTGATCAAATGCAGGTACGTGAATAGCTGGAAAGCTGAGCTCCCTGGCTTTTCAGGCCCACGAACACATTGGCTGAGTCATCGGCAGTTTTGGCATGCTTGAAATTCACGTCTGACGCTGCAGGTACCGGGCACGTGTTCTGCTGGTCTTTCCTGATGTCTTTGGTAACAACTCCCTCCTAAACTGGTCATCCTCAGGAGAGCCTGGCTGCCATAACTGCCTGGGTAGCCAAGGGGAAACGAGCAGGGTTTGCTAAGGGGAATAACAGGATGAATTCAGTACCTTAGGTTAGCAAGGGATTTGGTGCAGCTTCTGGCTTGGCTGCCTGCGTGTACGTGCGCTTGTCTCTGCATGGAAAATGGCTTCTGTCTCATCCTCACGTCAGCACAGCACACACAGGCAGGCCAAGCCCATAGCCAGAGCCTTGCGGTACCAATGGAGTCCACAATCCCTATGGAAAATGAGTAGGCGGTTCTGAATCTGGCCCAGGGACCGTCTCTCCTGCCAGCAAATTTGTAATTTGCACCCCCCTCCTTTTAGGAGCCTTAAAAATAGAGACCAAGGCTGGGAAGCATGAAGGTTTTTCTAGGGCTTGTTGTGAAGCAGCCCAAGCTGGGCTGCCTCTTGCTCTTCCCAGCCCCTGGGAGAGGCATGAGAAGTTGGTGTCTAAATGCCTGCCCTGGATGTGGAGCCTCACTCGTCGGCTCATTCATCTATGGCAGTAGCCCAGGTCTCCCCTCGTGATACCGGCAGCTGGAGGCAGCTGGTTCAAAGGCCAGGCTGGTCAGGAAGAGGTGAGGGAAGTGTGGGAAGTCACTGCCTGTCATGTAGGAAAACAAGCTCTAACAAGGGACGAGGGAGCATGCGACAGTGCTGGGTGGGAGCTGTTGTCCTCAGCATTGCTATTAGTGTCCTGGACCTTCATACCCTGAAAAGGCATTGGCTTTTTTGGCTGCCACCAAAGGCACAAGTGTTCAGAAAGCTCAATGGCACCGTGCAGGTGGTGACTGTGGCCCTGCCACCACTTTGAGGGTGCATGGCAGGCTGGCTGGGCCGCAGAGGAGGTGCTGATGGGGGCTCATCCCTCCAGACTGGCTTCAGAGAAGCCTCGGAGCAAACCTAGCGTGGCTGCAGGAAGCCAGGCCCTCGGAGTGAGACAAAGTGTGGCCCAGACGCTTTGTGGTCACCAAGAGGTCCGTGACACCAGCAGTCTGGGCTGCTTCCTGGTCACCAGCCAGCTCCCCGCAGTTCCTCCTCTCACGCGCTCCGGCGCTGCAGCTGGCCCCGGGCTCGCTTTGCTCATTGTCTGCTGCGGGTGATGGCAGCTATTCAGCGGCTGCCAGCTCTCAGGAAAAGGGAGAGATGAGCCACTCCTCCACCCACATTCTAGGAAAGCCTCTGGGATGAAGCCCTGCCGATACACACGTTCACTCTCCTCAGCAGGGAGTGTGCTGTGGAGCTTATATCCCCCTCCACCCGCATCCCACATCTCCCCCTTATCATCAGGAGTGATGCTGAGGAGCAGAGCTTGGAAGCAGCCCTGGCTGCTGTTCTGTCCCACACAATAGTGGAGTCTGTTACTCCCCGTCTCCTTGCCTGTTTGCCTTCCAGAGCCAGGCAGAGTCTTGCCATCACTATTATTTTGCTTTGTGTCAATATTATGACAACTAAAAGCAGGAGAACTGCATCCACATGATAAGCAGCCAGAAGCTCTGGGCTGGGTGTGGATCAGGTCCAGTTGGCAGGGGAGAAAAGCGCCTGGCAGCCCCTGCCCACCAACCGGCTGGGCTGGGAAAGCTGGAGACGAGGAGCAGCAGAGCAGCAGCCAGTTTGTGCCTGTGTGCCTCTCTTCTCTGTTCAGTGCTCACTGCCCTTTCCGCAGGGTAAATGAAACATGATAAATGTGCAGAATATGCCTGGTTCCCTAGTGGAAAAGTAATCTCTGTCTCTTTTCTGAAGAGAGAGCTGCTCTGCTCCTGCTGGGAGAACCTCACCCCTCCCACGGTTGCCATACCCTGTCCCTCCGGAGTGCGGGCCCAGGGTGTTCTGTCTCTGCCGGTGGCAGAAGGTCATGCACACTGCTGCACCAGCCCGTTCTGCCCTCAGCCTTGTTTTTCCCAAGCACAGCACTCTACAGCTGCTGGAGAGAAATTCTTGCAGGCTTTCTGGAACTTGAAGACACAACTCCCACCCAGGGCTTGAGGATAGGAGCTTGGACAGAGCAGAGTGAGCTGTGCTGTGGTTACTGTGTCTCTGCTTCCTGCTCTACTCTCTCGGCACTTGATGTGCATGGGGCTGTTGTTTTGGCACAGTAACTGCTGTCAGGGCTGCTGACAGAATGCTTACCTGTAGGTGCCCACGTATGCTTGAGGCTGTGGTGTGTCTCCCTAGTGCCTCACCCTGCTCCAGGGCTGTGCTTTTCTGCAAACACCCATGGTCTGGCCAGTCCCTGTAGCGTGGGGCTGACCAGCCACTGGCCACTGAGGGCTAAACTGAGTGGCGCTAGGTCTGCCAACATTGATCTGTTCCTGGAACACTGGCTGGATGAGGGCCACAGCTTCCCGGGGCTTGGGTCTGGCAGTCTCAGGGACTTTGTTTCTGGTAGCATCGTCCCTGCTCCCATGAGGGATTAGTGTCTGAAAGCAGTACCCAGGCTTGCCGAGGATTCCCCTTGCCTGGAGTGCTCTCAGGCAGTTCTGGTGCTCATCCCATGCCCCTCCATGTGACCTGGGCCATCCTGCAGTGCCTGTGACTCATGGGGACCAGAGCCTGATGCCCACAGGCATGGGGCTGGACTGTCAGGTGGCTGCAGTTTTGGTTGTGGGCCCCCAGGGAGGCTGAACCCCCCTCCCCAGGAACCCAAACAAACAGCAGAGTTCCTGCCACGTGCGGCCGGGGCTGACTAAGGCCGGACGCTTCCGCCTGCCACGGGCAGCCGTGGGCCATTGGGGTGCACAGCCCGGCCCATTTCCCCCTATTGTCAGCCTCCCCCTCAGCAAACACATCCCCCTGCGCACCTGGGCTGCGAGAGGCGCTGACGCCACCACAGCCAGCCGCCAGGGACAGGGGATGTGCTGCCGAGGGCATCTCAGAGTTGGAGCTGCTGCAGCGCAGCTCTGAGCAGTCCTTCAGGGCCCAGGTGCCCAGGCAGGTTGTTTGCAGGCTGTTTCCTTGAGGAGCAACACTGACTGTTCAGGGGTCACAGGTGCAGCTCTGCTTGCCTGCAAGGGCAATGGAGAGCTCTGCATTTCTCCGAAGTCAGGAGCAGTCTCCTGAGAGAGAGGCCTGGGTTCCCTGTGCCAGGAGGCTGGAGCTGGGGGTGCCCCAGCCAGACCATTCCCATCCTCATTCTCACTGTGGAGACACACACTGCAGGTTCTTGACGTGGTTTATCTCAGGGCTGGCTATGGACTGGCTCACTGATAGTGGAGCTTAGGAGACTCTCTAAGAAGAGATCACAGAACCAGAGAAAGCAATCAAATGAAACAGCAAGAGTGGGACACGGGGGCTCTGGGATGGTGGCCAGGCGTGAGGAGCCCAGTACCCTACGTCACAGTGCAGGACATAGGGAGCTGCTGGTGGGGTTCTTGCCTGCTGGGGTCAAACACAAGAGGGTGACTGTGCTGGGCACTGGATCATGGATGGTTTGACTCTTCCCTTGGTAGAAGCCTATAGCTTTGATGAGGCTGAATGCTGTGTCCTAAATAGCAGCAGAACAAAAATTATGCTCTGAGGCTTCCAGAGGTGTTCTCCAGGGGCCTCAGGGGTGACACAGGAGGTCCTGGCTACAGTCAGCTTAAGAATGATTCAGGGACAAGTTTTTGTTGGGTTCTTTCCATGTGAGATGACAAAGGTGGGATTTTGCAGGGGATAAGATGCCAGTGAGATAACCCTGATGCCGAAATGCTGTTCTATGGAAAAGATTACTTAAGATGGTCCTTGCCTGCAATGAGCAGGGTGGGGTTTTGCAGGGAAGAGCAACTGCTCTGGTTCCTTCAGTGCTCATGGGCCCCTGCTCTTGCCCCTCACCCTGAAGGTGTAGGAGGCATGGAGGTGAACCTGTTCCCTGGCAAGGCTGTGCCATGGCATGCTTGCAGCTGGATACCAGGGCTCACCCACAGCAAAGATGCACCATCATTGCCCGCCCACCTCCTTCCTCTGCTCCGTGAGCAGGGCAGAGAAGTGGCACAGGCAGGCAGTGGCATAATCGAGGTGATGCTCTCAGTCAGCAGCCACAGTGTGGGGCTCACTGCAGGGGAGGCCTTTGCTCTTTAAGGAAATGTCGCTGTTTGTCTTACGTCCCTGGCTGGCTCCTTGAGCTTCCTCTGTCCCTTATTCCCAAAGTGCGTAATTCTGCTCCCCAGAGCCAAGTGGGAAGCGGCACCAGGGACGTGCTGGTGCATTTATAGCATCGACCTCCAGCCCTATCCTGCAGCTGGGGCAGGGCAGATTTGGCCCCCCAGGGAGGAGCATGGCAGAGGGGAAAGCAAGCAACTGTGACCCCAGCCAGCTTGATGTTTCTCCTGTATGCAGGAGGATTTTGCTGATCACAGGTTACTGGTGTCCAAATATTATTTCTCTTCTCCTGTCTCTGTTCCACACTGCCTAGAAAGTGGATGCTCATCCCAGGAATGTAAACTCTGCCCAAGGCCTCTGTGGAAATAGCTTCAGACCAGGAACAGGACTGCACTCAGCAATTAAGGGCTGGTCTCCCCAGCCACACAGCTCCTGGGGGAGAGCCCTTTGCTCCAGCGCCAGAGGCTGGCCTTGTGTCTGAGAGGTGGCCCCAAGGGACCTTCCTGCAAGGACAGGCATGAGGCCCTGTGTGGTCACGGTCTTTGCAATAACAGGATTCTCTCTGTCCAGTGAGCTGGCAGCAGCTGCTGCTCAGAGCAGCCTCTGCTCTCGGGTGGGAGGAAATACTTCTTTTCACCCCGTCTCACAGCCATCCCTGGGGAAGCGGGGAAGGGGTCTCCTTGGCCCAGGAGGGTCTGTAGGGTGGCAGAGGGAGAGCACAGGCATGCTCCAGTCATCACATTAAGGATGTTACTTACTCTTTGCTGCCCAGCCAGGAGGAGTATGAACAGGCACTGAACACCACCACAGCAGCCCCCAGCAGCTGCTGAGTTGGTGCTGTGCCGCTGAGTGATGAACTGCAGCACACCCTCCCTTCGGTGGGGCTGGGATTTCTGTGTGCTTATCTCTGCACAATCTCCATGCTAATTTGCCAGGCCTTGCTCCAGCTGCTTTGTCACACACTCAGTGGTACCAATACCTAGAAGCTCCTGACTGAGTCCAGCTCCTGCTGGCACCTGGGTCACTGCCACTTGCATGGCCCAACAGGGCTGAGGACAGGCAGCTGGCATGTCCTGTATCCCCTGGGGACAGATCCCACAGGGCTAGGAGCAGGTCACTGGCATCCTCATGCTGCAGGGACAGACCTCACATGGTGTTGGGAAGGGAAGCCCTGAAGCAGCCTCCCCACTCTCCCAGGAGGACAGAAACATGAATCCTGGCACGGACATAGAGCCCGTTACTTCACTGGGACCTGCAGCCCACGGGGGATCGTGTTGCCTGTTGACATCTCATCACATCTCCCATAGTTCCAGCTTCCCTGGCCTTTGGGGCTTAAAAATAGAACAGAAAAGGCCAGCAGAGCTCCTTTGGGCTGGCAGCAGGCTTTGATCCCAGACCTGCTGTGCCCCCTTCCCTTCCAAGCCATAGACCAGAACCGGGATGCTGTCCCTGAGGCTTAGAGGGGCTGGAAACCCTCTGTCAGGGGTCCAGCGACAGGGGCTAATGGAACAGGCACGGGGCAGCTTGAGGGTGAAGGGGTGGGTGGATAGTCACAGGATGTCTGAGTTGGAACAGGGCATCAGTAGAGGAATGAAGACGATGGGTGGGAAAGGGGCTGTTGTATGGGGGCAGGGGAGCTAGGTGGGCACAGAACGGGTGGGTGGGCACAGAACGG
>VZTB01017563.1:236962-247694 GCA_013397245.1 Thryothorus ludovicianus | reverse complement strand
CGTCGCTGGGCGGGGGGCGGCGGCGGTCGCCCCGTGCTGCCCCCCCAGAGCTCGCCTTTCCCTCCCTGCAGGCCCCGGAGGAACGGGGGACCGCCAGCACGGAGTCGCCCGGTGAGTTCGCAGTGGGCGGCCGCCGGTGCCCCGGCTGGGAGGGAGCAGCAGCCCAGGGAGGGCTTCCCGCAAGGTCGGGGAGCGCGGGGTACCACCCGGGGCTGTGTTACCTCCGGAGTCCCGGGATGACAACCGGGAGGCAGCGGGGAGTTGTGCCGAGGCTCGGAGCAACCTGATTCCCCAGCCCGCCTCGGGCACCAGGCACCGCTGCGGGCCGGGGCAGAGCGCAGCCCAATCCCCGGACTGCCGCCCCTCCGGTGCCGGCATGCGGGGTCCCGGGTGGGAGCAGGCCGCTTCCTCAGCTCTCCCTGCTGGAAAGCCCCAGGGGCGGCTGTCCGAGCGAGCTGCGAGGAGCGGGGGAGCCCCTTCGCGGCGGCGGCCGGGGGTGAGCAGAATGCCTGGGCTGGAGTCGGCGCTGGCGGATAGAGGGAGAGCCTGTCGGGGTGGCTGTATAAACCCCCGCACAGTGATGTGCGCAGTACGGTGACGGGCTTACTGGGAGCTCAAGGGGGTCCTTTGCTTCCCTGTGCTCCGTGATGGCTGCAGGACCCCCCGCGGCTGCTGCACCTGCCCCGGCAGCGGCCCGGCTGGGCTCTGCTTCTCTGGGTGCCTCCTTATAGTCCCTGTCTTTTACAGTCCTGACCTTTCGGGAGATCTGGAATCGTAGTTTCTGCCGGCCTCTGGAGCAGCTGGTGGACGTCATTACCGAATTCCCCAACGAGGTGGAGTACATTTTCAGACCCTCCTGCGTCTCCCTGCAGCGCTGTGGAGGCTGCTGTGGGGATGAGGGTCTCCGCTGCGTCCCCGTGGAGACAAGCACGGTCACCATGCAGGTACGGGCTGCTGCTGCGGGGCCCGGGCTGTGCCGGAGAGGGGCAGGGCTGCTCACCAAGCGCCGGGGAGGTCAACTTGAAGCTTTGCATCCTCTAGACATTGTAGCAGTGTGGCTTGCTAGGGAGGGGACTTATAACTGCTGAAATGCCTGCCAAGCCAGTAGGGTCCCTCTGCCTGCTCTTTGGGCTTGCCCCTGAGGTCAGGTGTCGCCCCTGGTTGGTACTGACCTCACTCCCTCCTTCCCTGACTTCTCTCTGGGTGGTCTGTCTTGCTCATTGCTGCCGTGTTTCCGGACCTTTCCCGTCCTGTGGTGGGGCTGGGGGGTGTTCCAGTTGCCTGTGTCTGCCTGCTGGGACAAAGTAGGTACTGCCCTTGAATCGGAGGGAGGAGTGAGGCTCTCCTGTATCGGGTGATGCTCGGGGTGGTACTGACACGAATGCCCCCACTCTGGGGCAGGGTGAGCATGAAGGGCTGAGCCAGCTGTGTTTTCAGTCACGACTGTGTGAGCCGTGAGATGCAGCGTGGGAGATCCTGGGCCGTTCAACTCTTCCCTAGGTACTGGGCAGCAGTTGTCCTCACACTGCAGCCCTTGCACTGAGCTGCCAGAGATCAACATGCTGATGCTGCAGGGACCAGGGAAAAGCTCTGCTTTTCCATGGATGATGGACCAAGGAATGCCTGCAATAAAGTAGCAGTGATTTTTGGTCTCTTTAAGGTTGAAAGTGTGTTGGAAGGCAGAATGGCAGTTTCCAAAAGCTCTTGGCTGAGATGAATCAAAAGCCTGGCTTGAACAGGAGGCAGCTCCCCAAGCACAGGTCTCCCTCTATGGGAGGGATCCTGCTGCTGTGCACAGGGTGGAAATGCCAGACACTTCTGCAGGGACTAGTGTGAATTATAGCCATGATGAATATATCCTGTAAGGCACTTGGATGTCCATCCTGAACTTCAGGCTGGGCTGTGACCTGTGACTGGGTGAATCCTGTACCCCTGGACTAGGATGGAACTGTGGTAGTGACTCCAGTCAATTCCAACTCAGTGCTGTAGGAAAGGGGTCCAGGAGGAGGCAGCAGCAGTGGGATTGGTCTGAAAAACATGACGGGGGGGGGGATATTTCTGTCAGAGAAAGGATGTGTGCAAAGGGGCCAAATGTGTGAAAGCTCTACAGAAAGGCAGGGACTGAAATATCTTTTCTAAGGCTGGGAAATCCCTTAAATGAAAGCCCTGAAGAGATGGGGCGGCACTAGCAGAGCCTCCCAAGCTGCTGGGGCAGCTGGGCCTGGCCAGTACTGCCTACGTGTGGCGGCAGTCTCTGTTGTTGGAGGTCCCGAGGAACAGGTTAGACATGCGTCTTCCCAGGAGCCTGGGGTGGCAAGGCAGCGGAGCGGGAGCCCTTCCAGCCCCCTCCTGCCACTGCCTGAGAAGTAACCTTTGCTCTTCTTTCAGCTCCTGAAGATAAAGCCAAACGGGGAGGCACCCTATGTGGAGATGGCGTTCACTGAGCACAAGCAGTGCGAGTGCAGGTAGGGACTCCTGGGTTCCAGCAAGAGCAACCCTGCCAGCTCACCCTGTGTGTGGAGCAGGGATGCCCTGTGAGCACCCTGGCTGTGCTGGGGCCCCTCCTTGCTGTCTTTGCCCTAGGCTTTGCCAGTGCTTGTGGCAGGCTGTACCACATCTCTGCCCCTGCTCCCCGCAGACAAGGGGATTGTGAAGACAGGCCAGGCACCATTCACTGTCTGCAGGGCTGTGCTCCCCATCCCTGCAGTTGCCTTGGAATGCCTGGTATATGCTTCTTTAGCTGGAGGATCTGCCTGTGGGTAATGGAGCAAGGCTAGTGGCTCTGAGGCAGTTGTTTGGTGTGTGAGAGCACATCCAAGGTGGTGGCTCAGTGGGGAGCTCCATGGCTTGGCATGCCTGAGTGTGACCATGGCCCAAAGAGAAAGCTCAACAGCTGAGTCTTGGGCCACTATTTAAGGGAGGCTGCCCCATACAGACCTGGGGGTACAGTAGAGGTTTACATCCAAGCCAACAAATGAAAGCTTAAAACACGCAGTGCCAACCTGGCCTGGATATGCAGTGCTGGCCTGGAACGGATTGCAGCACCAACCTGCCACAGACTGCTGGCACCTAGTCAACCCAGTGGGGTGCTCACTGTCCCAAAAGTGCTGAAAGCCTGGGCAGGATGGGGGCTCTGCCTGAGGACTGCAATGCTGTGGAGCAGCTCCAGTGCCCCCTGCAACTGGCCCTTGCCATAGAGACTCCAGCATTGCCTCATGGGGGGGTCATGGTAATCACTCTTCATCATTATCCAAGAGGGATTTAGGATTGTGAAAACTAGGGGATGAGTGTCCTACTGGGCAGCCAATAGACATGATTCTTGCCTGGAAGAAGGTTTTGAGGATTCCCAGATTGGTATTCCCCTGCAGTTTTACGAGCAGCTGTATTGGAGCAGACCCAGCTCCACACAGTCTCTGTCTGGAATGTCTGTCAGTAGATGCAGAAGGGGGAGTGGGAAGAAGCAGATGTGTTACTTGCCTCCTTCTCTGCTACCAGCTATTTCCCATGCAGGGAATTTCCTTAGCCTTTTGTGGTTTTCCTACCTAGGGTAACTCCCAGAGGATCTCCTATGAACACTTGTGCAGACTACCTTCTGCAGCAGTTTTTGGCTTCTTCCTAATCCGCTTTCCACACCTGTACACTGCTCCCTGTTGTAGTTAATGTAGGCGTGGCAGATGTCCTGGCTGTGACCTCCATGGGGAGCATGTCATGGCTGAGAACCCACTACCGAGACTTTGCAGTAAATCCCCCACATTTGTTATTCAGGATGTTGTGCCTTGTTTAACTATGAGATGTGAAAGCTGTCAGTGAGAGCAGCTAGGACAGAACTCGCCCTCCCCAGCCTCCCTGTCACATCCCCAGGGCAGTTACCCAAGCTGACCAGCTCCTTTGCTGTCTCTGCCTCCTCTCTGCCTACTGCAATCAGCTCCTGGCTGAGAGTTGGTAAGGTCAAGAGAAGAGATATTGTGTTTTAAACATGAATGATAACAGGTAGATTGTGCTGTGCCCTGCATCATGTCAATGGACCAGCTCCTGCAGCTCGACATGCAGCACTGCCCAATAACCACTTCTCTCTGTCATTTTTCCTACTCTGCAGGCCCCGGCAGGACCTGGTGAGATTGGGAAGGTAAGTGACATCAGGAGAATTGTTACTGGCTGGGATTGTGGGTCTCATCTCCCACACAGCAGCCCTTCTTGTGGTACTTTCCTTTTGAAGGAGGAGGTCCAAGGGCCGAGGTAAGAGAAGACAAGACAAGAAGGGCCGGAAAGACTGTGAACTGTAAGTGAGCAGGGGTAGGTATGAGTGGTGCCTTCTGGGTTAGTTTTCTTGGGATGAGCCTCTTCATTAAGCATTTAGATCTTTACTGTGAGCAGTGAAAGGTTTGTCAGGGGAGACACAGAAGAAAGCAGCAGGGTACAGTGGCTATGGGGAAACAGGCCCTCTACCAAAGACTCGATAGGTACTTGGTAGTCTCCAGGCTCAGCAGCTCAAAGCTGGGCAGAAGGGGGATGGGTGGGCTGTGTGACTTGGTGGTGCTTAGCTCTATTGCCATCACAGACCATGCTGGGTTTCATGGGTCCATGAATTTCCAGTTTCAGCCTCATCTAGCTGCCAGCTGTGTCCTTACTGTTGTCCTTGAGTGATTATTGTTTGGGTTACTCTACTCTTCCGTCCTTTATCTCACTTTCTCAAATGCCTTGCTGTAACAGCACAGGCTGGACTCATTGTGGGTGCTTTTGAGGTATGACACCTGTGGCTAGCACATTCCTCTAGCATTTCCCCCTTTTGTCTGAAGCCTGCTGCTGGGGGGCTTAGCCAGCACCAGCCCCATCACCCCCACTCCTGCCCACGCAGGGGCTGCCTGCAGTCCCTACCCTGCAGTTCTGTGTCAGAGGGGCCAGGCACAGCAAGGGGATTCAGGGCAGAGCAGGTGAGCCTCCATGCTGGCAGTGCTCACCCATGCCATGCTCTCTTTGCAGATGTGGCACTCCACGCAGGTAGCCTCTGCCCTGCCCCCTGCCTCACTCCTGCCACCTGGGTTTGAGCCAGCTGCCTTTGCCCAGCATGAGGGACCTGTGGAGTCACATCCCTCCAAGCTGCAGTGGGGAGCCCGACTCCAGAATGGAAGAGCTGATTGTACTCTTGGTTGGTCCTGGTGGGAACACAGCCTGGAGCCAAGGACTCCCTTGCCCCATCTGCCCCATTGGCAGCAAGAAAAAAGGACTTGTGACCAAGCCTGGGGCTGAAGATGAGGAGCTCAAGTGGTGTGTTGGTGTTTGAGGACATTCTAGGGGGGCAAACAGGAGCAGAGCTGGTGGATGTGCTGCTGGAACTGGCTGGGGAGGACAGCATGATGTGGGAGTGAGTGGAGATGGCTCACAGGGCTGCACCTGCAAATCTTCTCTGTCCTGCCAGTGCTCTGCAGCTGGGGAGGAAGGAAATCTGAGGCGGGCAAGGCTGTAGGGCTGCATCCGTCCCAGCTTTGGCACAGGGCAGCCCAGGCAGGTGCCAGGGACTTTGCCTGGGAAGCTGTTCTGGTTGGGAACAGAAGGGAACTGGGCTCCTCCTGTATTCACAGCCTCATCCCAGCTTTGCCCTGCTCAATAAAAGCTGGTCAGACGTGGGAGCTGGCAGGTCCTGCCTGCTTTCCAGAAACTGCAGGCAGGGAAATTCCCCATGAGCACTCAGTCAGGCTGGAGGAGGGCAGTGACCCAGGGTTTGTCCCCATCACCCATCCTGCAGCACCAAGGGCCTGCCCTTGGTGTGATGCTGGAAATGGGCAACCAGCAGGTTGCTCCCTGGGCTGGGGGCTGTCCATGTGCTGGAGTCCAGTTGGGTACAGAATGACCCTTGGGCAAGCTACCCTTCCCCTCCACAGCACAGTGTGGGACTGGTACCTCTCCCTATTCACCATGCCCATCCTGTTGTCACCTCAGTCCAGTCCAAATGTCTGGCATAGTGTCCTGTCCTCCCTGGCAGGGCTGATGCAAAGTTTAGGGTGCTGGGGGGAAGGCTGTCCACTCAGGAAATACCCCACCAAGGGTCATTTACCTGGCATGGGGACAGGCTGCCCTGGGGCCTCCATTCCTTACTGGGAATACCCTCAGGGTGTAAGGAGCTGGTGGCCCTCATCAAGGTGGCTGTAGGTACTGCTGCTTTCTGCTTTCCCCACTCAACCAGCTCTCTGCCCAGATCCAGGGGAAGCCACAGCCCCTGGTTTTCCATGCTTTAAGCAGTTCTCCTGAGGCTCTTCCTGTCCCCATTCCCACCCCTACTGCAGGGAGTCTGGGGCTGTCTGCCAAATGCATCCCATGCTGATCTGTGCAAGCAATCCTGGAGCAGTGCATATAGCTGGAAACCCTGGGGGTGAGTTGGGCACCCACATATTTGTGGGGCACTCCTGGTACTGGGTTAAAACAAAATCAAGGGTCATTCTTGAAAGCTTCAAATAAAAGACTGGAGGGCAAGATCTTCAAAGGCTTCAAGGTTACCCTTAAATGACGGGACCTGTGGTTTATCCTGCTCTGAGGAACAAGGGCGGAGCCTAATGTAGCAAGAACTGGGGTCCAAGGCGGCTCCTTCCCACATCTGACTGGGCTGCCTGTAACAGGGGTTACTTTATGACTAAGTCACAATGCTGGTGTTGCCTGAGGCTGGCACAAGGACGTAGGGACAGGGCAGATCCCTGTCAGGGAAAGCTAGACGTGGGTGTTGAGGTGATGTGAACCTGCATACTGCCACCATGTAGCAGCAAAAGGACTGTGTGAGTTGTAACTGTGCAGCTGGGCATACCCTGCAGGAGCTTGCTGGATCCCTTTTCCAGGCATCCACAGAATCCTGGAGCACAGCCTACATGGGCTTTGCTTCAAAAATAGCCTATGAAGTTCCTCCTTCACTACCTCATAGAGGAGGGGAACTCCTGCTCCCCTTCCCATATCACTCAAAGCCTGTATGGACCATGTGGTGGCCTGTTCCACACAGGCTTTCCTATCACTGTGTGTCATTTCTGCCTGGCTGGTTTTGTTCTGAGGCCAAGGAGAACCATGTGCAGCACTTGAGGATGTATGTGATGGTTTCTGTATTGTTTTTAACACCCCAGTAGTATTAAATGTTTTTAAAAGGAAGTTACATAAATCTAAATATGTTAATTAATAAAAATAAGTTTATCAAGACTGATGATTAGGATTAAAACCAATTCAAACACACTAACACACAGTGGTTTTTCCGAACAGTTCCTGGTGTCTGGTGTCACCTCTTTGGCCTGGCACTGAGATATTCCAGGCAGCTCTGCCCATTGGATGTGGCAGGGCCAGGCACCTGCCTTGCACAGACCCCTGTGTTGCTTCTCTCCCTCCATCACCTGAGCCACCTGGGTGCTGTGTGTGGCCTTGTCCCCTGCTCCTCCCATGGCATGGGGTGTTGGACAGCAAGAATGTGGGTGCTGGGAGGGATGTGGCTGTCCCCCTACAGCCGTGATGAGCAGGGTGGGAGCAGGGGGAAACATCACTTGCACAAGAGGTTTGGGAGCTGCATCTCCAGCTGTCAGGGCTCCCTCCAGCTCCATGGAGGTAACAGGAACCCGATGAGCCCTAGCTCATGAAGGTCCTGTGACTGCTGCAGGCATCACACACCCAGGGAAATGCTAGCTCCTTTCCCAATCCCTGCCAGAGGCGACAGTCCCAAGACCCTCCTCATCCCAGAGTGGCAGGGACTTCCAGGAGGACATGACACACAAAGGGGATATGAGGATCAGGGTGGTGGACTGCTGCTCTGAGTGGGAGAGAGGGATTCCTGGCTTCAGGGATTGTGTCCAATGCTCGTGTTTCCTCTCAAGGGGACCAACCACGGTCTGCCTGTCCCTTCTCTCTGTGGTCCCAGTGGTAGCTTTTTTACACCACTAGCTCCTAGCAGCCCTCCTTGGCCACAGCAGACACGTGAGCACTCTGACAGGGTCAGCTACATCTACAGAACCCCATGTGCCCCAGGCACTGCAGTAGGGGCTGTAGGGGGAGACTGGTGCCCTTGTAAAGGGACCCTGACATACCCCAGCCCCAAAGCCAGCAGCATCCACCATGGACAGGCTGGAAACATATTCTAGCCCCAAAGCTCCCAAATCCCTCATCCTTTCCCTGCCTGTGTACCCTTTGCAGACAGGCAGCTGTCCCACAGGAGCAACACACCGCTGGTTATCAGCGTCCCTGGGCTCCCCGTGTCTTCCAGCCTTACAGGGCAAAGGTTTGTTTAATAAGGCTTTAGGAGCCAGAGCTGCAGTCAGATGGTTTAGGAGCATAGTTTTAGGGAGACAAAACATAAAGGGGCCTTATGCACCAGGAACAAAATCTCACATTTTTTGGGAATTAACTGTAAAGGTGATGTGGGGATTGGCCCAGAGATGGCAGCATTGTAGATGATGAAGCCCTGATGTCAAAACTTCACTGGTTACCTCTGGTCTCCTGGAGCACAGGATGCCATCAGAGCGCTGTCACCCAGCAGCATCTCCCAGCCCTGCCCATTCAGGTCTCCCACATGTCTCCATGCAAATAAAGAAACACTGTTTCTTTATTGTGAGGATGCAAAAGACTTGTAAATCACAATCAAGAAGTTAGGTGTTTCTTCTTGATTGTGACTTACAAGTCTTTTGCATCCTCACAAAGTTTGGCATAATCTTGCCTCTTGAAGGCAATCATGTTTGCAGTTTCAGCATATTTTAAGTTTTTGTCAGCTCTCATGCGTCAATTTTAGCCTGTGAGAAAAAAGGCAGCTATCACTCCTTGTTATTTGTCTGTGCTGGTTTTGCTTTAGCGGTTCCCACTTTCCAACAAGAACCACAAGCTCTTTAACAGGTTAATCCAAAAGTAATCCTCCAAATTCAATGTCCTCTGTCCAGCATTGACATGCACACCTGGAAGCCCAGGCAGTTGTGCCTCAGAGCTGGTACAAGTCTTCTTCCCTTGCAAGGCTTTTCCTCACAGGAACATCCTTGAGGCACTTCCTGCTGATGCCTTTGGCTCACTCTCTTCTGGCCACTTCAGAGGTGTTTGATGAAGAATTCAACACAGTTTTGTACCCTCCTGGTAACTCCTCTTCACATATCTCCCTGTCACCATCACCTCAATATCCAAACCACTCTACAGATACATTGTGCTGGATTTTGTGGGTTTCCCCTGCTCCCTGTCCTCTCCAGGCCCACACAGATCTGCTGAAGCCAGGCAGGTGAGTTGTGCCAGCAGCACTCCTGCTCTCACCCCATCTCTCCACTTCTTGCCTGCTCAGACTTTTTACTTCAAGGAGGAGCCTCCTGCCTCTGACAGGGCCCCAGATACTGTGGGGTATAAATAGGCTGGTCAGAAAAAATTGGTCTCTGTTAGGTAGAGGTTGAAAAAGGAACCTGGAAGCATTTTGAGGAGAAACCAAAGGACCAAGCACTGTGTTTGGGCAGTGAGTTGTCTTACAAAGCAGATGGCTTTGTATCCTCCTAGACCTGCCCTCTGAGGCACAGTTAATACTTTCATACTCCCAAATAAATGGTCTCTGTAAGAGAGATAGTGTTTGGTTACTGAATGCTGAGCTGAGCTGTGGGCACAGGCTTTACTGTCCTGTTGTGTTGTTAATAGGCTGGGCTTTGCAAAAGGGCTGTCCAGGGGACCTGAGCCCGGGGAGATCCCCTACAGATGTGTTATGAAGTAACCACAGGTCAGCCACAAACAGGTGCCCCCTCTGCCAGTCCCACAGCAAATGCCAGGTCCAGCAGTGGCTGAACACAGTGACTGACCAGGCTGGTGATGGCACAGCACAGGGTCAGCTCCTGACAAAATAAAAACACCCATCTCAGGATCATTTCCTGTTACAATGGGACATGAGCATAGGGATGGACAAAGATGCTGGAGCCTCCCTCTTCCCAAACATTCTTAGCACAGTTTTTCTAAGGGTATCCCTTAGATTTCATTCCAGCTCTCCTCCCTTTGCAGATCCCCTGCCATGTCTGTGGTAAGATAGTTATTTAACCTGGGACCAACCATCCCATGGACACAGCAAACCAGTTGGGCAGTTGGTAGGAACAATTTAAGCACTCCTGGTTCAGCAAATCTCCTTCACTAATAACTGCAGTGATCTAGCAGGCCCTGCATGGGCTCCTGGCCTTCCAAGAAAAAGCCAGGCCAGGAGGGCAGGAATACACATTTCTAGGCTAGGATAAGCCAAAACCTGTTTTTTTCCATATACAAAGCATATGTTAACCACCAGCTGGGATCTCGATTACTCTGTCACTTTGCTACACCTTTGTGCTGATGTTCCCTGTGCCATACATTTGGAATAAAATTTGTAAAACCCAATGAGTCTGCAAGAGCTGGTAGAAGGGTTGGCTGAGAGCCCAGTGTCAGGGCCAACGGCAGTCACTGAAAGAGGAAATCGGGAAGAGCCAGGGGTATCCTGGGCTGGCTATGATGAAGTGGCAAGACACCCACCGTCCCAGCTGTGGCAGTGGGGAGCTGCTGGAATGGGTGCACCAGTCGGGCGAGCGGCAGAGACAAAGGCTAATTAAAACATAGCTAATTACGCGTAATAGGAGGAAAGAAACGCGGCGGCAAAGGCATCACTTAATGAACGGGAGCTTAGTTAATTAAGGGCAATTAATAGAGAATAAGAATGACAATAAAGCAAGTGGAGCGACAGCGCTCACCGCGCGTTAACGGAGAGGCGGGGCGCCTGCCTCGGGCGGGGCCGGGACCGGGA
>VZTB01017563.1:211062-236753 GCA_013397245.1 Thryothorus ludovicianus | reverse complement strand
GGGGCCCGAGGGCGGCGGGCGCCGGGATTACCTGGTGGAGGCGGCGCGGCAGCTGCGGCTGGCCCTGGAGCGGGACGTCAGCGAGGACTACGAGGAGGCCTTCAACCACTACCAGAACGGCGTGGACGTGCTGCTCCGTGGCGTGCAGGGTGTGTGCGGCCTCCCGGGGCATCCCTCCGGGGACACCAGCCAGGGGATCGGGCATTCCTATCGGGAATCCCGTGAGGGGCCACGGTATCCCTGCAGGGAGAATGGCGAGGGGACGGGGAAATCCCTATAGGGAGTGTGTTGAGGATGCTGGGGCATCTGTCCATGGCGTGCATTCGCTACCGGGAGAAGGGTGAGAGGGCTGGGGCATCCCCCCGGGGGTGCCAGGCCCCTCACACCCGCCCTTTGCACCGGCCGCAGTTGACCCCAACAAGGAGCGGCGGGAGGCCGTGAAGCGGAAGATCACGCAGTACCTGCGGCGCGCCGAGGAAATCTTCATCTGCCACCTGCAGCGGGCGGCGGGGGGCGGCAGCACCGCGGCCACGGTGAGGGGCTGGCGTGGGGCAGCGATGGCAGCGCTTCTGTGACGCTGGGAAACGCGGGTGGGGGTGTGGACACGCAGATAAAGCAGCCCCCGTGGTGCTCCTTGTCCGCCTCTGCCAGATGCCACACTAAGGTGGTGTGGAGGAAACGGCAGGCGCGTCAAGCTGCCGAGTGTCCTGGCCTGCCAGTGGCCGCAAGGGAGCTGGAGGCTCTTCGCCCTGCCTGGATCAAGGAGCCGAGGTGGGCCCAGGCTGCCTAGGGTGCTTCCAGGACCCCACCCTCCAAAGTGTGTAGGCTTAGCTTGCTGCCACCATAGTGGGTAGGGACATTTTTGTGGAGACTGAAACCAGGGAACCAGCCTGTCAAATGTTAAAAATGTGCTCTTCCCATCTGTCATCGTTTCCATCTGTATGGAAGCCAAAGACAGTGGCTGCTTTCTGCATTGTGGGAAGGAGATGGTTAAAGGGAGTGAGAAGGGAGTGAGGCAGGGCAAGGTCAGGGCCTAGTGGGAGGAATATGGGGAGAAAGACAACTACCTTCCACACAGATTCCCTTAATGTTGAAACAGTCCAGGTCTAGCTTCAAATTTTGGTGTGATTTTTACCTCTGCTGCAAGTGCAAGCTTTCCATAAAAAATTTAGAAATCCAGGGGTTGGCTAAGAAAATGGTCCAGCTGATGTTTGAAAAGAATCATGAACATTGGAGTGTTGTCTCTGCATGTTGACCAGCTGGGCAGTATTGCTGCCTCCTGTGGAAAATGCAGGGACTTTTTTCACCCAGTGTAATGGACAATAGAATTTCTATATCCTCTTCTCTTATCACCTTGCAGGGCTACAGCAGCCTGCGCTTCCGGCCTATCAGGACACTGAGCTCAGCAGTGGAGAACCTGAGACGGTGCAAGGTTGTGGGAGTGATTGATAAGGTAATGTGTTGGCATGGAGATGGGGGGTGAGGCTGGGGCTGGGCCAAAGGGAGCATAAGGAGGGTCCTAGCAGCTGGAATTGGGGTGCCAGCCCTCAGCATATCCATCAAGCAATGTTGGGGTGTCCATCCATACCATTCCCACCCAGAAAAATTCACAGGAGAGGACTCAAGACCCCTTAAGGGGTTAATTGGGAATCTGTTAATGTCCCCATTACTTTTGCTTATCAGACCTCCCAAGATATTTACAGGGAGGTTTATGCATCTCTTTCTTTCCCACATATGGAATTGTGTTTGATGCCCAGGTGCCATGATGGTGGACTCCTGCGGATAATCTAGACTTCAATAGAAGCTGAACTATCTGAATGAATAAACTAATTAGAAGTTCATTGTCTTAAAGATGCCAGTACCCCCCCCCCCACACAGCACGTTGCTCTCCACTGCTGTTCACACATCCCTGTTTGTCAGGACTGATGTGATCCTGCTGTCCTGCATAGGCCCTGGTTTGAGCCCAGAAAGTGCACTGTGAAACCCTTCATTGTGAAGGAAGTAAAACTGGCACGGGAGCCACTTCTTGGTTTAATTAATTTCCTGCTTCTTGGCTGCATGGCTATCTCCTTGCCAGTAACCTGTGTTTTGTCTTTCAAGAGTAGGGGTCTGAGCCTCCCAAAGCTCTTCCAGTTGGGTGGGAGTTTGTTTCAGTTCCAGAGTTGAGTCCCTTGGGTCACCCCTTCTGACCAGTTCTGTGTATACTGTCCCAGGTGCAGATCGTCCAGGATCCAGCCACTGGTGAGACCTTTATACTCAAGGTAGGTGTTTTCAGTTCTATCCGCCTGCTTCTCCCTCTCAGGCTGGGGCCACCTTGTCCAAGCTGTTGGCTGGGGCAGGTGAGAAGCTAAAAAACAGCAGTTCTCAGAGGCTGGATGAAGTTCATGGCTCAAAAATTTTCTTTTGGCTGCCTCAGCCATCTGCTGTGATCGGAAGGGAAGTGGTTCTCCTTGGTCATCTGTTTCTCTGACTTGTAGCACTTCAAGCCTCTGTTAAACTGGGTCAACCCCTGAAACAGGTTGTGAGGTGCTCAGTACAAGTCCTAGAGTATTTTTCAGTGCCCTTGGAACTAACAATGAAGTACTTGAATAACTGAACAAGGAGGATCTGGCATGAGAGGGAGAAGCATCATTTCCAGGGGAAGAGGAGAAAGGGTTGGGATGGCAGGTTCCTCCCTGAAGGGAGCAGGGTGGTTGCAGAGGAGTCACTGCTTGGGAGCAGCTGTGCCCTCTGGGTCCCACAGTGCAGATGGGGAGTGCCTTGCCTGGGCAGAGCTTTGCAGAGTGCTGCCTTATCACAGCTGGGTGCTGGGCCTGACAGACTCTGTATGAGCCACAGGTTTGTGCAGAGCTCCATCGTGGGTGGCATGGGAGCAGCCACGAGCCTTGGCACAAGGCTCACTCCCTTCTGGCTGGCCTCTAGCCCTGCCAGGTGCTAGGATGCACAGAGTGCAAGTGCCTACCGTGCTGTACCACCCATCTACCTGTACCTCCCCAGAGCCTCCCCAAATCCCACGTTGAGACCCGTGCGCGACAGACCATCATCCCTCATGGGGTCCCCTTCATGGTCAAGCTGTTGTGCTACTATGTGAGTGAGGACTCCATTTTCCTCCATCTGGAGCATGTGCAGGGTGAGTGAGGACAGCCTTGCCTCCCATCTGTGAAGCATTCTGGTTTACCCCTAACTGTCCTTTCTTTAAAATCCAAAGTATGTTTCTCCTCCTGGTTTTGGGACTGTTTTCTTATAGTGATTGTGTAAGCTGTCTTCTTCATAGAAGGCTGGTGGGTACCAGGGCTTGGAAACTTAGTGAATAGAGCTGCTAAGCTGTGAATTGCAAAGGTTTGATAAGAACTGGCTGGGGATGTAACCTTGAAATGGGCCTATGGAGACCTACAAGGAGAAAGAGGCTGTGTGTGTGTGGATGTGTTATATGGAAACCAGCCTTAGTCTTTAAAGACATGAGGCACTGGGCCACATGGGAGGGAGAGGTCATGCATTCAGCATCTTGAAAAGAAAAACCTCTTCATTTTACTGGCATTGTCTGACCATAACAAGAAGGAAAACTAAGTGAGGTAGTTCACCTGAATGTTGTTGAACAAAACAATCTTTTGACAAGACCTTTATAAAACTCATTTTTGCTATTTGAAAAGGTCACACTGGATTCTGAGGTCATACCAAAGAGAGGAGATGGTAAATAAGGGGCAGTGGGCATACTGGGGTTTGAGTACATCAAGGAGGCAAACTTGAGGTTATCCCAGATCCTGGTGAAGAAGTATGACAAGGTAGAGGTTTATCCCACAGAGCTTATTTACTCTCTGCTGGTTAAATGGATGTGTAGGGAGCAGCAGTCCAGTAATGACAAATGGAGGCTGATGTGTGGTGGAGCACAGACACAGCTCCTTGTGCATTGCTCTAGGACGGGTTTATAGAAAGAAGCCAGCACTGAATGTAGTGAGGCTGGGAATCACAGGCTGTGGGCTCCAGGGTTTGCTGCTGTGGCTCATTGCTGATCCATGGCCTCATGCCATGCTGTGGGAGCTCTCTGGCACTTTTGTCACACAGGAAGGGGAGTGGGGATGGCAGTGGAGTCAGGAGCATTTGTGAAGATGTGGCTTGTCTGTGATGTGGAAGTGGCAAAGGTGGGATCAAGGAGAGTGTGCAGAATGGGGGAGAGGGCTGCTAAAGGAGGAGGGAATGGGACTTAGGTGTGCCAGGTCCGAGGGAAGGTGTCGCATTTGTCATGGTGTGCTTGTAGGGCAGGGGTTTATTCTGCATGGACTTGAGCTTTGCTGCTGGGGAGATTAATGATGCTCAATCACAACCACATTGTGTGGGCCTTGGCCAGGGCCTGAATGGGCCATGTCAACAGTGGGGGAACCAGGGATCCTTTCTGCCTCATCACTTGTTCTCCTTTCTGCTTTCCAGGGGAGACACTGTGGTCTCACCTCCGCTCCAAGTACTGTGTCCAGCAGGACTGTGCTGATTCAAACACCATTCAAGCCCTGAGGGACCATGGCACAGAGGATGGTGTGGGAAACTCCCAGGGTGGCAGCCAAATATCCATCCTCCCTGTTTGGACAGGCAGTGGCCTCCCAGGCTCTGAGAACTACCGAGTATTGGGAAACACTGATGAATCACTCCCTCAGGAGCAGTCCCTTGGCCCCACAGACTCTGGCTCAGGGAACCACTGCCAGCTTCTTCTGACTCCTGCTGGTGGAAGGGGGGCTGCACCTGGAGGACAGGAGCTGAGTGTGACACAGACTGTGTCTGGTGTTGTGGACCATCTTCCAGCAGCCTCAGCCAAATGCCCTGGCCACCTCACCAGCCAGGGCCTGGTTGTATACCCCTGGAATAATCTAACCAGCGGCACAGGCTGCATATCTGAGAGAACAGCCTCCCAACAAGGCCCCAGGCTTCCCCAGGGCCTTGTCCCTGTACCAAAGACTGTGAGAGGAGGCCAGCCAGGGGCAGGGCAACTGCCAACTCAGAAAGTGTCTGAGGCCTCCCAGGTTCAGCCCCTCCTGGCCTTGGATGAGAGGCAGCTTCCTGCAGGAGTTGCCCTGTCCAGCTCTGCCAAACCCAGTGTGCCTGACCCAGCCACGTGGGAGCCCTCATGGGGAGCCAGCCTCACCTGTGGGCAGCTCAGCAAACAGCCACCCTCAGGACAATGCAGGGCTTTGGCTTCCCACGGGCACAACCGGAGAGCATGGGCTGTAAAGGAAGAGCAGGTGCAGCTGTGGGCAGCAGAAATCCTCCTGGCCTTAGAGGGACTTCACCAACAGGGTGTATTGTGCCGGGACCTCAACCCCAGGAACCTGCTGCTCGATACAGCTGGTAGGTAATGCCCCATGCTGCTGCCCCAAGGAGGAGGAAATAGTCCCCTCAGCTGGGAGACTGCTGCTTGCCCCATTTCCAGAAGTGTTGGAAATGTGTTGGATACTTGTGTTTGCTTCAGAGAAGAGTGGGAGTCTGGGAAGGTTTGGTATTGCTGAAATTGGAAGTGTGATCTCACTTAGGTTTTCCAAGTAATTATTACAAGAGATGGCTCTGCAACAAGAGAGTCAAGGGCTGTAGCCACAGAAATACATTGCCCCTGCTCCCATGTGGGGGTTGGCTGCCTGGGAAATCCCAGCCTGGGGAAGCTGAGACCAGCTGAACTGTGCCTGAGGTTAGTGGGTTAGTTTTCCCCTGCTTACAGTAACTGCCTGCTGGGGGTGTTCTGGAGCCATCCCATCCCTCTGAACCATGGGTATTGCTGTCAGCACAAGTCTCTGCTCAGCTGGCAACATCTGGGACAAACTGGAGAGCTACAAATTGCTTAAGAAAATAAAAATACAGAGTTTTTCGAGGAGAAAGCTAACCTCCCCCCTTCCCCTTTAAAACCTACTTCTTTCCTCACCACAGCCTGCACTGAGATCTGTGAGCTTGGAGCCCACCTAAGCAGTCTCACCTGTTGGGCACCTCAGGCGAGCAGTGTGAGCCCAGCAGGGGGGTGGGGGTGTGGTGCCAGGGGATACTCAGTGCCTCTGTGTTCAGGGCATGACAGGGGCCCAGTGCCCTGGCTGCTCCCAGTGGCAGGGATATGGCTTGGCTTCATGCTACGACCAAAGTCCCCAGTCTTGTCCTAACCTTCCTGCTTTTGACTCTGGTGCTGCTCTGCAGGTCATGTCCGTCTCACTTTCTTTGGCCAGTGGACAGAGGTGGAGCCCCAGTACTGCAGCCAGGCACGGGAAGAGCTGTACAGTGCTCCAGGTAAGGGATGTGTCCCCTGGCTTCTCCAGCTCTCTGCCCAGTGGCACCAACTGGACAGAGGAGGCTTCTGCAGACAGTTGGATGTGCCCAGCACAGTGTAGCCACTGGTGCTCCCTGCCTCCAGCTCTAACCTGTCTCTGTCTCTTTCTGCAGAAGTGGGGGGGATCATGGAGCCCACCGAAGCAGCTGACTGCTGGAGCTTTGGCTCTCTCTTGTATGAGTTGCTGACAGGAATGGTAAGAGGCTGAGGGGCTGTGCAAGGATTACAGGGGAGGAAGAGGTTCAAGGGCTGCCTGCTGTGTAGGGCTGGGCAAGTGCCCTTGCCCTGCTGGCACCTCAGTTCTTGGCCAGGTTCCTTTAGACGTGATTTCCGGTGCCTGTGCATGGCCTCTGGGTGTTAAGGACCTTGGCTTTTAAATGCTGCTGTGTAGGGCTGGGGTTATGTGGCAATGAAGACTCAACTGGGTACTCCTACCCTTCTTGGTGCCTCTGCTTACCATCACCCTCTGCCTCCTGCAGCCACTCTCCCAAAACCATCCATCAGGGATTCAGCCTCACACCCAGCTGCATCTGCCAGAGGGCCTCAGCCTGGCTGCTACGTCACTGCTCACTGAGGTGAGGAGCTTGAGTGGATGGGAGGGAGGATGGAACTAGAGGTTGGAGAAAGGCAGGGTATACATTTTCCAATGTCCCCATCTCCCCATCCTCCTGTCCCATTCCTTTTCTCTGCAGCTCCTGCAGTACAATCCAAAACGGCGCCTGGGCTCTGGAGGAGGTGGCATAACAAAGCTGAAGTCTCACTCCTTCTTCAGCACAGTCCCATGGAATAAGCTGGTGGGCTAGGCAGGCTGTCCTTCCCCCAGGGAGCTGGGCCCTGGGCTGCTTCCCTGGCACCTGTAACCCCAGGTGGCACTGGCAGCACTGGCTGCTGGGCAAGGCTTGCCTTAGGGGCTGCCCTGAGGTGGGGTACACATGAAGTTTTGCAGCCTTACATGTCCTTCTGTCTCTGCTTCTGTTCGTTGGCATCTCCAAAGAGGAGGCGTCAGGCTGGGCCAGGCTGTCTTCTCCAGGTCCTCTCTAGTGGGAAAAGGAACCTGGGGCCCACCTCCAGGAAGCAGTGTTCCCCTTCTTGGGGCATCCCTTCCCCAGCTCAGCACCCTGCCCTGGGACTCCTTCCCTGTGTTTTTTATCTCTGCTGCTACCACAGTGACCCCCTGCTCTGTTACTTTTTGTGGCTTTCAAATGCAGCCCCTCTGGGCCCTGCTGGCTGGAGCCCAAGCCCGTGGTCTCTGCCCCTCCCTGACTGCATGTGTGTGTGGGTCATCTCTGCTGCAGGGGTGAGACAAGAAGGAGCCCTCTGCTCTTTTCCCCCTCTGAAAAAAATAAACTACTCAATGTCACTTAGAGGAGTGTCCTTTTGTTTCTGAGCTGCATCAGCCAGGTGTAGGCCAAGCCTGCTGAGTGGCAGAGAGCTTCAAACCTGTTTCTGAAACCTGCTTGAGTCCTGTGCTGGGGTCACTCCCAGCCATCAGCACCCTGCAGCCGAAGTGGCACTGAGTGCCCGGCCTTCTGCCCTTATGCTCCTGCCTGCCTCTCAGATCTGCACAGCTGTATGGCTGCAGCTCAGATTTGTGAGAAATGCCTGGGTTTTCTTCCAGCCTTTTGTCATTGTTATGTGTTGTGGCTGCAGCCTTCCATGCCTCCTTTCCACTGGCAGGCCAGCAGCCCTCCCAGCTGAGCTTTGAGCACAGTCATCCCTGGTAGACCACACAGTGAGGCTTTAAAGGGGTGAACTCTGAGAGCCAGCACAGGGGGGAGGAGGCCAAGTGCACATACATTCTGGATTAAAGAAAAAGCACAAGCACATGTGTCTGCTGACAGCCCAAGGTGGAGCCTGCTGTGCCCAGTTGTGCAAGTCAAAGCCACAGGCGGAAGGATGAGCTCGCAATGGCAGTGGCACAGTTCTGGCCCTCCCCTGCTCACTTACCTCCCACAGTAAGGAATTACTGGTGCCAGTGACACGTCTCTGTGGCCAGCTGGCTCCAGCTCCTGCTTGCCCACAGCAGTAAAGACACCTTCCCAGGCAGCAGCAGCAGTGCTCGTCCACCAGAGGGAAGAAGAGCTCTGGAGGAACTCATCTACACCAGCAAAGGTAAGCACACCTCAATGGCTGTGCAGAAACTGGAGGATTGAGCAGGGAGCTCAATCAACTAATGCCACAGAAGGCCAGAGAGCAGGAGCAGCTGAGCCCAGGGCTTTTCCTCTCCACGGCAGCCTGCACTGGCTGAACCCCTGGCTGAACTGCCTTGCACCCCTGTCCACCAGCCTCCTAGGCCTGCTATTCAGGGGAGGCTCAGGAGGAAGGACCCTGTGCCCAAAGTCACAGCACAGCATTTTGCAACTCAGTAACACGGGTATCACTCAAGAAGAGTCTAAAGGAAGTTTCAAGCACCACTCTCTTATAGCAAGCCTTGACAAGGCAGAATAAATAAAGCAGTTTACTAGGCAGCATAATTTTAAGAGCTTGACTGTATATTCCCTTCATGATTGCTTCAAAGGCCTCATTTATTGCAGCTCCAGACAGAATAAAGGCTTCCCCAGACTCATGTACAAGGTCAAAGTGGAC
Source organism: Thryothorus ludovicianus (assembly GCA_013397245.1). Lineage (NCBI taxonomy): Eukaryota > Metazoa > Chordata > Aves > Passeriformes > Certhiidae > Thryothorus > Thryothorus ludovicianus. Next base: position 227,875 of record VZTB01017563.1, on the reverse strand, counting down.
CCTCTGTATCCTAAACCAGCACACAGACTGAGTGCAAGCAGCATTATTTAATCAAAACCTTCTCTTTCATTTAACTTATTTGTGTAAGAATTTGACTCTCTACCCTTCCCAGAACAAGGATGGGTCTTTCCTCTTCCCCTAACATACCTTAGCCAGGGCCAGGCAAAAAAGATGACTCTGCACTGTTTTTCTCCCTAGCTGCCAGGAAAACACAGGCACCAGTACCAAGAACTGCCCCTCCTTTCATCCACTTGGCAGCTGTGAGTGCAATGATTTTCTGTTAGAAGGGGCTGCCCTCTTCACCTGTAGCTGGAAAGGGTAAACCATCTCTGAAGTTGATGTCAGAGCTGGGAAAACCCTGCCATGATCCAGGAATGATTTCATGTTGTCCCAAGGAGAACAGTTTCTTGGGGAAACATCCAGCACCACAGCCAACTTCCACTATTCCTTGTTCTTGCTTCCTTTCTCCCTCTGCAACAGCCTTTTCCACACTTGCATAAATTACAACTCTCCCCTGCTACAGCAGTAAAAACCCCAACTTCTGGAGAACTTCATGAGTCTGTCCCAGGCCTCCCTCTTGGCTGTCATGCCCTTTAGCTAACACAGGGAAATCCTCAACATCTGTAACAGTTTTGTTGCTAGAAAAGGATGATTTCCAGCCCTAAAAACCTCCACTTTGCTGGGAAGAGACAATTCTTTGGCAGAGTTTGAGGACAGCAGTGTTCACAGGAAGGGAAGACTCAATTTAGTACCACCAGTGATGGGCTCAGCTCCCATTGCCTCTTTACTGTCATCACCAAATAACAGGGTTCTTGCACTACACTCAGGATGCTGCTGCTGCCAGAGTCCTCGCCCCCTCAAACACACTCCACCTTGCAGTCGTTGCACAGTTTTATTTCATTTAAAATCCGCTGTGTTAAATATTTTTGTTACAAGTTCTGTGTAGGGGGTAAGAGTAATAGACTCTGCAGGCACTAGCAACCCCCTCACCCCTCAATTCATCAGATGTGCGCTATCAGATTAAGAACTGCCCCCCTCCCCCCAAAACCAGCACCCGTGGGCTGGGATGTACATTACAGAGAAAGGGCCGGCCCCCCAGCAGTGTGTCTGGGAGCAGGCCGGGCCCCCCCATGCAGGAGCCAGCAGTCAGATCCACCACCAGTGAGCTGGGAGCCAAGGACAGCTGCCAGAGGCTGCTCTCACCCCCGTGTCGGGCATGTAATGGTGAAAGGGTTGTCCCCAGGAACAGTGCTACCTCCACAGAGGTCACGGGCTCTGCCCACCCCAACAACAACATTCACGCCACAGTGACCGGGCTGGTGAAAGACAATCTCCAAGGGAAAGTAGGGGAGCTGCCACCCCGTGTTACTGTCTGTGGAGGGAGTGTAACTAGGGCACTGCCAGAAGTATGACACCTACCTGAAGCCCTGCTCTGACGAAAACTTTACCTGCAAGTGATCTAGAGGTCCAGACCACTCTTGCAAGGCAGATGAGTGTGAAATATTTTCAAGCAAGACATGGACAGAACAGTAGCCTTTCCTCTCCTCTCCCTCTCAGAAACTTTAGTGCTAGGCAATAAAGCTGAACCTGCCACGGAGGGGCAGGGAAGGGTACCCTAGCACAGCAGCAGCAAGCAGTTTCCAGTGGTATAGGACAAGCTAGAGGTGAGAGTTTGGTGCTGTGAGGGAGAGAATGCCACACAGATGGCTCTGGAAAGGCAGTGCCATTCAGTGGTTGGCCCACTGCATGGCAGTTCTTGTGAGATACTAAACCTTCATTAAACAAAATAGGAAAGGAGGTAGGAGCTATCCCCGTAATTCCCTCTGGGACAACTCCGATCACAGCGGAGGGGGAAAGACTGGAATGACCCCTGCCAGTTCCTGAATGCCCTGCATTGTCCCTGCTGGTGCTGCCCTGTCCTGGGTGGGTTGTGTGGGGGTGTGGCTGCCCTACAGGTCGAGCAGCAGCACGCGGGGATCCTCCACCGCTGCCTTGATCTTGCGCAGGAAGGTCACGGCCTCTCTGCCGTCGATGAGCCGGTGGTCGTAGGTCAGCGCCACGTACATCATGGGCCGCACCTCCACCTGAGGGGTGACAGGGACCAGTGAGCTCAGCTCTCCTGCCTGCACGGCCCCCTCCTGGGAATTCACGAACACCGGCCTTTTTCCCACCCCAAATCCTGGGTTCTGGCCCTCCTGCATGTGTCCTGCCCAGCAAAATTACCTACCCACCCACCCAGGCCGGGCCTATGCCACATGCAATATAAGGTCCCTTGCTGGAACTGTTCCCTATCACAAAGGCTGCAACTTCCTCCTTCCCACACCTAAGCACATTATCACCAGTTTGCCCAATCACTGATAGGACAAAGTCCTCTGCACAACTCAGGCAAGTACCAGGGCCAGCAAAGGTGCCCTATATCCATCCATTAGTCTCTGCTCCTCCTTCACACTAAAGTGTTTCAGAAACGACACCAACCCCTTAGAAAAAGGTCCTCAGTCTACTGAGCCCCATCCTTTGTTCACTAAAACCCCTTGTGCAGGTCCACCTACCTTGCCTCCCACAGCCACAGGCCTGTCAAAGATGGCATGCATGCCTAAAATGGCAGACTGGGGTGGGTTAATGATAGGTGTTCCAAAGAGTGACCCAAAAACCCCACCATTGCTGATTGTGAAAGTGCCGCCGTCCATGTCTTCAATGGCCAGCTCATTCTTCCGTGCCTAGAAGTAAAAATAAGGTCTTAGAAAGCCATGAAGATCATAGAGAGCAAAGAACAAGGGTTTGGACATCCACTCTCTCCAGGAATAAATACTGATTGCAAGAACTTTGCTCATTGATTTGCTCAGCTGGAAACCAGCACTAATTGCTCAAAAGTGCATCCCATCTAGAGTGAACATCTAGTGGCTTTGGGGAAGGATTCTCTCGCCTTTGCTTCCAACTCCTGCTTTTGCAGGAGACAGACACAGGGACTTCTACCCCAGGGCAGTTCAGCCTTGGCCTCTAAAGACAAAGGTGAAGATACACAAAATCACTAATATATAGACTGCAGTCTTCTGGAAGAGCAATAAGCAGAGCTGTCCTAGAAGGCAGAGGCACAGCCAGACATGTAACTGGATCACTCCCCACAGCACAACTCAGTGTGTTAGAGGTCAGAAATGATGACACAGAGAGACCAAATCAATACATGCCGATCCAGCACTTCTAATTCTTTCCATTCCTCCCGACTCTCTTCAGAAAACTTTCCTTACCTTCTCCCCCAACTCGTAGATAGCGCGCTCTATGTCAGCAAAGTTCATGTTTTCTACATTCCTAACCACAGGGACCACCAGACCCTGGGGAGAAGCAAAGTCCATGAATAGCAAATTCAGTGCAGTGACACACACATAGCTGTCATGCGGCAGGAATCTGGGCAGCCCCAGAGAGTTCCTGCCTCCCTCTCAGCCCACAGCAGCTGGCTGTCAGAGCTGCCTCACACCCTGGCAGCCTGACAGGAAACCTGGCATGAGACACATCAAGGGCTGACACCTTAAATTGAGCCATCATCTTTGCCTTTGTTAGCCTGTCTCATAAAATCAACCAGGTCTGTCTGGAGCCAGCTCTGCACTGATAAATTCCCAGGTGAGGTACTGGGAGATTTCACTGGCACCTCTTTCTCTCACCTCTTTATGCTGGGCCTCCCCTAGACTTTGAGAGAAGACAGTGACAGAACTTCAGTCCCCATCAAACCTCTGTTTCACAGCAGAACCTTCTAACCAAGAAGGTAATTCACTAATTCAACATCTGTAACTCTGTCCCATACTCTCCCTGGACAGAAACTCTCTATGGAACAGCACAGGACAGCTAGCCAGAGGACAAGACGTTCAAAGCTTTTACTGCCTATGTCATGGATTCATGACAAGACAGGGTTTCCCTAATCTGGCCCAACTCATTAACAACTGAGATCTATATTGACCCTGTTACCAGATCTCTTATTAAGAATAATATAGTGGTGGAATATTCTTGGTCCTCCATCTTCTCTCAAAACCTATCTCAGCAGTCCTTAATGTATCAGGTGTCTCATTTATACAATCATTCTTATCAGTTAATTTCTGCTGCAGCAGAGCACCAAGCTGAGCTGAGTCCTTCTGTATGATCATCCCATATGAAAGGCTGAGGGAAGCATGGACAAAGCATCCAAGGTACGTACCCGGGGAGTTGCTACAGCAACACTGATGTCCACATAGTCCCTGTACACAATCTCTTTGGTCGTGTCATCAATCACTAGAAAAAGAATAAAACTTGTGTTACATATGTAGAACCTAAGGGTTTGACAACTTACAAAATCATAACAACTTGCTAATGTCTAGCTTAAATGTAACTCCAGAGAAGAATGAGCCCTCACTGCACCTGTGGGAGAGGCACCAGGATAGACAGAAAGAAAACAGTCCACTCAGTTCAGTCCTCTTCAGTAATTCTCCCCTATCCTGTTCTGCATTTCAGCAAGCACCTCTGACATGCTCAGGAACTGCACTGTGCCTACAGGAGCCACCTGTACACCACCCAGCAGGCTCTGCCCTCTGCAAGCTGCATGTGCATGGCCCGAGCCCCACTCCTGGTCATCCCTTCCTAAACGAGTTCCTCTTAGCAAGCTGTCCCCTACCTATGTAAGTGGCTTTACCAAAACCAGCTGCAGCATGCAGGACTGTCCCAGTTTTTCCTGTGTATTTGACTTGCTTCTCCAAGCTACTACTCCCTGCCATGGACTTGGCCATTTGCTTTCCCCCATTGTGCCATGTTCCCTAGACATGCAAGTCACTTTCAAGTCACTAGCAAGGGTCCCCACTCACCCGCATTCACAACAGGCTGGTCCTGCAGAGCAAAGGCTGCAGCTTTCACAAAAGCTGACATGAACCCTAGCTTCAGGTTGTGCTTTTTCAGAAAGGTATCCTTGTGTACAGTTCTCATCTCCCGGATGTTGCTGTGAACACATGATAATGCTGGTAAACGGGGAGTCCAGGAAAACACCGCTCCCTCGCTCTGTAGCAGATTTCAGTGCCAGCCCCAAGGATGCAAACCTGCACCACCACTGCTGGGAAACCTCCAGTCTGCTGCAAAACCTTTCACGTGTGATATGAACATGGCTCTAAGGTTCCTGCCAAAGGATCAAACAGAAACTGGTCCTGGATCACAAACTCCACAACCAGGGTAAACCTGCAAGGTCCACACTGCCAAGCACAGAAGCAAGATGAGCCATGGTGTGTTTCCTGCTTAGGCCTGATGTTGCCACCTACTCTCAAGACACACCAGTGCTCATACCAGTGTGGCATAACAGATTGCAAATGCAGGTGTGGCTGGGCTGATATAGAACGGTGAAAAACGAGGAAATGCCAAAAGCAGTAAACATGCAGGAAAATGAAATCAAAATGATCAAAGGAAAAGACCTCAATCACTCTGCAAATTCACCACCAGACAGTACAACACTACCTTTGCACTCAACTCTCTGGCTTTGGGAGTTGAGTGAGTATGAAAGAAGTTTTCCCAGGTGCTATGGCAGTGGATGTCAGTCCACCCACAGCTCTTGACCAGACAAATCACATTTTCCCACTGTTTCTATTAATCAAAATTGAGGTCATTTACAAAACATCAACCAAGCTGTGGCTACAAGCTCTGCCTATTCCAGGCTAATATCAGATGCTGTGGAATTGCATGGTTCATCCCTTCCCCCTTCAGAGACCTTAAGTGAAGAGAGAGTTTGAAGAGAGAGTTTTACCAAGGAGCAGGATTCTCCATGGTTTAGTGTTTGTTTTCCTGTGTCTAACCTTGTTTAGGGTAGGATTACTGCCCAAAGACATTAGTGCCTCCCAAGACACAAGGAGTGCAGCAATGAGGATGCGGCCTGCTATGGAACTGGCTCATTAAGGCTGCCTCCTTTCAGACACTGACCCCCGTGGGAAGCAGGAGGCCCCAGCAAAGGTCTTCACAAATCAACTTCACAGTAATCAATCCAAACTACATTACCAGATGCAATGAGAGCCCCAGGCTGGCGTAAAGCGACACCTCAATGAGCCTCTGAGAGGAGATAAAGCTGCAGCACTTCCCCCCAATCAAGATTATTTTGCCAGCCTTATTGTTCTGAGACCCAAATATTTACATGTTTTGTCTTAAGGAGCAGCATAGGATTTCACAAGGCAATTTGATTTGGGCACAATTTCCCCTTAATGCACTGTAACATAAGCTGCCCACCCTCCAAAGACATTAGTGTGCTCAGTCCACGCAAGCACTTGAGTCAGGAGCCCCCCACCTGCTTGAGAGGATGGGGAAGGGTGCTGGTCTCTGGAAAGCAGTGCCACCTGACAGCAAAGGCCTAAGGCCTAAGCAATGCTCACCTGAAAAGCTGATGAGCCCTGGAGAACCAACTCACTGGAAGTTAAATACCTTCAAAAGCAGTAACCTGGTGAAGTGGCAGAAAGCAGATGCCACATCTTGCTGTCTTCTAACAGCTACTATATGCAAGTGATACCAGCCCCTCCTGGTCTTCTGCTCAACATTTACCAGTCTTTCACCAAAAAGCACACAGAAGAGGAACCAGAGATTAGCCCTATCACAAGTGGCAGGTGACTCCCAAGGAATGATAGGCCATTAGGAAGCTATGTACCCCCTCATATCACAACACCAACATGGTCCTAAAGAAGCTGTGCAGACTGTGGTACATTTCTAAGAAAGAGGTCTCAAAAGACACGCTGCCAATCTCTCAGAAGAAAACCTGCAAGGTTTTGACTGTTAGTTAAAGATGACTGCCTTCATCTGTTTCTACTCATAAAGGGAAAAAGGTTTACTCCTCACCTCATATCGATCTCATTGAAAGTGGTCAGCATGGCACAAGTATTCTGAGCCTCTTTCAGCCGCTGAGCAATACGCTGACGCATCCTATTCATTTTCACCTGCAAATTAAAAAGGTATAAACAGAAGCTGCCTCAAGCACATCCAAGGGCAAAATGCACAAGAAACCCAAAAGGCCCTTCTCTTGTCATCTGATTGACTAGATGCCTAGGGCCAAGGTTTTAACTCTAGGTCAGGAGCACAATGGGCTGAAGAGTTTATTTCACTGCTCAGCTCAACACACAGTTCACTTGAAAAGCAGTGCTGAAATGCATCATAGTATAGCTACTTCTGACCTCTATGTTCCTCAAGACCTTCAAGCATGCACAGCTTTCCATGTGGCTAACGTGAAAAGAGCAAGACTGCTAAGAAAGCAGGCTGCTCAACCATGCTCCCTAAGAATGCACAAGACAGTTTCAGCAGCCTCAACCCTTTGCTGAGGGCTTGTGGACAAACCAAGGAGATCACACTGAGTCCTTCTGTCCTGAGTCAGCAGAGCTCAAGACAAGACTTTTGCCTAGAAAAGACTCATGCCAGATTGGTCCAGGCTCTTCCTCCATACCACATGTAAGTGGTTCCCTCATGCAGAGAATTTTCTCACCTGTCACAGCTCTAATGAGCTGGGTGTGTACAGGTGGATAGGGACACATCCGGAAAGTTCAATGTTTATGCCAGAAGAGATTATCACCCAGCAACAGAAGTGCTGGCAAGGCCCCTGTTCTCCCAGCTTACCCTATGCTCTGATCTGGCACCTTTGGTGGGCACTGCCTCTGCAGGAGGGGCTGCCGCTGGGGCTGCAGCCGGCTTCACAGCAGACACTGAGGGGAAAAAACACATCAGTCAAAAACAGAAGCCAGGTAGAAAAAGCCCTGAGGTAGAAAGCACATTTGAGCTCCTTGCTTAAGCAACACGGTATGGAAGCAGCCTTGATAGGCTGGGCAGGTTCCAGGCATAGCTGAGCAATCAGGTCTGGAGCACGCAGGGCAATGTTGTGGAAGGCCTTTACCATCAATGCCTCTGTTTGCTGTCTTTAGCCTTACCCACTCCCCCCAAAGAAGAGAGACTCAAGAACAGGAACAAATGGCTGCTGCCTCACCTGGTTTGCTGTCAATAGGCTGAGTTGACAAAGGCGGCACTGGTGGCATCGTAGTGGGAATTGGTGCTGCAGGAGGGGGAGGAGCAGGTGCAGCTACAGGTTCAGGGGCTGCAGGAGGAGGAGGAGCTGCTGCTGGTTTAGCCTTGGCAGGAGCAGCTGAAAGATAAGGAAGAACCAAGGTAAGGACACCAGCTTCCACTAGCAGAGATAGATCTGTGAGTCCAGACAACCTAACAAAAGAAAACCCTCAGGCAGAGTGCCTTTATGTTCTCAGCACTACTGAGCTGGACAGAAGCACCACAAGGGAGAGCCATTGTGAAAGTGTTTTACTCATCAACACTCTTCACCTCCTCACTGGAGAAGGCTGGATGATACAGAGAAGAGGGCACAGAAGGGAGTCAGGGGAATTCTCAACTAGTTATAGCTAAGAGCTCAGTCTCCTCCAGAGGGAATAAAAGAGAAGATCTCCTTCAGAAGGACTAAAATTATGTTTTTCTAATGGATGAGAGAACAGGAGTATTTTCTTCCAGTTACAGAGGCAAATGGAGAAATTATTTAACCTCTCTCAGGAAATGCTTTGCTTTCATCTTCAGAAAAAAACTGGTGGAAACACAAAGGCCTACCCAAGTAATATATGCCTGACTTACCTCCAGTTTTCCTGAGTTTGAATAGAGGTGTGCCCCCTTCCACTTTGCCACCATCGGGTACCAGAAGGGCTTCAATCACGCCAGCTGCTGGGGCTGGAACTTGCACTGATGTCTGAAAAAAAAGAAAATCAGTGAAATTCTCCCAAACATTGGTTGGAGAACAAGTGCCCAAGAGAAAATGCCAATATGTGCAGATACACATAATTTGGCACAGACAGCAGCTATGTCTCACATCATTTGCACCAGTTTTTCACACCCTCCCCCGGGATTTTGTGCCATTAGTTAGAAGCTTTAGGAGATGCTGGCAGTGTAATGTATAGCCTGATCTCCAGGATGCAGTCAAGAACTGACCCACTGCCAGCATCTTCCTGACAGCAAAGCTGAAAACAGAACTTGGCAGAGAATTCGGCAAGAACTTCAAGGTTTAACAGTTCTTTCAGGGGCAGGCGGATAAACTTAAAGGCTAAATTTAAAACAATCTGAAGACAACCTATGGTTTTCAGATTTCTCCTTTGATTAAACACCAACAGCTTTCAAAACTCAAAACAATCAAATTGGAAGCAGGAGTATAATTACAGCTCCAATAAACATCAACACCAGTGATGATTAATCAAATGGATGAGTAAGGGTTATCAAGAATTCTCACTTAAGGCACAGCAAGTTTTCATACTAGATGAGAAAAGCTTTTCTCCATGAAGAGAGCAGGAGACACAGTCAGGGCCCTGCAGGCTCTAGGTGCTCCTAGCAGGAGAGAAGCCATACAGGGTACCTACTACAGAACTAGAAAAAATTTTGGTCCAGAAACTCCTACCTTGTCTGTTTCAATCTCACACACCACTTCATCTTCCGCCACTGTGTCTCCAACAGCTGAATGACAGATATGAAGACCACTGTGAGGAGGGAGGTGTGCTCCAGCCTCCCCTCTTTACCCACAGCAGTTTCCCGCACTAACCCATACGTTTTTCACCCCAGTTCTCCACAACTTCTAAAGAAAAGACTAGCTCAAGCAATCTACTGCACAGTTAAGAGTCTGATTCCAGCTTAGACATCTCCCTTCATCCAGCACTACCCCTGACAGAGAGGTGATGAGGCAGTAACTGCAATCCTTACCCCTTAGGAGAACTGCAATTAAATGCTTCATTTGTCAGACTGAAAAGCACAGAGCAGGATATCAGCCAGTGAACTGTAATGCATCCCCAAGGTGTCCAACACAGCAGTAACAGTGATGAGAATTTCAGGGAAGAGGCAATTGCTTACCTTTCTCCCACCTGACATCTCCTTCTGTGACTGACTCTGCAAAGGCTGGTGTGTTCACCGTAACCACGTCATCCCCTGTGAGAGAGACAGACCTGACTGCATTCAGAGCTAAAAATGTATGGCATTGCTTCATTCTTGTCATCACAACTTTGCTAAAGGGGGTAGGCTATCAGACATCAACTGCTGTGCGTCTCCTTGCTTCAACACTGATAATTTAAACATCAGAGAAATTCACATTTGACTGAAAGCCACACTGGGAGAGGAATGCCAGATAAAATTTTTAGGGCTCTGGGGAGGGATATAAACCCTGAGTCATCCATGCAGGCAGGACAGCAGTGAGTCTTGACCAAGGATGGAAGGTAACTGTTGGCAGGACAGCAAGAGGTAGCAAAAGAAGCATCACACAAATTCCTGACTTTTTACTTACTATGTACCGCAGTGGTTCTGAAGTAGCGGACAGTGAAGACACTGGAGCTATTTACTCTGCAGAAAGAGAGGAAAGTGTGAGCACAGAAGTACACTGCTCTGCAGGCTGCCGGCACCAAGCTCAAGTACAGAATTTACACTTGCTTAACTGATGTGAAAGGCTGTTCTGATGTATTTGCTCCAAAGTGCTCCTACTTACTGTCCAAGCAGGAACACTCCAGTAAGAAAGGAAACGTTGCATCCTACCACCATTAGTGCTCTCTGAAACTGATGAGTATGGAATTTTCAGTAAGACAGACAACCCAACAGAACCCTTGTGGTTTAAGTACTGATTAAAGGGTGACCTGGCCAGCCCATGCAATGCCCAAGATTAGTGCAGCAACCATTTTTTTACCTCCAGATTAGAACTGTCGCCTCTACAGAAGCTGTTAGATTGCACCAAAAAGAGAAAAGCACCATAAATTGCCTATGGCAACGCATCCAAAACCCAGCTATTTCCCTCCATCATGTTTCTTCACAGAGAGCTGGCAATACTAAGCACTCCAAAGGATGATTTTTATATCCACTGACAACACATTTGTAAAACAGAAACAGACATGCTTTAGTATTTCCTCTAGCACAGGCTACTTTGTACAAACAGACGGGTATTTCAGGCTTTTACATGTGTACTTTTACGGTTATTTCCCCAAATACGTTTTTATAAGACCACCTCAGTAATGCAAGCCCTGACTAATAAACAGCAGCTCTGTGAATGACCCCGTTTCTCCTGACAGAAAATCTACCAGGAGACCATCACAGGGCAAACAACATCTCTAGTCAGATAAAAGAGTAGAAATTAATTTATTAAGAGTAGAAATTAATTTATTACTGGTTTCCTCATTCCTGTCCCTTCCCTGTCTCAGTATCTCAAAACAAATCCTGCTTTCAGTTCCCAACTTGCAAGACCTACATTTCTTTAGGGCTAGGTCCATGTTCCTACAATGTGCACAAGGATTTCATAATAGCCAACCATATTCTGTTTCTCAGACCTCAAATCTTATCATGGCTAGAGCATCCCCAGTCTCCCCACATGACAATTTTCCTGTGGATACTTACACAAGCTTCCTGCTGTTTGTGTAAGCCAGTCCTTGGCTCCCAGACACACCTATGAATGAGAAAGGAGTTACCCACAGCAATATTGTCCAGCCCCCAAGCATCCCTGTCAGATAAAGCAAGGCAGAGGACACCGCTGCCGACCCTGAAAAAAGTTTGGAACCAAATTGGGAATACAACCACGCAGAGACATCTCAGTGCCATCAAATCTGCCCAGAGCTTGCCAAGAACTGTGGTCTTGCCTTCATCTAGATTTATAGGGATGAGGAAAACCGTTATAGCTTGACAACAAAGCTAATAAGGATAACTTTGAAAAGGGCAAACAAAGCACCAGCTGCCCTGTTCAGAGCAAAACCAGGAAAGAGCTAAGAGGAACCACCTCCAGGACTGCTGAGCTATCCACACCCATACAAAGGGTAAGCCCTGTAAGAAGGGTTCCCCCAGGAAGCCTCACAGTCACAGAGATAGCTAAGGAGGAAAAAAAAGACTGAAAAGAGGGTGTAGGGCAGAGTAACCATCATCCCTCTTCTCTGCCCACTCCCTGTCCAGAGAAATTATTTTCCAAAATTTGCAACAGGGAAATACACAGCTTCCCAGTTTCACATACCCCACTGTCCCCTTCCCACACTGCTCATATGCCCTGACACTGCAATTTTTATTATGAACTGAACTCCTGTCCTTTGTCTCTTACAGGGCACTGGGCAGTTTTCCAGATTGATCTTAAAGAGAGTCAGCGTAGTAACTAGAGAACATAATTATCTCAATTACACAATGCCAGAGGGAAGAACCATTTCCCTACTTGATTTTTTAAAAAAACAACAAAATTTCTACACTATCCCCTATTAAAGAGTTGATATTGGAACTCCAGAGACGAAAAAAGACAAGTAGATTTCACTGGTTTCTCAAAGTGGAATCAGAAGTGAGTGAAGTAATGCTATATAAACACAGTACAGTTAGAAAAAACAGAGCTCTAAGGAAACACAGTTTAAGCACTGAAGTGGAGCTCACAGGCACACTAGATTTGACATGTCACTGAATATTCATCCATCATTTTCAAAGCAGTTTATTCATTTTCAAAGACAGATAGGGCTCTGCGACAGCATGTGTTTCGAGCACTGCAATGCTTGAAATACACTGTGCTGCTGCTGTGAAATCTTCACCAGAGCCAAATGGCATGTACATCAGGCAAAGGAGGCACTCCCATGGAAACTTAGCTCATTCCACTGCTTCTTCACTACATGACTGATAGAAATAAACCCCAGACAGACCTATTACCAATCTCCCTCATCAGCTCGGTTCTTTCCTAGGTAGTCTGAAATGAAACAAAAGTGTAAGACTCACCAGAGAGAGGGCATCTTGCCAGAGTACAGTTCCCCTGTCAGAGAGAAGAGGATTTATCAGTATTGCAAGAAGACAAACCCATCCTAGAAGGATTTTGGTTTTTCCCTAAGATCTGAATCAGACAGGACCCACCATTCCCATGCTCCAGTCTGCAGGCATGCCACTTTCCTACAGTGTGCTAGAGCATCTATGCCCTTCTCTATCCTTTGTCTCCTCCCAGGGTGCTTTATGATGCAGTGATGTTAAATCTGATGCTTTCGTTTTTCAGTTCTGGATCCAGAAATTTTGACCTTCTCATGCATACTTTCCTCTTTAAGAAGGAACAGATTTCCAACAAAATTTGCTATGAATGAGAAGGTAAAAGGTAGCTACTGGATATGACGAGAAAACATCCCATGATGTTTACCCCTACAGTCATGAATGCAGCATCTAGGGATTTTATTTTTTTTTTCTAAAGCTTTTTGAACTGACCTTTTGAGCTCCAGAAGGCTAGAATTCCTCGCAATAGCAAAATTTCTACTGCTGTCAGCCAGGAATTCCACATTCTTTGATGTTTCAAATCATACCTGTGTAATCATTGACTGCAGTCCTAGCTTAGTGTAACAGCACTCAAAAGTAGAAGACATTTTAAAACATTCCAGTTACTTCCCATACCGTTATTAGATATCAAACCTGCAGGATTGGAGGAGCTAGAAGCTCGTTAAAATCAATCAGAAAATAGCACTGTAACCACGACTGAAATGCACTTGACTGGCTTAGAACAACAGCAACTCCAGAGCTCAAAGCACCCTTCTCCAGTAGCTGAAGTAAAAGTTAGATTTCCTTCACACCTTCAGCACCTGAAATGAAGTTTGCATACAAGCCCTGATTTCAGCTTCAGCAAAGCAAGCAGGATGGGATAAAACTGATCTTAAATATCAAACTAATTTGAGGAGAGACCAAGGACCAAGAATATACTTAAGCTTGGCACACCATCTACAGGACTGAGTGCTGCAAAATACAAAAATATAATCAATGAATACTTTGTATCAAAACTACTAACAGGCCTGGAATCAAGCCCTTGCTGGTTTAATTATCCAAGCTTATAAATGGATTTGACTTGTTTGATATTAACAGAGTCAACTAATGATTAATGGGCAATTCAAGAGGGTTATGATTAGCTGTGCCAAGGGTGCAGGCAGTCAGTCTGATTTACTGCTAAGCTCCAGCACACCCTCGTGCAGCTACCCTGCTGGAGCCCCTGCCCCAAGTCTGGCTGGGTAAGGGAAAGCAGGAAGCACTGTGCAGACTTTGTAAAGTCATCTTGAATGCTACAATGCCTAATCTTGGTGCAGCACTGGCCCCTGGTAATTCAGATCTGGTTTGTTTAGTGCCAGCTCTAAGCCAGGATCAGTAAGACAAACTCCAGCTTAATTCCACTGGGTCAGCTGTCTAGAGCACCACAACCCTCAGCGCTCTGTATTGATCACATTTTTCCCACTTTTTGTAGTGTCCCAGATAGCATGGAGTCAATCACAAACTGAGTATCAAGTGACCTGAGTTCCCCTCTATCCATTAATGTCTCCCTGGGTGCTTTATTATAAAAAGTGGTTAAAGGCATTCCTAACATCCCAGACAATAACTTGTTAAGAAAGGAACAGCCTCATACTGATACAAAGCCAGACAATTTTATTTGCTCAGGACCAGTTTACTATGGAGTTAAAACAAAAAGGAAAGTTTAGAAGACCTGTTGTAAAATAAAGCACTGTGAGAAAACACATCTGCAGCTCTCTTCCATCAGTGGTGTCAAGTTTGTTCTACAACTGCAGCAAAATTAAGAAAAAAAATTGGTATCACTCTTTGTCTTTTAGGTTAAGAAATTAGAGAAAGAGCTTAATATGAGGAAGAAGCCACAAATAAAAGATACTGGCCTACATTCTGCAGAACTGCTGTGTCTATCTCTTAACTACAGTACCTCAGAGATGAACATACAGCTTCAGGAGACACCAGACAGGGCTGCTTCCTGTGGTATTTTTTCCCTGTAGGAATCATTCTGATTGCACCTGTTCCTGGATCACTTGGCTAAATCTGCCCTCTGCCTTCCATTGGAGCTTTTTCAGTGAGAATGGAAATATTCTGGCTTTGCTACCCAGCGTTAGCACTTTGGATCACTTAAAAAGATAGCCTTCACTCGGGGAAAGAAGTCTTGGTCTAATTAGCCAGTGACTCACGTACCAAGTGATTAATATTTCCCTCTTGTTCCACATGACTTCTCAGAATTGTTTTTATAACTGTTATGTCAAAGTGACCCTGGCGTGCACAGTCCCAGGCCACACCTTTCAAGGAGCCATCACCTTCCAGCAGGTCACTACACACTGAAATTAAGGATGGAAAACATCAGCTAAAGCAGCAGCCTGTGTACCAATAGTGAGGAACCAGTTCAGGTAAGGAATCTGATGAACTTGACAGTGCAGCTCATTTCAACAGAGGCAAACCAGAAGGCTTGTGCTGTGCAGCTCCAACAACAGGCAAAGCAGCAACTGGTTCTCCAGCCATGGCTTGTTGAGAGCAGAGCAGCTACTGTTTGTTTTGACAAGGATGAGCACAAACCACTGCTACACGCGAAAACCCCACTGCACAGCTTTCAGGGGCATCAAAACAATCACATACAGCATGGGAGGGCAGATGCCAGGACGGGATGGAGACACCAATGCTGAGTGGTGAAGGATACTGTTATTAAGACAACAGGCCCAGAGCTCCTCCAGCATAAGGGAAGGATCAAACAGGGAAGAAAAAGTTCTTTACGAAGTGCCCAGACAAATAGAAGGATTTGATTCTCAAAGCATTTTACGCAGCTCCTGATCAAACCAATCTTTTCCAGACTAGCTCTTCCATGGACTTTTTCACGTGTCCTTCAACATCTGCCTGCCCCTGCCCCAACTCTCACGTGCTACAGACTATTGATGCACATCCATGGTTTCAACTTGATATGAGTTCAGGACCTTTTCTTCTTTTATAGACAGTCAAAACCCAGGCAATCCTTCCTCACCCTCACTGATTCCATTCTTCTCCCATTCAATCCTCCACTTCTGAATTTTGTACATGTCTACTGTTTTCACTTCTGCCATCAGAGGCCTGCCAAGTTCCAGAATTTCTATCTCTTCTCCCCAAAAAGCCTGTATGACATCACAATCAAAATTTACTTCCCATATCGCTGCTCAAATGGAAATCAAACTACTGCTATAACTTTTTCAGTACATCTAAGAGGTTAACTAGCATACAGCCTAAAATCTCCTGATTGTCAGACTACTTTTTAAAAGGTTTGAATAATCCATCTGATTTCTACCTGTTCTGTGTAATTACACAGGACCACTGAGAGCTGTCGGAGTGTAAATGTTGCTAAAACGCCACTTTAATAAGCTTGTTTAAACTGCATTATAATCAATTTGTCTCTACATATATCTATAACAAACTGTAACTACACAGAGACTTGTAAGTTGTTCATAATGCAGTTTTACATGTATACACGTGAATTTATAAACACAAACATTACAATCATTACATTACAATCGGCTGTCAACACTTGCTCGCCTACATTTACAGGATGTCTAAAATCAAGTCTCACGCTCTAAGGCTCCAGCCGGTCACTGAAGCGATCTTTCTCACCCTGCGGGCGTGCACACACGTGTGTGCACACGAAGCCGTGCGTGTTTGCTGTTTCACGGGAAGGTGTGTGCAGCAGTCCCTGAACGACAGCACCCAGCTGGCCAAGGACAGCCGCAGGGTTAAGGAGCTATCGGGCTCTGTCAGCCCGCGCCGCAGCCAGCAGAGGTTACCGCCGTTTGCAGCGGTTCAATGACTGCCCTGAACACCGAGCACACAATTTAAACAACAAACCGCACACCGGTTTGGTGCCGCTCCGGCACCGGGTGCGCCCCGCCCGGGGGGGTCTCTGCCAGCGCAGGCCGGCGGCTGCCAACAGCGAGGGCCCCAGATGCCACGGCCATTGACAGGCGGGGACGGCGGAGCCCGAGAGCGGCGGCTCTCGGAAGCGCTTTCCGCCGGTCCGCTCTGCCCGGTGCCGCCGCGCCGCCGCCCTTCCCGCCGGGCCGGGCCTGGC
>VZTB01017563.1:180895-210910 GCA_013397245.1 Thryothorus ludovicianus | reverse complement strand
GGAACCAGGCCCGGCGCGGGGCGGAAGCGCGCGGGGCCGGACCAACCTCCCCAGGCGGAGGGGGGGCAGCCGGGGCGGGACCACCGCGGCGGGGGCGGGACCGGGCCGGGCCGGGCCGGGCCGGGCGGTGCTCGTAATGTTCCTAGGTATTAACATCTATGTAATAATGTATGCAGTAATACATCCTATGTAATACATGTTGTATTAAATGTTATTGTTTATAGATCACGAGCATATAAAATATGGATTATATATGTTTATATGGGAACATGTATATGTATATACAGGTATTATTATATGTAATAGTATATGTATATGTGTAATAAATAACCCTATGCATTACGAGGAGAGCCGTTTCACTACGCTCTTTGAACCATCTCTGGGTTGCTGCAGGGCAGCTGTGGCCGTGGTTTTCCTGCTCGCCTTGGCAAACCACGGTGCTGAGCTGGCGCGGGATGACACCGCCGCGAGCATCGCCCAGCGGGATGCTGCACGGCTGGAAACGGGCAATGAGGTCATCTCACCGAGGCAAACAGGAAAATGAGTCCCTGAGTAAGCCCTGTTCCTCAGGTGTGCTCTGTATGTTGAAAACATTTGGGAATTCCGCAGCTAGCTTCTGTTTTCTGTCTGCTTCCAGGCAGGGAACCACAGGTGGAGAAAAACCAAGGAACCTATTTACAAATTCTGAGAATCAGCCTGGGATAGTTATAAAGGGCTATCTGGCAACCAAGCATCCCTAAAGGAGCCAAGCCTGGGTTATGCACATGTGCTTAATTTAGCCACTGCTTAATAATACATGAACGATAAACTGCAGGCATCAAAATATGAGATAATTTTCAAAGGAAAGAGGTTGAATAAAAATCAACAGGGGATAGTCTCTGAGGCTTTGAGGATGAGCTGACTGCTTTAATAGAAGGTAACTGAGCCAGAAAGGCTCTCTGCCAGGGACTTCTCTGTGATCTCTTTCAAAGGCTAATATCCTTGAACAATATTGACCACCCGATGTCACCTGCTTTTAACCACAGCCTTCTGCCTACCCAATGAATACACTAAGCATTGCCATGCTCAGTAAGCATGTGGAAGCAAAGCAGATGAAGCCCCAGCAGTGGCATGCATGGCTACCCACCCAGAGTTCCTGCAGGAGGAGAAGTGCCTGACAACCACATGAGCTGCTGGGGCAGGTAGGCTTGTCCTGGGGCTGGGATCAGGATGTGCTGAGCTAGGAGTGATGCCAGCTCTGCTGGTGCTGTCTCTAAAGCACCCTGCAGCAAGCAAGGGGCTGTGTTGCTGCTTTCCTGTGTTGTCCCATTTCTTGGCCATGTCCTATGCTGCAGACTTCCAGGACAGCCAAAATGACTCTGTGCCCCCATGGGTGGAATGTCAGAAATGCCTGGTCACTTTCCATGGAAGATGGGTAGCTGGTGGGATCTGGGCCAGCTCCTTCCCTGCCTGTGGCACTGCTTGTCACCCTGGTGTGTTTGCATCGTCTCACCAACAGTTCACCATCCTGGGTCTTGAATGGGGTTTCCAGACAAATTCCATGGGAAAATTGCCCTTCTGGGCCTCTGGTCACCTGGGCAGCCAGCAACTCAGCACCTGATAGCCCTCGCCCGCCTGGCTCCAGGGGCTACGAGTGTGGGAGACAGCAGGGAAGGTGGCTGGACGCTGGTGCTGGACCTGACCTCCTGGGTGTCCATCTGCATATTCAGAAGTCGTTCCCAGCTGGTTGGCTGCCTCCGGCCTCCCCACTCCCTCTTTAAAGGCCCCGAGCGCAGCGGGAGGACGCGGGCGCTGCCTCCTCTGCGGCATCCCGGTTCCCAGGACCCGCGCTCCCCGGGAGCTCCGCGGCTCGGTCCCGGTGCGGCGGCCGGGGGAGGCTGTGCGGGAATTGCCGTCTGGAGGGACGGCACGGTGCTCCGGGCACGGCTGCCCCGCCGAGGAGCACCCAGGGAGCCCGTGTGGGGCGGCTTCAGTTTTGGAGAAGGCACGCTGCCCTCCTCTTCTGAGCGTCTTCATTTCGTTCCTTTTTCTTCAGGTAAGAGTCTCGGCTGCTTTTTAGAGTTCTGGAGGGTGGCGCTAGGGAAAGCTGCCAGTGAGAGCAGGAACCAAAGCAAGCACCTGTTAACTTCGTGGGGAAAGAGCAGCAGCAGCAGCAGGAGTCTGCTCAGGGCAGCACCTTCTGCTCCTGCGGTGCCAGGGATGCTTTGAGAGGGAGCCAAGGCCACAGCGAGCTGCCATGGCCTGGGACGGGAGGCTCTGCTCCCTCCCTCCAAACCTCCCAGAAGAGAGATGGTGGTGCTGGAAACTTTACGCGAGTGGAGGTCACCTTGTCAGCTCTGAGTTGATCCGCTTAAAAGGGGTGTATCACCCAGTTCTGTGGGGCTGGGAAGCCTCTGCACAGGGGACAGGTAAGCTCCTGACCTTGCTGTTGAGCACAGAGGATGAGAGAAATTGTGAGCAAGTGTCAAAAGAAGGTGTTCCTGTAGAAAAGCAAGTGAGGTTACAGGACCACACCACTGAGGAAAGGATTAAGGATGGGTGGAATATATGACTGCAGTGTGTTTGCTGAGTGACTTTGTTGGGCAGGCTGAGAGGCAGCTGCAGGCAATGGTGAAGCTTGTAACACAAGGGCAACACGGCACGATGTTGAGAGCTGCTGGCACCCTGGCCTTGTGCTGGCTGAGGATAAACTGAGCAGCTTGAAAGACCCTACAGCAGAGTCTTAGGAAGATGAAACCTGAATGGTCAGGATGGGTGGGAAGACAATACATACCAACATGAGGTATCAGATAAACCAGAAAATACTTAGTTTGTCAAGACCGTGGCTCTACAAAAGGTAGTGCTCTCCCAGACACCTGTCTGGAATTCAGGGATGTTTGAAGAAAGGCAGCCTGCTAAAAAGCACTGAGAAGAAACCCATTTTCTATGCTGCCTGGAGGACTTGGTTTGGAGCAGTTACAGGGACAGGAGACTGATGGTGTTGAAAACGATCAGGGAAAATTTCTGGGAAGAGCAAAATAATCTCAGACTTTAAAGGTGTCTGGAAAAGACAAGAGCTGTCCTAATTAAGTGGTGTGAAGCTATTGCTAATTAATGTGGGTAAGGAAGAAACATCCCACAGGGATGGTTAGTGTGTAATTGCTAAGGGTACAATTTTTTACACCTTCTTTCGCAAAGCTGTGTAAGCGGGGAATGAGTGGAGGGGGTGGATCCCTGCTTGGAACCAGCACTATAATTTTAAGCCTGGGGCTGCTGGGTCAGTATTTTTTTCTCTTCCCTGATAATCCCCATCCTCACTTCTTTTATTCAGTGTTTTGCCAAGCACTTAGGAACCCCGTGTTGTGTTAGCTTGAACATCTCAGTGTATCCTGCTCACAGCAGGTCACATTGCCCTTCTACCCTCTCTGTGCCTTCCTCCACCAGCCTGTTCGTGCTGGCCCAGCCCCCGAGCGCTGCCACCCATCCCCGTGCCCTGGGGGCTCTGCTGGCAGGGGCTGGGGCCCCGCAGAAGCTGGCACGTCCATAGCCTAGCCCTAGGCTGTGTGCAGTGAATACCTCCAGCAGGGATGCAGCTGCTCTCCTGTGCTCTGCCAGCACCCAGGAGCACCCAAACCCACCCCTTCGCCCAGGTGTACGTGGCAGAGGGCTCTGCCTGGCGCTCCCTGCACTCATACCGGAGTCCACAGGCCCCGAGGGCAGTTTCCCCAGATGCCTCTGGTGCAGATGCAGATGGTGATGTTTGTGCTGCCAGGCACTGCTGGGCCCAAAGCAGCTGAAATGTACTCTGGGCTCGGTGAATGCTTGGCTGGGAGGTGGGAGGTGTGGTGGTGCCCACGGCATTGCTGCTGTTGTGTGACATCTGACAGTCTGCTCATAGGTTTTGCAATGCCTAGAGGTTTCTGCCTGGGTCATTCCCTGGGGAAATAGTTTTTAAAGGGGAGCAGGGATACCATGGAAATCTGGGAGAAAATAAATCCCTGCCCTCATGCTTGGAAAAATGCTGTATGAGGTCCTGTTTCTTTCTCTTTCTCTAGTTCCACATCACTAGCAGGATGAAACATCAAATACCTGGGAAGTCTGACTGTCTGTCCAGGCAGGAAGAAGATATGATGGACAGCAGGACTGGATTTGAGCAGGACAGAGACTGTGCCACTTCAGGGCATGGCCAGGGGCTGAAACTGGAGCCCTGTTTCCAGACTAACTCTCTCTTGCCTTCCCCCAATACATCCCTGATGCCGCAGCTCCTCAGCCACACAGTGGTTGGCAGGAACCTGGATCCCACCATTCTTTTCCCTTCCTCTCAGGCAGTGGCCCTGCCTCATGACTACAAATGTGGTGCAAGTCCTGGAGAAGAAGCACAAGCCCTGGCTTTCCCCAGGCCCCGTGCTCCCGCTCCTGTGGCCTGTGCTGGTGATGGGGACCAGCTCTCCAAGGAGCAGCTCTGTGACCAGCACTTACGGGCCAAGCGGGCCAGGGTGGAGAGCATCATCCAGGGCATGAGCTTCCCACCAACCCCTCAGGCATTTGACATGAGCCTGGAGGCAGCTTTTAGGCATGAGAAGGAAAAGGGTGGTGAGATGCCCCAGGAGAGCAAGAGGAAGGCAAGGGTGCCCCAGCAGGATGTGGGGGTGGCTGGACGAATGGCTCGCACAGGGGGCAGCTCCCATGCCAAGGGCTGCCAGCAGCTCAAGGAGCAGCTCTACTTTTTAGAGCAGCAGTTGAGGTGGCTTCAGGAGAAGTTCTACCAAGTCTGTGACTCTGAGGATGCTGCCCAAACCCAGGAAGATTCCGAAAAAGTGCAGCCAATGCCTGGAAAGCCTGAAGACAGACTGAACAAGGACAGTGCCACTGCCACCAGCAACCCATGCAAAGTGCCTCTCAGGAGGAGCATCCTGGAGATGAGTGAGCTGGAGGAGGCTGAGGACAGAGGTGACACAGGTGACCTGCCCTCAGCAGTGAGGCTGTTCTCACAGGCACTGAAGCACGAGCTGGCTGTGGTGACGTCTCAGGTAGTGGACTCTGTCCTGAAGACTGTCTGGCCAAAAGCAGACAGCCACATCCAGAAGCAGCACCACAGCCTTCTGATGCTGGGGCCAGATGCCAGGAGAGAGTATTCTGCTGGTGGGAAATGCAGAAAGCCACTTGCTAAGCCATGTCCCATGAGTCCACCAGGCTCCTTGGGCTCACCCCAGGCTGAGGTCCTGCCAGGAGCTTTGAGGAAGAGCTCGGGCTCTTATGCTGGCTCCTTCAGTTCAAAGGGGGTCAGAAAATCCTCTCGGGTACCCAGTATGGGTTATTCACTGGGCACAGCCACCCCTGACCAGCACAGCCAGCTGCTGAGCCAGCTCCTGGGCTACAGCCAGCACCGCCTCTGGGGCAGCAACTCTCGTGAGAGCCCATCTGCTCTGGAGAGGAGTTGTCCAGAGCCCCTCAACTTGCACTGGGGAACCCTTAAACTGAGGTCATCAATTGTGAGACAGCAGCAGCACCATTCCCTGCCCCTGAGCCCTGCCAACATGGAGAGTCTGGCACTACTGCCAGCTGGCAGGGATGGCCACAGTGAGCTGCCAGCTGGAAATGACAGAGCGCCGTTTGTCTCGACCCATATATCCTTTGGGGACAGCTAGAGGTCCCTGGGGAATGTGCTCCCCTTGTCCTCTGGAGCCACAGCTTGGTACTGCCCCTGCCAGTCTCTGCAAGGCCAAGCTCCCTGCTGCTCCACAGGAGGCTAAAGAGGTGTGGGCAGGAAAGGAGTCCTAAGCCATGGAGGGGGCACTGCTGCTCCTCAGGGCTCTTCAGAGGCTATAGCATGGCTGTGGGTGTAAGCCAGGAGCTACCAAGCCTGCTCTTGGGCCATACTGGGGGGCTGTCATCATAAACCATGAACAGGTGTCTCATGGAAATTCTGCTTCTCGCTGTGGGGAGCATTATCTTCCTCAGGGATTCTCAAGGGAAAAACCAGTGGCTGTCCATGCCCCACTGACAGGCCATGAAGGGCTATCATGGGCACTGGGCATGTGTATGTCAGGGGTGGTGCTCAGGGACATGCTGGGCTTGTGGTTGGCTACGTGTAGGCTTTCCTTGACCCCAAGGCAGATGCAGGAGGCACTGACCCCTGGGCACCTGAAGAAGGCCAAGCTGATGTTTTTCTTCACCCGCTACCCCAGCTCTACTCTGCTGAAGACCTATTTCCTTGATGTGCAGGTAAAAGAGCAGCAGCCAGAGCTGGTGCTGGGCAGGGCTCCCATGTGGTGTGGCATCTAGCCTGCCTCTGTGGGGAACCATGAGAAAAGGGCTCCTCTTGTGTCCCCCTGCCTTGCTGGCAGCAGATGGGGGACAGGACCTATTTCAGCATGGGCTGCCCAGGAGCAGGTGCACAGGGCTGTGGCAGACCTGGGCTGTCAGCTCTTCACTCTGTGCAATGGAGGCATTCAGATTAAAGCACACCATGACTGTGCCTTCCCACTGCAGGGCAGCTGGGATCCGAATCTCAGTGTGGAGAACACCTTTGATACCCAAATGTTGCTCCAGCTGGTGCTTTTGCAGCCTTGGGGCAGGGCTGGGTTTGGGCCAGTCCAGCAGTGCCTGGCTGGGTTTGCAGGGAGTGGCTCATGAGTAGGGAGGATCCAAGCTGTCCTAACAACATCCCCTGGCTTTCCCCCCACCAGTTCAGCCGCTGCATCACCTCCCAGCTCATCAAGTGGTTCAGCAACTTCCGTGAGTTTTACTACATCCAGGTGGAGAAGTTTGCCCGGCAGGCCCTGCTGGAGGGTGTTGTGGACGCTTGCACTCTCCAGGTCTCCCGGGACTCCGAGCTCTTCCGTGCCCTCAACATGCATTATAACAAGGGGAATGACTTCGAGGTGAGGAGTGGGATCTGGGGGAAGGGGTGGTGGTGTTGGCAGGGGTAAGGAGGAGCCATGTCATTGGCTGGTGCCTGTCTTGCTGCAGGTGCCAGGGCAGTTCCTGGAGGTGGCCAGCCTGACACTGCAGGAGTTCTTCAGCGCCGTCAGGGCAGGCAAGGATGCCGACCCCTCCTGGAAGAAACCCATTTACAAAATCATTTCCAAACTGGACAGTGACATCCCAGAAGGGTTCAAAGCTGCTGGCTGCTCCCAGGAACTGCTCCACAGCTGAGTTTCTGTGAAAGCAGCTCTGGGTCGTGTGTGCAGCCATCATGTGTTAAGCACCTCATGGGCACTCTATACAGCACCTGTTATTTGGGGTATTCTCTCTCTAAGGGTCATGCACTCTCTGTAAGACAGCTCCTTAGGTGAGGCCTATCACTTGCCTTGTGCTGGGACTTTATGCTGTGTATTGTATTCTGCTGCTCAGAACTGGTGGGGACTGCCAGAAGGGAGGGACAAAGATGAAGCCATCAGGTTGGAGCCTGAGAAGTTGCCCTGCCTCAGTTCCCCCCATGACCCTGGCTGAGCTGCCTTCATTCTCTCTTCCAGAAGGTCACAAACCAGGGCAAACAGCCTTGCTGTTTATAAAACAGGAAGAGGTCCTCATAGTGGGCAAAGTTTCCTTGGCACAGCAGACCAGCGGATGTACTGAGTCCAAAAGCATGACTCAGTTTCTGTCCAGATACAACACACCAGTGTCCAAAGAAAACAGCTGGTGAATTCCAGCATTTCAAGCACTCCATGGGGACAGTTGTTCCTGTCTGGGATATGTAAAAACTATGTTGTAGCCAGCAAGAATAACACTCTGTCCTCCACCTCCCCTGTACTGTTAGGCAAGACCCCCCCATGCAGCTGTGTGCTGTGGCCAAGCAGGTGTGTGCTCCCCTCCCCAGCAGTGTTCTCTGGGATGCTGGAGGAGACCAGGGTGCACAGCCAGCACTGCCTGGCACTCCAAAGAGCCTCCATCACCTGAGAGGACAGCTCCATGTTAAACACCCACCCATGTTCCCTCACACCATGTTCCTGCTGGCAAATCTGCCCCAAGCACCTCTGCTCTGCACCCTTCCCTTGGTGAAAGAGGAAAGTGCTATTTGGGATTCATCAGTCCCTATGGGTTTAGCACAAGCTGAGGAAGAGCTGAGCCGTGACATCTACAACCCCATTGCTGTTAAGTGTTGTAAACTCAAGGAAGTTTCTTTACCCTGTGGCCAAGACTTAGTGAATGCTTTTCTACCTGATGGAGCATGGTGAAACCTTTTGTTTTAAGGGCTCTCCAATCCTGACAGAGGTAGCAGTGGAGAGGAAAAGGCTGGGAAGAGGAGGGAATCTTGAAAGAGGCATGGCATGAGGGCACTGGTAGGGCAGTGATGAACAACAACATATGCAAAACCCTCAGGGAGGAGACTGGGAAAAGGCCAAGATAATTTTGGGGGTGCTGTAAGGTGTCAGCTGGTACTAGCGTGCAGCAAGTGCCTCTTGAGAGGAGAATCCCAGCTCCAGCATGAGATGAGTGCATGGGGTGATCCACAGGAGTAAAGAAGGGGTAGCATCAGGACACAAAGCTCTCAAATAGGGGCAGTTTGACAGTGGTTTCTTCCATCACGAGTGTGGCCACCCAGATTTTCTGCTTCCTTTTGTATGTTTATTTCTCCGAGTTTGTATATTTAACAACCCCAATACCACATTTATTTGATTCCTTTTAAAATAAACACATGGTTTAAGTTACCTCCTTACATCCCTATAGATTTATTTGATAAAGTCTGTTCTGAGGAGTAATTCTAGGAATTTCTTGCTTTTTGTTGGGAAAAACAACACTGCAGCACAAGGGCAGTCCTTCTGCCAGCATCTCTCTGGGGTCAAGCAGGTCCCAGTAACCAACATCAGCTCCTTTAAACCTGCCCCCTCACCCCAAGGCCTCAGGGTTAGTCTGCTCTGAAGTGCAACTTGTGAGGGTCAGGAAGGGGGAGGCTGAAGGCAGGCAGAGACATAGCCCAAAGTTTAAGGGTGCTGGACTCAAATGTGCAGCATTGGAGAAATGCTGCTGGTGGTACTGTGAATGTGCCATTCCTGCAGGCAATAACGACGCCAGAGCTTAAGTAATGCTTTGGATAGGCAAAACCAAAGGTGCTGGAAAGGGAAATGATGGCCTGGCTCAGGGAAGGGTCAGCAAATTCATCTGTTCGTAGCTAAATAATTAGGGAACATAAGGTACAGGTTTACAGGAGGAATCCTGCTTAAATAAAGCCTTTATACACAGAATTCCTGGTGGGGGTAGCAGTTTCTTGCTTCCTGTGGTAACATGCAAATCCAAGAGTGTCAGTAAAACAGCAGGTGGGGGACTGAGAACAAGACAGTGCCCCAAATCACAGTCATGCTGTGGCTGAGGTTGCAGGAGATGTCTAGAGGTCATCTGGTCAAACCCCCTGCTCTAGCAGGGCCACTGAGAGATGGCTGCCTGGGACCACATCAGAGAGGTTTTAAGTATCTCCAAGTACGGAGGGACTCTACACCCTGATCATTAATGAAGACACTCATCAGGATTTGACTATTTGCAGCAGCATTTTTGCTCCAGGGAATTAGAGAGGTGTGTATTCCACTGGTTTTTGTGAAATGTGGGCCAGTATGACCATGACAAACAGCATCTGGCATCAGTTATCCTTCGCCTATGATGAGGTCTTACTCCCTGTATCATGGGTTCAATTCTGCCCATGTAGATTTTCCATCTAACAAAGAAGACAAAAAACAAACTCAAGAAATCCCAAAATATACAAATAAAGAAACACACTCCCCCAAACAGCAGCAACAAAACAAAACCAAAAAAAAAAACCAAAACCAAGAAAAGAAAAGAAAAGAAAAGAAAAGAAAAGAACCAAAACAACTAAAAAGTCCCCCCCTAGCATGGCTAGAAAGACTGCAAAGGACTCAAGATCACACGGCACTTGTATTGGCTGGCATCATCTTTGGCAACTTTTTAACCCCTGTCTACCTTCAGCCAAGTGCAACAGAGACCACAGAAGTGTCAGAGATGTAGAGGTAGAATCTACCCACCTTTCTGTCACCCTATGGTCCTCCTGCAAGCAGAGATGCAGTCTGGGGAGCCTGGGGTGCAGCTGCCTCCTCCAGGGCCACTTGTCTGTTTGGAAGCCAGGGAGTTGCACTCAGGCACAACTCTGCTGCTGAAGCCGAGTGAGCTGAATCAAAAAGCCTTGTGCTCCTGTGAGAGCCCTGGAGAGCAGCAGCCAGCTGAGAAAGAAGGAGCTCATGCTGCCTTCCCTCCCCTATCTAGGTCACAGAAATACTGATATGGAGAAGGCAGTACATCTGCTGGGAGGTGGGGAAAGCTGGAGTTACTTGAGGGGCAATGGAGCCTGAAGCGTGAGGGAAATAGAGTGTGAATTCCACACTGTCCAGTCACTGCTGGGGCTCTGCAGGGCTTTTCAACATCTTCATTAATGACTTAGACCCAGGACTCAAAAGAACACTAAGAATACTAAGTTTGCCAATGTCAACTCCCTTGAGGGCAGAGAGATCTCAACAATGGGCAATCACTAATTGTATGAAGCTGAACAAGGGCAAGTGCCAGACTCTGCATCTGGGATGGGGCAACCCTGGTTGTGCCTCCAACATCCTCAGAAGGTGAAGTGGAGGTGCAGGCACTGATTTCTTCTTTCTGGTTACCAGTCATAGGACTTGAGGAAATGGAATGAATCAGGGGAGGTTTAGTTTGGATATCAGGAAAAGGTTCTTCACCCAGAGGTGACTGGGCACTGGTAGAGGCCCCCCAGAAAAGTGGTCACAGTCCCAAGCTTGACAGAGTCCAAGAATTATTTGAACAATGCTCTCAGACACATGGTGTAACTCTTGGGGTGTCCTGTACAGAGAAGGGAGCTGAATGTTGATGATCCTGATGAGTCCTTTCCAACTCAGCCATATTCTATGCTCCTATGAAATTAAGGTTTCACTACTTGTGCTGTGCAGGGTATGGTGTGTAATGTAATTTATGTTCTAACCATATCCAAGACATAGAAGCCAGTTTTCAAACAAAGCCTAATGGGTGTCCATCACAGAGAGTCCTACTAAAAATGTGGGACTGCTTGGAGGGCTGAGGGGAGAAGGGAGAGCTGCTGCCCACACAGAGACTGTGGTCATGACTCCCAGGCTTGGCTGGGCTCTTGCTTCACCATTTCCCACTAATTAGCCAAGGAAGCAATTTAGGTAGTGCAGTTGCTTCTGCTGAGTTTCATCTTTAAATAAAAAATCCTTTCCTTCCCCCATCCAAATTTCTGTGGTATATGCAAAAAGCCCACAGGGACCTGTAACTATCTCCTCTGGGAACAATTCTTCAGGATTATCCTTTTACATTTTCAATCCATTCCTAGCCCATCCACAAAAACACACTGAGTCCACACATCTATAGAGCAGCAAAGGCTGCTAAATATTTAAAATCACTGATTCCTGCCTCCAGGCTGAGGCTGCCAAAAGAGGGAGGTGTAGGCACACTGACTAAGCTAGCAAGGGCCTGAGAGCTTAACTACTCCTCTATGTTAACACTTGCCAAAAGAGCCCTTATTATTCATGTGTAGCTAATTAGAACTTGAAGAAGTTCCTAGTGAATGTTTGCCCTGTGTTCCAAAATAGCTTGAGGTAAACTGACAATAAAACATATATGTTTTTTCTTTTCTTCCATTTAATATCTTGCACCTGTCTACAGTGACTGAACCAGCCCTAGAAGTTCCCAGCTCAAACAAATGTTCATGAAAAGGTCCTTCCCTCAAATACACATCTCAGACACTTATTTGACATCAGGGCAGCTCTCCATGTAAGTATCCCTTGGTGAGCCAGAGGCCCATGTTCATGAAAACTCATTATTTGCTGTCCCATTATATGCATTGGAAGGATAGATTAATCCACATTATAGTACAATTACCACGTTTGAGAGATCTGACTTTTCTCTGGAGGACAGCCCTTCCTCTGCCTCTTGTGTGCAGAGCTGCCCTATGCTGCAGACCAGCACCACCTGGGGAGAAGGTGAAGTGATGCACAGAGAGACTGTGGAGAGCAGTCCTAAGGATAAAAGAGGCTGTGGGGTCACTCAGGACAGACTGGTATGTCTAGCTGATAGCAAAAGCTTTTTCCTTTTGTACACCAAGAAATAATGTATTAATAGCACCATGGACCAGGAGATGGGAAATGGGGCTCTGCCAGGTGCCAGCTTCACAGCAGCAGCCAGGTGAGCTGTTCCCCCTTGATTTACTCAATGAAAAGCCCTGTTTTGACAATGTGACAGTGGGAAGGGAGCCACACAGCCAGGGCTGAGACACAGCCAGGGCTGCCCTGGCTCAGCAGCCTGCTGTAGCAGCTCAGGTGCAAGCACAGAAGCTCAGGTGCAGAGGCGGTGGAAAAAGGACATTGGGAGCTTTGCCCAGACAAGACATCACAGGCTGGTGCACCACGGCAGGGAGGCCATCGTGTAGCCCAGGGGCTTTGAAGGGAGATATTCTCATCAAGGGTACACAAAGGAATGAGAGAACAATCAGCCTCTGCTGGAAGTTGTCTCCACAACCCAAACCCCATAGGTTGGTGCTTGTCTTGGAGGGCGGGTGGCTGGGGGGGGAGAAGATGACAGGCTGCTAGAGAAAAAGCACACATGTCCCTGTATACATAAACACCAAACCAATAAATCATTTTTTAAAAGCAGACCTGAGAGAGAAGGTTTGAGAATAGCTGTTCAAATAAAACCAGGGAGAGCTGTGCACAGATCTCAAGGAAAAGCAGATTTAGGTCAGCACTCAACACTTGTGTGGATACAGTTCATATTCATATCCTAATTCCTTCTCATTTAACTGTACAGGCTGCTGAGTGGCAGGTGAAGTCTCACATCACTAAGTCCCATGACCAACATTCTCGTTTTTTTCTGGTAACATACAAACATTATACAGACTTAAAATTTGAAAAAAATTCTAATTTTGTCCTTTTGAGATGGCTTTTAGCATTTTTACAGCAAACAATCTCACCTGTCATCATCTTCTGCAGTATTTCTACAGGCTTTCCAAATTTAGTCATGTTATTTAGCACTAGGCTTTTGATTAGAAGTTTATAGGGTAATTTTCACTTTATGTACAAGGGTTAAACAATGTTCTTGTTTTTGCGAATCCAATAAAACAAGCACTACAGATTACTCACTAAGCAACTCTTAATGACACAGCATAAAGTCCAACTAGCACGAGCTGAAGTGGCAGCTTCCCTCCTGGTGTTTATTGCCTTCTCTCTAGTTGTTCTACTAGATTTAAAAGGATCATTTTTAAAAGTGCCAATCTGTACGCAATGGCATCAATCTTTTACTCTTACTGCAATCATAGAAAATAAGCAGCTAAAACTAAGTGGTGAAGTGAAAAGCTGAGAATATGAAAAATACAAATAGAGGAAAAAACATGAAACTTCAAGGAAGATATTTTACTGGATTTCCCAAAGCACATTTGTGTAATCCACAGCTTTACAGAAAGAAATTATAAAAAATACTTTGTATTATTTTAAAAAAATAAGCTAAATACCTAACATGTATGCATATAAACGTATCTATATATCTCAATACAAAACCTCTCCTCATTTGGTTCTCAGAGAGTAAGCACAGAATATTAAACAGCTTAAGTGATCATTTTTCATCTCTAGTTTCCAGGTTTTGAAGAGAAAGTAACCATAAGGAGAACAATAAAAGTAACAAAGAATTCACACTCAAGGGAAAAGTGAGGCCAGCCCTATGCATCTCTGCACATGCTGGGTTCCTATGATTGGCAATGCAACCTGTGTTGAAATAAAAGCAATTACAAAGGCTGGTTTTAGATAAAACACTTCTGGAATAGTACCTGCAGTTACAAAAAGGTAATGCTGTAAAATGGTGTTTTTAAAACCCAGAGTGCTTGGCCTGTTGTGTAATCATTATAAAGCAGAACTATCACCTGTTTGTGTTTTGCAATGTCCCAGGCCACAGCTGTGAGCCCTCAGATATTCCAGTTTGTTGTTTCTTTTGAGGAAGGCTGTGCCCATACAATGGCATTTCCTTCTGAGCACAGAACACCAGGTGCTTTTTACTTGTCAGTGGTCTTCAAATAACCTCTTGTGAAAGCACAAGCTCCAACGCAGCATCCGGAGTCACTGCTGCTGTCAGGGCTTCACTGCTCTGTGACTTCAAACAAGCCATTTTTTCTATGACTTCAAACAATCCACTTATTCTGTGGCTATCTAACCCCTGAGCTTCAAAGCAATCATCTCAATTTCTGACTAAACTTTTAATAAGCAATGTTATCCAAAAGACCAGGGCAATTTTTGCAGGAACTGGAAGCATCAGGAAGTAAGAAACACCATCTCGGTAAGGGTCTTGCCAGTAAAAGCATTCATGGCACAGGTTCTTGACTGTAACAAAATTGTAACCAGGCCAAGGTGGGAGTGTTTGATCTGGTGACAAATGTTCTGCTTCAAGAACATTATAGAGCTTTGATTATTTATTGAAATGTACAGAAGTGACAAGACTATACTCACCCATATGTCAGCACTTAACTGGAGACATGTCCATTAACACTGTGATTTGCTTGTGGAAGCATCTTCCAACCTGCAATGGAACCAGGATGCTGCCAGCAAAGTTCTCTGCATTTGAACAGTCATACTGACCAGGGAAACAAAATTCTTGCAGATCCTGGGCTTACTCACAGAGCTGACTGTACGTGGTTTTTAAGAAGGGGCCACCTCATGCTAAGAGGAATTATCTTTGGACCAGTGTTTCTTGAGCAGCTGCAGTGGAGAAGATTGCAGCGGCACAGGGCATTTGTTAGATGCAGAACAAATTGTTGCTGTGTGGACTCTTGAGTAGCTAAGACAAAACTACAGAATTGTCTTTCTCCTGAGCTGCTGTAAGGCTGTTTCTGTAAAACTGCTTTGGGTATTTCAAGCAAAAAAAAAAAAGCAAATTTTTTCCGTTACACTCTCAGCAGCACCAATGACTATCCCATTCCCTGGTAACAAATATAGTGGTATTGATATACCCCGAACACTACAGCACCATCTGTGACCATTTGCCTCCAAATTTACTGGCAATGAAAAGCAAGCTTAGGTCTCCACTGTGTCATGAATCACAGGCCAACAGTTATGTGGGAATACTCTAACTTGACAAATAATGAGTATGAAGGCCTCAGTCAGTCAGTAGACTCGCAGCTACCACCACAAGATCTTACCTCTCTTAATATTACTGTGTGGCCTATTATGTCAGCCACAGCCAACCATCAGCCTCAGGGCCATCCAACTGGTTTTTCTCCAGAGGCTGTTCTCTTGCAAATAGTGGCAGTAGCAGTCCTTTGCAGACCACCTTCTCATGGTAAACAATGCTGGAACCAGTGTGGGAGGTGTTCCTTAGGAGCACTGCACTGTGTAGTGCTCCAAAGGCCTTTTCAGAAAAGTTTACTGTCCCTCGCATCATCCCTGAGGCATAGTCATGGTCCAAGGATCTTGCTGCTTCAGAAGTTTGCAAAACTCAGTTCACCATCTCACAAAGCTGCTCCTATAAGCATTCTGCTTAGTCCCAGTTTAGTTGTCTTTATTCAGTCTATTATTGTGTGGTCATATGTTTGCAAGCATTCAGTGGCTTTTTCCACTGGAAATAAACCATAGAATTAAAAGTCCACATCCAAAACACAACATCTCTAGCACACTGGAAGCTAAAGTCAAGAAAGGATTCTCAGACATACCAAATAATAATAAAGAAAGCTGGGGGAGAGGGAGGTAGAGAGGATAGAGAAATGCAAATACTGTAGATGTAACTCAGGTATCATGCACATGTAAAACAGAAGTCTGCAGAAGTAATGGAGTAATGACAAGGTAAATACAGCATTCCAAAAAATCAGATCCTACATGGGAAAGATCTACATATGATAGCTCTAAATCCTGCTACAAACAAAGGAGCACTGAGAATTAACAGGGAGGAAGGTTTTATGCAGATGCCTCTCCAATGCCTGTTTTTCCCCATAACAGATTTAAAGAGAACTGTGGCACTGGGAAAGTGTCCTGCCATGACAACTCATTTCTGCACTGATAAGATTGAGCACACAGTTATGTTATCAACATATGACTGTATCATGGCTTCAGACATTCTGTGTGCATCAGCACACGAATCCACATCATACACAGTTCTAAATTACAAGACATTCATCCACCATCCCACATGAAGATGTAGCATTCCCCCAAATGCAAAATGGAAGAGGACCGACTCATTAGGATAAACACTTAGATAAAAATCAACTTAGTTAGTCAATGAGGAGTTACAAGGTGATTTCTGAGAAGCATCCCTGAAGACATGCATCTTTGTGTGATTCCTGCTCAGGTAATGGGGTTTATCTGCTCCATATTAACTGTTCAGACCTTGGTTCAGACACATCCTGGGCACAGGACAGAATCCCTGAGTGTACAGGGTTCAATGGCAACATGTCAGTGACTGCCAGAGATAGGCTGCTGCTTCCAAAAGCAAAGCTGCTCTTAAAATAAACCAAATTCTGTGACAACATCAGCAAAAAACACAGCCAAACAAAAAAATACCAGCTGGTAACAGTGTGTGGTATTTTACATATGATCCTATTTTCAAAACCTTCATCTTTTATCATAGTTAGAAAATCAGCAAAAAAAGAGGAATCTGACACTGATTGCTGAACTCCAATTCTTATTTTTTCACAATGTATTCCTACACCTTTACACTTTCCAAAATTCCCTAGAATATTGTCCAGTCTTGATTTTGCTGCCAATTCTACTCTTTTTGCCAGGGAACATACCAACCATATGCATATTTGTAAAATATTTTAATAATGTTAATGACTTTAAACTCGTTACTTCCATTATTTCTTGTGTATCAAAGATTTGGAACAGTGAAACCAGTAAAAAAAAGCACCTATATACTGCAGAAAGTTAGTAATGTCTCTACTACATATAGACTCCATGTGTACATTCAGCTACACTGAATTCTACCTGCCAGGTGTATGCAACTAGACACTAACACTGAGAAAAAAGGAATTACTGCAAAGTCTGAAACTTGAAAAATAGCAGTGCAGAAGGCTCTGAAGGACACGGACAGGTCTTAAATCTCTGTTGGATAGGACTAATCCAGCTGAAGAACTGAATGTAAAGGAAATCAATTTCATCATCACTCATTCAAGTTTTCTATAATATACATATGATGTGCATTACATATTTGATCATGACCTGTGCTAGAAAATTCAATAAAAAAATTATGCCCAAATAAGTTAATTATCACAAGACAGAAGTTCTTTATTTGTCTCTCCTGTACCTCAAGGCTAGCAAGTAGCTTTCACTGTTGAAAAAAGATGTCCCTCATCTTGATGCACATAGCAAAGGATAAGTTAAGATAAAAGGAAATGCCACAACAGTCCAGAAAAGAAAAACCAATGTGTATTACATTCCTGCAAGAATGTAGTCCTTCTATTACTAAACCTGGAGCTCATGCAGACTTGTAAGTAGTGTGTATTTCTGAACTTTTGTTTCCCTAGGAATGATAAGCAACTGCTCATGCACAAGAACAGAGCATCCACATTTTCTCTTCGCAGAACTTAACACCAAAAACTTCATCTGCTAAGAAGAAATGTCGGAATGAAGAGAGAAATGTTGCAATATTTCTTGAGAAAGACAATCTGTAGAAGATAATTCAGCAGTAACAGACACTGTTGAGGAACTGTTGCAAAACTCTGTGATGGCTGCTGCTGTATCAGAAGACGTAGTAAGGAACAGTCTTTGAGAGAGAAATTCTCTGGACAACTGTAGCTTTTCAAATGAAATTACTTATATGTATTATGCAAAAAACTATCCAAACAGGGTGCAATATGACATGGCCAGCATTTCTGCATAAGCAAAACATAAATTGAGCCAGTTTTAACTTCTAGAAGGTCCTTTCCATCAACATAGCGCATTGCTAAGTCTAGCCAAGGAACAAGAGAAGGATGGAAGTCTGCAGGACCCAGACAACCTTCTGCAAGCCAGCACTGGATACAATTGATAAGGAAGGTGATGAAGAAATATTTACCACTGAAGTTCACAGGTCTTAACAGTTCCCCAAAACTAAACCAAAGTCAAACAGTTATTTCTGGTTTTACTGAGGTAAATCTAGCTTTTGAGTTAGATTTTTATTTTGCTCCAACTCTCTCTTCAAATTGAACATAACAGGCATGCACTGCTAGCATACTGATAGCAATGCAGCATACTCACCAATTTAGTGTCTCTTCCAAAAGATTAGTTAAAGAATTGCTTAAAGACACCTGAATATTCTTCTCAAGCTACATCTGAACCATATACACTGCAATGAGACTGTAACAGGCAGGCTTTGAAGTAAAAATGAGGAAGTTTATACCCAAGTTAACTTCAGGGCCAACCCTTCAGTCTTAGAGCAGACTTTCTCTGGCTATTGGGAGAAGGGAAAGGAGATACAAATAGTTATATTCTTAATAAAGCAACATGTAGATT
Organism: Thryothorus ludovicianus; assembly: GCA_013397245.1. Classification (NCBI taxonomy): domain Eukaryota; kingdom Metazoa; phylum Chordata; class Aves; order Passeriformes; family Certhiidae; genus Thryothorus; species Thryothorus ludovicianus. The sequence continues at coordinate 192,494 of VZTB01017563.1, read as the reverse complement.
GCAAACATCTTGGAAAAGAATATTCAAATTCCTCTCTAACTATAAAGTATTTCCTGCAAACTGTGCAGTAATCATATTGTACATTGTGGAAACCTATTTAAACAGTTTGCATTAGAGCTGCAAGTTTGTTTCACTGTGACAGATCTCAGTAGTGCCTAGATCAAGCTACAGTTCTGAAACTTCTTAGCCAGAGTAAAGTTATCAGGTTCTTCTACAAGAAGTATCCCCAGTATTTTGGCTTGGATATTTATCCTTATTTTTCTGCACTCCAAGGAGAAAAAAAAACCCATCAAAACAAATCAAATTACAAAACCCACAAAAGATGCAGTAAGAAACTCTGGAAGGCTTCAGAAGCATTATTTCTTACTACAATATATTTAAAGACTTTACACTCCAAAAGCAGCTATTAGCAAGTTAAATCCCATTTTCCATTAGAAGTCAGCAGTTGTGAAGGTTTTTAGGAGGATATATATAACCATTTAATTTTGATGCCTCTCATTAAAGAAGATCATGTTCCACGTTTATACAGCCTGTAGGTTCAATGGAGCATGAAATCTTGACTGTGGACTGCAAGTGACACTCCACACAACAGCACAATGTTTATCACTAATTTTTTTTTTCATAGAAAAGTCCACTTTCCTTCATGAAGTAGAAATGACTGGTTTATACCTGTATCAGGCAATATGAAACCACAAAAATCAAATTATTGTGGAGTCAATATCATGTTTTTTCCCCTCAATTTAATCCTACCATGAATTCAATGCTTTAGTGCCATCTGGTTGTCATTACCTGAAAAATCTCGATTTCTGTGTGACTAATTGAGGGCTACAATGAGATCTGCTTCCAGACCAGTTGATCTGTCCACGCCTCCTAAGAAAAGAATTTGGCAACTGTAGCTCAATGGAAATGGAAAAACAAACACCTCAAAGCACAGCAGTAAAGACTCATCACTTGCAGGAGAGTTTTGAGCATCCACAGATGAATACATTGAAACAATGTAGGTCTTTGCCAGCAAGCCTTACGGTCCTTCAAATAGTAGTGCAGTCTTCTCAAAAAAACAGAAATCATATATATGCAATGGCTTGTACCTGGGCCAGCAACAGCAGTCAAATAAAACTTTTATTACTATTTGCATCAAACTTACCAAAACAGAATAAAATTTTTTTTTTACTGCTGCTTAAGATATCTTGTCATCCACTACAGTGTACATCACCACTAAAGTAATTGTCAATAAAAATATTTAGATTTTCTGCAGTTAAAGGCCATTTACACTCTGATGCCAGGAAGACTTGTAGCTGTTCTCTTCCTGTGCTAATTGCAGAGAATTAACATCCTACAATATTTAAACAGAAAATATTTCAGAACGCTTAAAAAGCTTCTTCAAGACAAACTGTTTTCTAAATAGCTTGCTCAACTATATTCTTGACCTGCAGGTAAAAATTTGCAGGGATTAATTTAAGATTCTCTTCCATAAACATACATGCAGCCAGTAGCTCAATCAAACATCTCAAGACAGTGGAGCTGCTAGCAGTTTCTACCCACACAAGACAGATTCCAGCTCTGATAATTAGAGTAAAAGTAACTGAACCCCTTTTCCTTTTTTGAGTTTGGTTTTTTCCCCCCCAAGGACCACTGCAGTTATAATTTCTCTCCAGAGATAGCAACATCACAGGAATTGGTGAAGTGATGACAACCTTGCAGTCTTCACATATTCCTGAGAGTATTAACTCTTCAAACAGTAACTTCATATAGGAATATACTGATCACAGCAGACAGTTCAGACGCCATCCTAATACAAAGCATTAGGAAATTCTTGTGTAAAGCTGAACATCCATTCACACAGGTGTATCTTGACCAGTATGGAAACAAAAGTTGTCCCTGTACACACACACAAGGGAAGCTGTATGGAGAAACACTTGATTGACTAACACTCCAGAGCACAAGCTGTGGGGGGAGGTCTACCCTCCCAAAAAGATTCAATCCGAGAGTCCCACGAGGCAGAAAAATCTTTGGAAAAAATGAAATCGTGCCCTTTCCACCAAGATAGCTTCACATCTTTGGTTTTGTGTATTGAAATACTAAATCCTACAATTCAAAGAGACTAGAGCCTCCTGTCTAGAACCAAACACAGAATAGAAAATATAAGTGACTTCAAAACACTATTGCCTCTCCATTTGCAGCAACTTGCTGTGCCTTTGTTTGGGAAGAGTACTTGAGCTTACCTGGTATAAGTAAAATCATGAATAAAAATACATATTCTTCTTCCAAAGAATATTAATCAGCCAGAAGGTGATAATTCACCTGAATGGAGTATTGTGATTACTAATTTTCCAATCTACATGCATGAGAAAGACTTAAGGTTCCAGACTGCAGATTCAGTACCATGCAAATTTGGAAGAGACATTGCAATTACTGGAATACTCCACAAGTCAGAATAAAACCAAAACAGTTTCACCATGAAGAAAGGATAAATCTTGAGTGGAAATCAGAAGGGTTCCTTGGAGTAAACAGTCCTTTAGTTTAGGCTGAAGGCTTCTGACTCACGCATGCAGAAGCAAATGAGCAGAAGAGAAAACAATTTTGTTCAAGTTTTATGAAAGAATAAATGCCCTAGAGACTCAAACCAGAAATGTGTCATTCATATTTTAAATTCCATGAAACTTTTCTTTCCCTTCTTATTTCTACAATAAGAAAACTAAGTATAACCACATTCTTAGAACAGTTGATGCTGCAAGTGTACAGACCTCAGCTGAGACGGCCACCTCTGCTCCTCAAATATTTTATCTCATAGTACGCAAGTTGTCCTGCTGCAGTTTGATCCCAAATTGTCCCTGGGCCACAAGTTCAGAATTTAGAACTCATTTTCCAGAAGTAATCTGGGAAACATGAAATAATGAAGAGAGACACAATAGAAAAGAACTACGTATCCATCATTATTGAGGTTCCTGAGGGTGCTTGCCATGTGAACATTCCACAAGCAAAGAGAACACAGTACTGCTTCTCCTTTCCAGGCCGTGTATGCTGAATTGCAACACTCCCAGGAAAGTTCCAGGCTTTCAGCTCAACCAGCTCACAGTTACCTAGCTGCATGCTGCCAGAGACAGCATGGACGTCATGGCAAAAATACACATCTTGTTTCCAAACCCAGCTCAGCCATGTTTCTTCAAATCCCAAGGTCTGTCCAGCATTGTGTGGGTGCCAGCAAGGCGAATAATAAGATGGCACAACCTGCTAAGGGATATTGTGTCCTAAGGGCAAAAAATAATTCACCATGACAGCTGCATTTATATAAATGAACAATTTTTTCTTCTGGTAACAGTACATTTGTTTAGGTGACAGCAAGGTGTCCCACAGGCAGAATTACTTTATTCCTTTGAAAAGGATTCTCAAAAGGTTCCCATGATGTTGAAATCTCAAATTGGGAAAAACTGATTTTGGCTGGTGAGGTCATGCTCTCTCTCATTTAAAACTCACACTACCTACACAGTACTCTTCTTCAGGAATCTTACTTTCTAATGTGACTTGCGACTTACAGCTCTATGATAATTGTTAACTATTCAAATGCATTAGATGTAGGCTTTTTGGGGACAGGTTAATATATGTTTCAGTGTAATGTCACAACTCTAATTTTCCAATTCAATCCTTTCAGAAAAGCCTCTACTGAAATCCTACTCAGTATCTCCATGGTTACCTAAATGGTTGCTCAGAGATTAAAAGGCTTCTGAAAATAGTTAAAACAATGCCATACAAAGAGACAAGAGAAGTGATGTATTCTATGTATCGACAGACAAGCAAGGAAAAAACTAATGGACAGGGTTAACAAAAATGACTGAAGCAAAGTCCAAAAAATGCTAAACCAAACTTGATGTGTGAAAAGTAAAACCAACTTGTACCAATACCAATTTTTCCCTTCTAAAGACTGGGAACTAATAGCGCAAGGTAAGTTATTTATCTTTGCTGATGCAAACATTCAAGGAAACAGAAAAACAAATTTCTAGAACTGATCTAATACTCTCAGCTATTATTTTACTCTTTCTTACCACAGTCAGACCACCACATGTGCTGAGAAATCCTGTAGAAAAATACAAAGTGACTGAAGATGAGAACTGTGCTCTATTCACATAGCACAGCATGTTGCGCATTCCCTTGCAAAAACCACAGGTACCTCTCTCGTAAGACAGGTATCTTCAATATTAAAAAAACAAACTGACTTCAATAAAACTGAAGTGTCATAAGAAACTGTGATTCGCAGAAAATACTGTTTTAACAGTCAACTGCTGAGAAAGCAGCAACTCCATTTTGCAGCAGCTGATGTTTCTCTCAGAGCTGAATTTTTCAATGTGATGCTCAGAAACAGCTCAACTTAGCACAACTGCATGCATGATCAAAGATGGATCATTACATGATGCTAGATGCATATCTTCCTATTTAGTTATCAATGAAAATTGGTATTCATTCTGCTCAGTGCTGTGAAAGGTTCTACTGAGAATATCAGAGAGCAAACGAGTAAGAACTGAATCAGGATCAAGACAATGTATTCTGTACGGAAGGACTTCCCAAACAAAAGCAAAATCACTAATCACCAGCCTTTGGTTAGGAGCCAAGAAAGGGACTAGCTAGCTATTCTCAGTTCTGCCAACAGCAATGATGAATTTTTCCTTTTTGCTTGATTTCTTCAGTCACTGAATGTCTAGAGTAGGTTGTAGTTCTGGCATAAGTTATTTTCTTTCAGAGTCACTTCCCATCAAGAAGTCAAAGACTGATCCACTAAACATTCAAATCAATTGAAATAAATGGCAAAGATTATGTATATATTGATTGGTATTTCTGCACTAAAGAAGGCGAAAAACTTCTCAACTTCAGGTAAACAACAAAACCCAAGCCCTTCAGCCTTTTCTGGTCAAACAGTCTGACAACAGTCTACAATGGTATGTTTTCATAACTGAATTTTGCTTTAAACTTCAAGATTGATGTATTTTCTGTCTGTTCTCATCAGAGTAAAGTATAATTTTATGTCTATTCTTTGCTCATTTTTCTTTAGTTCTACATGTACCACAGAATAAAAAGCATGACATAACCTCTCAGTATTATCTGCTAAAATAATTTCAAAATTATTTCATAAAACTAGTAAAGAATAATATAACTTCTGTCAGACACTATCCATTTGAATGCTCCAGAAGTACTCCTTAGTCAAGAAATAAAAATGTTAGAAAAGTATCCGGTACAGCTGTATTAGCAAAAATACTGACAAAATCACTATCAATTCTTAAGAGTCAAGAAACAGCATCAACTCATGGTGTGCCACAAGAACTCTAGTTTTGTTATGGCAAACTAAGTATAGACTGAAATCCATTTTACACATACCTGAGAGTAACTTCTTCAAAGTGAAGCTCACCTGATTTCCACAGCAATACACGGTACTCATTTTTTGTTAACGATTGGTTTCCCTTTGTCAACAATTCTTCATCACAATTCAAAGAGTACTTACTTAGCAATATTTTGATGCTATATAAAGTATATGTACACAGAAAACATGCATTTAATACCTTCTATTTTAAAAATGCTGCATTCAGGGAGCTCAATTTTCTTGTATTAAACAAATTCAGGGTATAATACAAGTTCAGCTATTCCCCTTGTTTACTGAAGAACCTTTAATCATGCACCACAGAGAAGGCTGAGAAGCAGCCAATAAACCAAAATATCAGAATGGCAAACAAACCCATCTGTTACAACCATGCTCTCTTTTAACAACCTGAGCTACCACCACACCAGAACAAGCTGATTTACCAACCTACATGCAAAGCACAATATTATCACTCAACAGAGAAGGAAAATTCAGGACTTCATTTTCTTCCCTCAGAAAGATCAGGAGAAAAAATTCAATTCACCAGTAAACCAGCAATTATTTTCAGATGTAAACGTCTTTCCTGGTTACAACACTGTTAATGCAAAGCATTTGCTTTGAAACCTGGGAGGACAAAAGAAAGTTTTCATCAGCAAACCTGATGCTCTGCAGAAGTGATACCCCAGCATCTATGAAGAATTTGTACCGCTTTTAATAGTGTGGACTGTTATTCATTAATCTTTTTTTTTTAACCAAGCTTATCAAAGGAAAAGAAGAGCATAACTTCTGATCTTCGTCATTTCTTTTAATCACGTATCTCTATGACTCAGTAGACTTATGAATGGAATGAAATATCCTGATAGGGATCAATGCTGACTAAAAGACATAATAAGACCAAAACCAATTTTCTAGGCTGCCCCTCAGAGAACTCTGTAGCACCTGTTTTCATATTGAGTATTAAAGACAAGATTTTCATACACTGCTACCTTGAATGTTACAGAACCACCCAACAGAATCCATACTCACGTAGTAATGAAAATTTGACATAATTAAGAAACTAGGATCCAAACATAATGATATTCCTGCTTTCCAGGAACATGAACGCTTAAAGGCCAGCAAGACCTGGGGTCTTAATGGATCTGTCTATGAGAAGAAGACCAGGTGAAAAACCCAGAAGACAAGACATATTCCAGAATATGAGCACAGTACACCTTCCAGGTAAGGATGGCTCCGAGCACTAATGTGTGAACACAGACCACATTTAAAACAAAAACCATACTATATGGTCCACCAAGAACACTGAGTTTATAGTGAAATTTATTTTCTGCTTCCTAATACAATAAGCTACAAGGTACATACAGTATAAAACGAGAACATCCACAGAGCAAAGGTGATAAACATTTTGTGATGGTACAGTGGAGGTAACATCTCTCTAATCCTTCCACTTTATCTCACAAAGAGCAGCTAAAACTAATGACCCTCCCCCTCCCTCCCCTCCAAAGATATTAAAAAGTAAACGGTTTCTCTCACTTAGGAGCAGTGGGACTCAATGAGCTTTTTGAGGGCACTGGTTATCTGCCAGTATCTCAAGAAAATTGCCGAAACTAAAGTAACAAAGAAAAACTGTGAAGGTGGGAGTGACATGACCCATGCAAGATGCTCATGACACCTTGATTCACTTCTCCTCAGAGCAAATGGCCTGTAAAGAAAGGAAAAGTTTGTTATGTGATGTAAACCATCAGTTAACATGGTTAGAATTAATATATAATAAGCAATATCTGAATTCAACAGGACTAGTAGGCACACAGCTAAACTACTCTTAATGAAACCACAAGCTTCCCTGTAATAAGGCTGGGAGATCTGATAGCTGATAATCCTTCCCCCTTTATTGTCAGATGCTGTACAGAAGGGTGCATGTTGACAAAGGCATAGCTAACATCTATTACACAAAGTTCCAAATGAAATAGCCTTATCTGGGAGAACTCTAACAAGGGGGTGAACTGCAGCCTCAACTCTTGGAAAACATCAAGGCTATAAACACAAAGGAAAACTGGACATTTACCTTAAAGGCACAAAAATCCACTTAACCACTTTTTCATATATACTTGGTGCGGTTGAGGGCTCTCTCGGCAAGGTGACCACTTTCATCTGTTATCTTCTCCCAGTCAGTCTGTCCAACAACAAAACCAATGGCCCTTTTCCTGTCAGCATCTTTTTTTTCTTCTAGATCTGCCCATCGCACCTATGGAGAACATCCTATCAGTACAATAATCTTCCAAGAAATCCTGATATGACTCTAGGCTTTCCACTGTAAGTAAGAATACAAGAATACTATTTTCTACTCATTTTACTTAGAACAGGTAAGATTTTTTTTTTTCTAATAGGTAAAGAGGGAAATTATTTTTAATTGAATATACCAGGAGTTCTATGGAGTAGAAGAAAGGTATAGATGATAAGCTTTTTCCATTTCAGCGCTATAGTTCTGAGAGTTGAGGTGTAACTACTACAATTATTTCTCTGTTCAAAGCAACACTTTCTGCAGGAAGAACTATGCAAGATTCATTTACTATTTTAATTTTCTGCAAAATCTGTCTTTCAATTGCACAATGGAAACATCTAGAAAATGAATATCAAACAACAGAAAGACAGTGTTAAAGAGCAAGTCAGCAATGAATAAATGAATGAAGGACAGTTTTTTTCTCTATCTTCTGTGGTATATTTCTATTTAAATTTTTTCACTATTTCTTTACACTAAGATTTTCGTACATATGTTATTTCCCCATCTTTGCATCTCCGTATCTGCACTACACCTCTTTGTGGTAATGAAGATCCCTTGCATTATCCTGTTCAACATACACAGTGACACCCCCAAAACAAGACACTGATGGGCAGGAGAGCAACAGGAAGAAGGGAGAGATGTAATGAAGAAAGGCTACAGTCCAAAAACTCAACTGAAACACACCATTGCAGGACAAGAAAAAACAGTAAGCGAAGGAGTTCCTCTTTGCCATACTGATGAGTCTCATTCAGGTCTCCGTGTTACTGGGGAACATAGCCTTATCAATTTTCTGCCAGCACCTCCCTATCCACAGTCTACCTGGATTTTCCCTGACATTTCTACTGATAAGCAATGTCAGTTTTCTTCCACCATCATCTCCTCTGCCAATGCCTTGAGTATCTCTATTTTTCTCAGACACACCTTCCAACACTATCAGTTTTGTATTTGACATTATGTAGCAAAATAATACCAAACATCAACACTTAATTCAAATTACTTCTAGTGGCAAAAGCTGGTCTATTTTGGAGAGGGGAAAAAAAAAGCATTACTTCTTTCTATTACCTCTCTNTACAGAATCTAATGGAACAGCAAAATGAAAGATGAGTCAATGAAATTCCCATATTCATAGACATTGAACGACTTGATATAAACTCTCCTTCACATAGACCATTGAAGGTTTATATACAGGCAGTAAGTCATTTGAAAATTTATTACCCTTTTCTTTCCAGGTTCAGAAGCACGTGTATCATAGTCATCTGGAAGCTGCAGATAATCTTCTATTCTGCTAGCAATTGCTTCCCAGTCACGTTTTCTTTTAGTGCCAGTCCGCAAACCATCCAGCTTGTCTGAGAACAAACACAAGAGCCTCAGCGTTAAGGGAGATTATTTTTTCTATTATTCACACAAACAAGACAAGAGTGGAAAACTTTTCAAAGGAACGAGCACAGCAGAATTTGTACATCCAGCTTGTCTTGACAGGTGTAATGATGAGAGTTGAAATAAACTAGAGAAGACTCAACACAGTTTTCAAGTTTTATTGATCTTTCACGTTAACTGTGTGGCAATAACACTCAGTGTTGTTTTCTATATGAGGGAGAAAAAGTTTGCTCTTCTGGATCTATATGGAGTCTGTCCTTACAGGTACAATATAGCCAACAACAGCTAGGAACCACAGATCCATCTTTCTGTATTTGAACACAATACTACAGCTGTAGCATTTTCCCCAAATTTGGGGATCAATACTGTGTCAAACATGGCATACATGCAGCAACAGGGAACAAGTGGCAATTATATAATTTAATGCATCAAAGACAAGTTTTTGAGATACTGTTTCTGCTAAACAAAATGCTCCTTGGAAAGCCTTATCATCTCCTTTCTTTTTCTCTCCCCATAAGGCAAACCACTGAAAAAGTCTTCCAGGACTGGGAGAAAAATATCTCAGAATCTTTTCTTTCATGGTGTAAGAGGTCAGTCATGAATATTTGAGCAGTACATTTGTCCAACAGTCCTCATTTTCTTCTTTTTCTTAGTGAACCAATACAACATGAGGAGAAACAATTCCGTTCCTAGGTTCTAAAAATTTTGTTCCTCTTTAGACACTTAGTAAAGAAAACAACACCTTCTTGAAATTATGTGGAAAGCTGTCTTTGGAAAGGAGATGAAACATTCATCGTAAGATTATGAACAACAAAGCATGAAAAGGAAAACCGGCTCTAAAAGTCAAAGGAAATTCTGTTACTTCTGTCAATGCAAACTACCCATTTATAAGCCAACAATTCAAGTATGTGTAGAAGGAACACTAAGCTTGGCAATTACATTCATTAAACCATTACTGGTGATGTTAGAAATATTGTTTCAGAAATCACGGTTGTAATTAAATTCACCGACAAAAGGCCTCAGAAATAGATCAAATACAAGGCAGCATTATTTTCTGGATAGCAGAAGATGATGTTCAAAGGCATGTACTGAAAGATGCTTAATTCAGAGTTTTTTGGTTATTTTTACTTAATATGGGAGAGAGAGAACAATGGCGATAATGTGAGGCAATGGTACTGTAGACATGCTAGTATAATTTAAAGTCCATAAACTAATGAAGTTATTTCTCCCTCATACAGCTCAAAACCTTTTAAAGACTCCACACCTTTGCCCCATTTCCCTGGAACAGACACAGAACTTCTTCTAATTATACATTATAACTCCCCTGCTTCTTCAAATAGGTAACATTTAAGAAAAATGTTCAGAATATGTGTATCTATTACATTATTTAGTTAAGGTTCTTCTTTTGCTTTAAGTTAAATCTGTCAAATTTGATGCTCAATCTCCACAGAAAGGCGACACTCCCTCTAGAAGACAAAAGTGATTTATACAATATTCCTCTGTTACTCCAGCTATGTTCAATCAGTATAAATCATTTGTGGCATTAAGCATTTCCAGAAAAATTGACATTGAAAAGGAGATCAAGAAACTCATTGAGGAGCATTTAGGAACATGAAGAAGTGAAAATTGAGGAGGTCTCTGTTGGCAAATACCTGGAGACAGACATATTCCTGTTGGAAGGAGGCTATGATGTAAGCTCACCTCATTACTGATGTCAAAGTTAAGTCTCCCACTCCCTGCTGCACACCAAACAACTGAAAACATCGCCAAGAAATGTGTCATGCTCAAATGTCAGTAAAGGAGCTCAGAAGCTGTTCTGAATATGCAATTCCCCTCTGTCCCTCTTTGTTACAGCTACACAGAATTTATTTTAAAGAGTTATGTCCTTCCATGTTTGAAGCTGGATTGCTTTTCCAGAGGGATCTGCTTCCATCCATACCATTGCGATTCAAGGTACATGTGTCATGCAGCTGACACTACACAAGTGTCAAAAACCTGCCACAAAGGATTATTTCAGAATATTCTTTTCTGAAAATGAGACAAGGTGTCATTTTTTAACACTGGTGCTTGTGATTATTTATGGCAGATGGTTATTTAGTGTTAAACGACTGAACATCATTTTATAATTTCAAATTTAAAAGCAACAAAGCAGTAGCATTTCTGAAAACCCATGAAATTTAAGAACTCACCTTTAGAATTTTTAAAGTAACATCTGAAAGTAATTTAATTAGCTCCTTCAAAACCTAAATAAATCAATCAGTTATTTTTTGCCCTTCTTATACAAAAGCCACAAAGTTTTATGTAGAATCCCATTGGCATTCTAGAGCAAATTTTACAACGGTATCAAAGTTTCAGCTACGCCAGAGCTCATTTCTCCATTCCTGAAAGTTTGTAGAACTTACCACTAAGCCACACCTTGAAACAGAGCATTGCACTGAACACTACAGTCAAATTCTTAAAATGAGAGTCCATTATTTTAAATTTCAATATAAGAACCTGTGTGTACTATGCACTGAGAAGACCCATGAACAGACTTTCAGAATAAAATTGTGGCTGAGCACAGCATGTAAGGAAAAGATAAAACACACACATACTCAAGA
>VZTB01017563.1:151154-180144 GCA_013397245.1 Thryothorus ludovicianus | reverse complement strand
TTCAGCATGAAAGTGACTCTGCTGCTTGCTCCCCATTTTACATTTAAGTGGAGACCACATAAAAATAATGTGTTTTACATTATGGAATTTTCATTATGGAAGGAAAGGTAACCCAGTTCTTAGCATAAACTTCAGAAAAAATTTTACGTTATTAAATAAATCATTGCTTATAACAAAAATGCAGAGCAATCCTAGCTTAACTGTCTAACTGCCTAGCTGTTTGGTAGACCAAAATCAAGTAAAAGGTGCCTCTGCTTTTACAGCAGGTGCCACATCATCAATATAACCCACAACTTTAATATGATTTAAAAGAGAGCACAGCAACAGAAGAGATGGTGTCACTAAGCCCTTAACAGTAAAAGGTGAAAGGCTGCTTTACGTAAGCCAGACCTTCTAATGCTATTTCTATGGTGCAGCTGTGATTTGGGTTATTGGAAAGTTATGACGCACAGGGCTGTAGCACACATGAAGAAGCAAACCTCAAAGTGTTNNNNCCTCAAAGTGTTAAGACATGCTGTGTCCCATTTAGGTATTTGCAACTTCTCACCGACATGATATAAAAATAGCAATTCTGAGCAGGCTGTCTAGATAAAACCTTCATTTAGAACTTTTACTGTTCAGTTAAAAAAAACCACAACAAAACTGATCATAATGATCAGAAATCCCCTTTCAATAATCCTTGAATAATCCTTTCACCATAGCCGTGGTGCATGCATTTCTGCCTGAAAGTTGCTTTTGACTTTAACAGAATTCTAATATCAGCACTAATGAGAACAAAAAAGTACAGCAAAAATCGTGCCCTTGTGCTTCTGGAAAGTCCATTTTACATACTTACTAAGAAGATTCAATTGCTCTCCTGGAACTGCATAGCATAATGAACTTCTAACTTTTCAATATCTAAGATGCTGAAAATATACTGACACCTAATTATTGAGAACCAATTTCAAAATGTGCCACTACTTTGTCCTCACAGACGTCAATTTTGAAAAGTGAGAAACATCTTCAATACAGTTCAGCTATGAGACATGTCTCCAAGAATGCAAGAAGTTACTGATGACACTTAGGAAAAAAGGTATGCAATGTGAAAAAGAGTACAGTGTGATGTAAGTTGACTCTTTGCTTATATAAAAATAATAAACACAGAAAGATGAAGAATATAAAAACCATTTTTTTAAAATCTGAAGACAAAGTACTTTCCTTGAACAGATGAAACAACAATTAATGAGTATATAAAACAGTGATGATTAGAAAGTAGTAAAGTCTCCTGCCTCTGGCAGAGGATAAATTCCTTTTCTGTACAGACGCTTTTGCAGTTTCAGACACATGTATGAAATCAACTCATTTATTGGTTTTTTTAAGGAGGCACAGTGAAAACAAAAAATCAGGTCTTGCAAACAGCATTAGATACCAACTATAAGAAACAGGAAAAAATAAATACCCACCTAGCTTTGCCTCAGAAGTGTCCATCTCCCATTTGCTTTTCGGAATGTAACCCTAAATCATACACAGAAAGAAGCTCGGAGGATTAGAGAGAGACACACATGCATATCACTTTTGAACTGGAAACAGCATTACAATGGGAGTTTAAGGTATTTCTTTTTGTAAGGCACAATTCTTATTATCAGATGGAGACCAATTATTTAGTATTTCAGAACTTCTGCATCCACTTCCCATTCAGAGATTTCAGCAACCCTTGCAAATCATTTCAAGAGTGCTGCCCTCTGCAAACACAGAACTCCAGAATGAGTATAAGAGATAGCAAAGGCACTGTGAGCAGTTACTGTATTGTATTACCCCAGGTGGCAAAGTCACAGCAACACAACTTTCAGGCATAAAGAATATTCAAAGCTTTACAAACACAACTGAAAAAGTTCCCATAAGCTTTTATGAACACATTCCCAGATTTAGTACACACAAGCTTCACTTACTCCTTTTGAAGGGACATACTACATTCATGTATGAATAGTTAACCCACAATTAAACAACTTTTTTTGTTTAAATGAGAGTATCTGCTGAGTCACTAGGATTTAAGTATTACTTTTCATTTTAAAATAGTACTCTTTGTGCAATGATTCCTATAAAACAATTTTTCCCTACAAATAATGTCACCATGTGTAATGATCTTTAGCCAGTTTACTCTCTGTAAATGAGCCTAAGAAAAAAATATTGGCAAAAAGGTATTTATTTTAGTTAGCCTCCTGTTATCTTTTCTTTTTATATTCTTTGACAAGTAAATTGTTACTAAGCAACCCTCATTTCAGCTGTTCAGATTTGGTAGAAAAGTACTTATGCTCCTCTGCAACCATATAAAAAAGCTCAAGGTAGTGAACAGAAGCCCTGTGAGAATTTAATTATTTTTTAGAATGTTTTTTAATAGAGAGGGAAAAGAACTACTCTAGAAGATTTCAAGAAGAAAACAAGCAATCCACAAACCAGTTTTATTACTAACTTCTTTCCTGCTTTATTTATAGGTTGTTTCCCCTGTGGTAAACTCTTTAATACTATGTGTTACTAAATTGGTGTATTCCAGTAAATTCCAGAGCGTCACACTGCATTTGATTATATTCAGCACTGCTCTTAAAAAAATCCTTGAATGACCTTTTTTCTATCAAGCATATATCAATGACTTGAGGTTATCAGATCTCTGGATTTTCTTGTTTTTAACCAAATCTATAATTAATGTAAACCAAAACAGTTTGTGCTGCAATATTTCCTTGTAACAAATAAACTTCATGTATATACATATATTTATACATTTAAACCAAGTTGCATTTTAAAGCTTGCTCAGAAAGTTTACACGACAGCTAAAAGCCTGCATTAAACAAAGTGATATGTGATACACTGGTGAGAACACTAAGTTAAATGTATCAATAATTCATACCATCAAGCACAGAAAGGCAGGAATTGTCTGAATGTTACAAACAATGCTATGGGAGTTGATAATAGCAAGAAGAGTGACTTTGATGGTGTGAAATGGCCTATTGTGTGCTGAATCTATACAATATCCTGGTCCTCAAATAGGATAAACAAAGATTCAGACTTTATCCTTTGGTACAAGACAGTTGGGTATTTCAAGGATATCTGCCAGATGGCAGGAGCTTCAGACCTCCCTTTTCTCACAGGATTAAATGCAGCAAAATGAATTGCAGAACCCTTATCAAATGCTCTTAAAAAGGCAAGAGATACCAAATACAGAGTCCTGTTCCACTTTCTGTCTGACATAATTCTCTGAGATTAGCCATCTGACTGAATTCCAGAGATTATATACAGCAGATAATGCTTTGCTCTTTTCCATATCTTGTGAATTTGAATAGAACACATTCTTATATGCAGATTACTTTTAGTTATTTAATAATTTGCATAGTTTTCACCACCAAGCTTTCTCTTTGTCTCAAAGAAAAGGCCTATTAAGTGCTGTACATTAGGCCACTCCCCCAAACCCATAAACACACACATACACGCACAAATTTATGCACAGATGTCTCAAAAGTTAAAGACAACTTTCTCTTTTAGCTATAGCTCATAGAGATGGGACTAGCAGCCATATTCTTGTAAACATGGGTGCATCTTTGAAATGTTCTAACCACACTTTATGCAGTCTCATAATTCTGCGCAAAGAATAATTTAGTAAAGAGACTAAATGAGTCATGTTGAAAAAAACAGATGTTTATTAGAATCCACTTTTTCTAAGCTTTTTAAAATTCTGATTTCAACTGCTTTTTGACCTGCCACTCCTGAGGAATAGTAAATTTCCATCAAGGAGAAGCACTTTGCTCAACTTGGACATTTTTGGTTACTTCCTGTTTATTGAACTTTAACTGCTTGGTTGTGGGAACCAAGATTTGAGACACTCAGCTCATCAAGCACGGACCAGTTGCAGCTCCAACACATACCAAGAAGTTACAGCAGGAAGCCTTTCATAGCCTTTTAAATACATACCTAAAAAAGCCAGCCCTCAGGGCAATTCTCTAATGTTTATTTATCCAAGAGACCTAACGCCTCACCTTGGAAATATCACCTGACAAACAAAGTCAGTCAACCATAGCAGAAAAAGCAGTCTTCATAACTGTTGTCATATACTGTGACAGTTGAGGAGAGTTCTTTAGACACGTGAAAGGAAATAAACTAAATTAGGCTTTGCCTATTGTTCCCATCCCCCCACTCTGTGTAATTCTTAGATTATCTGGAAGACAGCACCATTATGTACTGCAATTTAAAATGCCTCTAAGAGGCATGTTACCATGTTCCACTGACAATACTGTTTGCAGCACATACTCACGTATTCTTAGACATAAATAAGGAAGAAATAATATGGTTTATCATTGAAATTCTCCTAGAAATGTTCAAGCAAAATATTACTAGAAATGTGTGTGTTAAGATTGCACGGCTAAGAACGGCAATGGGTTGGCGCTTGTAAGACTGAGATTCTCTCTCAGACACATTAATGAACAATTTGTTAGGGATGGCTGATGTGTCTCCTACCAGTTCACTTTCTTCTTCCTCAGCTGTGTCCTTCTTGGCTTCTTCTTTCTGGTCTTCAATATTTGCATCAAAATCCTCCATCTCCACCTGTTCCAAAGCATATGCACAGACTTACAAGACATTGTCTGGCTTTTAATTATTTTTTTTTTTAACAGAGTAAGTAGAGATTTCCAAATTCAAACAGAAAAGAAAGGATTCATCTTTGAAAGTATGATGATGCAATACATATGAATCCTCTGTCCATTCTGGCTTTCCTCAGGAGTACATTCTCTTCTAGCAACAGAGTGACAATGAATATTCTTTAAAAAGATTTTCTGGGGAAAAGCAAAAATTGTTCATTCCCTTCCTTCACATGTATTTCTTGTGTTACCATTATTTGTACCAGCAAGATACTTCTCCTGCTTCCCACACAATCACATTTCAAAACTTGCAATCTCAGAAAAAGTTCTTAAACTTGCCATTTACCTATAATTGGAATGGCTGTCTCTGCATAGAACATCTCTACTGAGCCTTTATCTTTTATATATTTTAAAACCACAGTAAAGAATAACAGTAACCAAGGAGTTCAGCATAACAAAATACAAGAATGCTTGAAGACATACATCTAACTTTGCTCATCTAATGCAACACTTTCTGGGCTCCACAGCTGTACTGGGGACTCATGCATATACTCTGGAATACATAAAACTCTCAAAGTATGTACAGTTCTTTACATAATTTGCAAAACCTTGTAAATCTCAATCTGCTGTTCTCTGAGCCTACTTTAGAGTGGAACCTCTTGCTATCCTCTTAAAGATTACTATTTTCCACAACAAAGAATTTGGAGATTTAATAATAACCTGCTAACATCATGACAAACTGCAAAGACTCTCTGTCTACTTCAGCAGTTCTCCAGTTTCTCTGACCATGTTAAGAGCTGTTCTGACAGCAACAAGAAGCAATGGTTTATTCAAAAAGACTACACAACTACCACACTAATTTATGCCCAGAGCTCCTGCCACAACTGTAGAAGAAGAAAGCAACAATACAGTAAGCTGACACACCAAAGATGCATGTCATGGCAAACTACAAATAAAGTAAAAAGGCAATTTTAACCTTCTGCTACACGTTATTTATTTCTTCATTCTCTGCTAAACGCCTGTATTTCTTAAAACAAGGACTAAGTTCAAATTTTATTTATTTCCTTATCTTACTTTCTCCAACTACTTCCTTAAAATATGACCTAAATAATTCAGTAACCTGTAAAAAGTCTCATCTAAGAGTGCAAAGATCCTCTTTAATCTCCTTAATTGGTATTCAACAGTTGCTAAGTGCAAAGTAACTTCAACTTTTGCTCAAAAATGTTTAAGTCTGAGCTTCAAAAAGGTGATAAAAGGTAAAAACGTACCTTCATGTTTGGGGTAATTCATAAGAATGACAAAATACACTTTGCTGACACAGTGATTCTGGCTTTCTATAGAACCTTGCTTATAACTGTCTTGCTGTGATAACATCTTTGTCTGCTTCATATTTTCAGTATAGTCACTTTGACCTAATCTGTAGTTTTAACAAGCAGAGAGATTCTCACCTCTTCAATAGCAGCATCCTGCAACAGAGAACGAATGTCCAGGCGCATCATGTGGCGTGGTGCTGCCTCCCAGTGATCAGACATCTAACAAAACATACACAAAAATGAAGCACCTCTAGATTCATTGGAAATGTTGGTTTTTGATTGCTAACAAGATGTATCTATATTTCAGTAATTTTAACCAATCCCATGAAATAACTACCAGTACTTCTTAGAGGAAAAGTGTAAGCATTATGTAGTCTACAGTTTTCAAACAACAGTGGGCCCAAAAGCACAATATGACTCCAGATGTATACAGTTACCCTGCTGATATCCTTTAGCTTGCGCCCATGAATATTCCTCTTGGAACATGTCTGATTATCTGCACTCATTTCAGCTAAGTAGACCTAGAAAGAAAAAGACAATATTAAATATTGTAAAACAATTTTTAGAGCTCTTTTTCTACCTTGTGATACACTTTGCAGTGGAACACTTTAAGGAAACTTGTAACTGTACACCACAGCATTTTTCCTGAATGTGAGAGACTCCTTCCATTCAGAAGTTTAGAAACATCAGCATATGACTGTTAAGTTCAAATGCTATTTAGGCTCCATTACCTCGAACCCTTTTGTTTTTGCAGCGCTCCAAAACTGTTCAAAGTGTCGGACTCTATCATTGATAGCATCAAGGATAATGAAGGGGAAGAAGCCATCATCCAAGGTCTTTTTGAAAGTTTTAAACATGCTGGTACGATAGGTCTCCTCCATATCAGCCTCATACTCGTACTCCATCACCTTTACCAAGGACAAAAACATTAACAAAGAGGACATCCATAAAATGGCTAATATTCAACACCTGAATGTCATGACCACAAAATTCAAAAGGTGTGAGAAAAACACCTTTCAGGTCAGTTTTCAAGAATTTGCTCATACCACCCTAAGTTATATTGGTTTGTTTTGAAAAACAGCCCAGAGACCTCTGAACTCTTCCCAATCCACAGACTAGAATTCTGACTGCCACTGTTTTTCCAGAATGTCTTGTTTCTTTGTCAAGAAAAGCAACAGAATTAAGACTACCTTCTTTTTAACTTTTTTCCCTGTATCTGGGTCTCTCTCCTCTTTTTCCACTTCAGTGATAAAGTAGTCATCCAGGCTGAGAACTCTTGGTGCAGGTCCTCCACATTCTACTTCCTTATCCTGGGAAGAAAGCAAAAAGAAAGCATATACCTTTGCTGTAAAAATTCCATTCTGCTACACAGGATCTTCAAAATACTTTTAATCAACAGCAGTTCCCTGCTCAATACTCAAGAAGAAGTAGTATCCCTCCTGCTTGGTAATAGTGGTGGAGATTCACACAAAGCACACGAAGATATGGAATGTGAAGTAACAACAGACTTGAATTCCAGGGAAACAGAAAGCAAACAGCAGAGGAAGTACATGTAAAAAAAGACAAGCAACATTATACAGTGAGTGCCTGTTCACATACCCTGATGAGTTTTGCTACGTGTGTCTTTCCACTGCCAGGTAACCCTCTCATGATGATCACAATCTGAAACAAAGATCATGTAAGAAGGTATGATACTGCACTACATTTAACAGACTCTCTTTTGTAAAGATTTTCTTCTAGAGAATTATGTGCTGTGGGCTCACACTTGTGCATATCATCAAGCACTCACTGTCTGTTTTAAAAACCAGGCTGTGAGAAATGGCAGTAGTTCCACATAATTCAGAGTTTTTGATGTTAATCATCTGAGCAGTTTAGGCTGCATGTTATAGATCTGGTTCAGTTTCACTAATCTCTTTCACTCAACTGAGTGAAACTTATCTAAATATTTTATAGCCTAAATGGTGTTCTTTCTTAATACGGTGCATTGCTAAATATCTGTGTAAAGAGAAGTCTTTCCTTGATACATCAAAAACCAAAGTGAAGACCTCAGAAGAGGCCAAAAATATCTCAATATTACACACTAGTTTGCTTTGAGCATACCCAGGAAGTTTACCTCTCCTGTGGACTCCTAACAGCAATGCTACAACACTCTAGGCATTTGCAAAGGAAGCTAATTTCCACAGCTTCCTCAAATGTACACTTGGTTCCCAACATATTA
Source organism: Thryothorus ludovicianus (assembly GCA_013397245.1). Classification (NCBI taxonomy): domain Eukaryota; kingdom Metazoa; phylum Chordata; class Aves; order Passeriformes; family Certhiidae; genus Thryothorus; species Thryothorus ludovicianus. The sequence continues at coordinate 172,012 of VZTB01017563.1, read as the reverse complement.
CATCCACCAGCATTTTATCTGAATACAGACCTTGTCAAAACCAATTGTTGCTTTCAGAATGTATACTCACCCTCTCTGGCCTGCTATCCCGCCCTGGAGGCTTTAAAATGTCATCTACATTCTTAGATTCTGGCTTCCTTTCTACTCGTGGAGCAGGTGGTGGCTGACGAGGAGGCATTGATGGAGCAGAAATAGGAATCCTTTCCTCAGGGTAATTTCTACGATCACCTTCAAATTCCAGTGTTTGGACAGAAGAATTTTCTTAGTTCAGTAAAATAAAAAAATTAAGATGTTCATACCCAGCTGAGCTGATTTAAACAGACCTTCATTATTTTAAGTTAAATTCACAGATATGTCCTCAAAATAACTTAAAATTTCTAATCTTAAATCTGTTCCAACCAAAGACAGTTTTTAGCAGAGTATATAACTGTTTCATTCATGATCTCATTACCACTGAGAAACCGAACTAAATGCCACCACCTAAAGAAATTTTCCTGAATTACATACTCTGAACAAACAAATACCGCAAATGAATTAATCTTCTACCAATTAATCTTCACCACTGCAAGTCCATTATTTTTCATAATATTCTAGCACGACTTCAAGATTGAGAAACTGTACCTCCAAACATGGAAGGCCCATGATCATATGGTGGACGATCTGCCTTTCGTTCATATGGTGGTCTGTCAAAACCACCTCGCCTGGAGGACGGATGGTCCTTCTTGTCACGGTAAGACTGAGGTCTTGAAGGTGTCGTAGGAAGAACCCTGCCAAAAGAGTATTTGGCATATTTTGTGTATTTTTGTGAATTTCCATTATGGATTCCAGAGGGAGAGGAATGTATACCACACAGGCGAAATGGACAGCCTGAAGCACAGTGCAGGCTTGTTGCCCGATAAAGGAAAAGAAATGCACATAACAACCGGAGCTGTTATATGGGTGCTTTAATTTTTGGGCCCAGGGGCACGGGGACTCCCGTCCAAAGCCAGAGCCCAACTCACAACAAAAATCTCTTAACATATATACCTTTTCGCTATACAATGGTTTCCATATCTACATTCCTGACGGTTAACAAGCATGGCAACAAGCACAATGATCTCATACACACTTGCATTCATTAACTAACGGTTACTTCTAAGATATTTGTTATGTTTCACTTCTTAACAACAGTTCCTATAGAAAACATCTACTAGGCCCGACTTAAGCCTTAGCATAACTACTACTATTTTATTTTTCCAGTTTATTTGCAACAGGCTCAACTGTATTGATTTCCAGAGTGTTCCAAAATCACATACCGATCATCTCGGGGATGCCGCTCTTTTTCAAATCTCTCTCGTTCGTAGTCCACAGAACCACGGTCTCTGTGCAGCTCCCGCTCTCTCTTGAAATCCCGATGGTCTGTGTTGGAATTACCCTGACGCTCAAAATAAGGCTCACGATCTCTTTCTCTATTGTAGCGCCCTGGATGCTCTAAAGGGAGAAACCCATGGAAATCCAAACTACTGTTTTGGAAAAAGAAGGCAACAGGCGAGAATGCAAGAAACGTATATGATATGTGAGCTAGGATGGACTTAATCAGACACTCTTCTCCAAACTGTATCAGACAACCATTATCATGCAATCCTAGTTAAAGCTACAAAACAGTTTTTAAAGTGGATAGTTTATTGACTGCTGTACTCCTCTTGCAAATATATACTGTTATTCTTATGAACCTCTGAAGAAAATAAAGTGGTTGTAGTTTAAACAAGAGTTACTTAGTTTGAACAAGCTTTTAGTCTTACAACTTTTCTTATGAGCTAACCAACTGTTTGAAAGCTAGTCAAGCACCTCCTACCTTTTTGAAATGTTTGCCTGTCTGGTAGAGGTTCTGGACGAAGGGTTACCCTCTCCCCATATGGAATCTGTTCCACTTTACTGGTGGTTATATCTGGTTGAAAATAAACAAAAAAAAAATTAATTAAGGTTTTAAAACATGTCTTGCATTTTTTTCCTCTTCATGAAAAGTCATCCGCCAATGGCATTAGAAGTGACTAGAACAAACTACCATGATCTCTTTTAACGGGTAAGGCAAAAAGAACTTTATATAAATAAAACAGCACTATGGTTTTTAAAGGCTGAAGTGGGTTTCTGTGTGCGTATGTAAACCACTCCATCTTAACAGTGGGACTTCTGCCTTTTCAGGTGAGTTCAATGTAGCATGCAGTGTCAGAAAATTATAAGCATTAAAATGCTCTGTAAGTTTCAATAACTCAAAGAACTACTGCAATGTCAAGAATAGTAACTGAAAGTCTCACAACAATGACATTTTTTCTAACAGCTTTTAGTAAAATATTTAGAATGGAAAATATATGGCTTCCAGTCCAGTTATGGTACTTTAGGGAGAAAAAATAGTCTTTAAGCAACAATGTGTAATTGAACAACTTCTTTATGACATGATTTCACTCCTGTTAAAGGAGGGAGATTAATTCTATATAAAAACTAGTGTTGAATTTTTAGCTTTGGTAAGCTCAATAGTAAAAAGCAGAGCCCTCCACTACTTTTGTGTTAAACACATGTATAGGATGCATGCCCTTTAGAATCAGACTCTGACTCCCTCTGTGGCTAGAGGTACCTCATACCCATTATGCAGTATATAAATAATGCAAACACCAGCCACATTCTGCTTTAAATCACTAAATCACACCTAAGAACTGTAACCATCCAAAGCATCTCTAGCCCAGTTATTTCCACAGTCACCTACAAAGGGCTTAAGAGAAAGTATCAGTATCAATCTAAATGCAACGCATCATTTTGTGTTTATTAGAAGCACCCACAGCTATACACCATCCATGGAATAGCAGCCATGGAATATACACTGTTCACTGAAAAGCACTGCTCTTCTAAAAGCATCAAGAAAAACACTAATCTCAGAGTCATAACTGATGAAAGGTTAGAGACTATAACTGCACTGTTCAGCACTATGACATTGATGTACACAAGTCTACACATCAACTGCAGAACATGGATACTTTGCACGGCACATTCCTCTAAAAAAAAATTCAGGAGTACTAATTAGCTCTTTGATACATATCAAATACACTGTAATACCTCGTCCGTGGCCATAATCCACCGTTTGCTGAATGATGGGTGCTTTAGGAACTGGTGGAATAACTGGAGAAAGGGACACTGGTACAGCTGATGGAATGGAGGTGTGGACAGCTGGTACTTTCACAGGCGAGGAGACAGGTGGAGGCATCATCGACTCCTGTTTACACAGCTCGTACTCCATATTTGCACCTTTATCCTCATTTGTGTCCCACAGTCCATGGAAAGAGTCCTCATCCCAGCGTTCCTGTTCCACAGCAGAAGGTGATGGTTTTAAAGATTGACCATGACTTGGGGTTGTAGTTGGAGTAGAAACTGGAGCATGTGGCCTTGTCATAGGTGTAGTAGGCCTTGCCACTGGGGCACTTGGTCTTGTCACAGGGGTGGGCTGTCTGAACAACACGGGAGGCTTTATAATAACAGCAGGAGAAGGTTTAATAGCTTGGGCTTCTACTGGTGCCTCTGAAGATAGCTGAGAAGAGACCTAGATGCAGAAAGCACTTTTAATGTAGATCTGTAAACTAACCTTCTCTCATCCTCAGTACGTGCAATGGCAATCAGTAGTCAAATCATATACATTTTCTAGTACCTCCATCAAGGTGCTACAGGTAGGAGGACTATTTTTAAAAACTGGTGGTCTGATTTAATTTTGTGTTTGCTCAGCATGTGAAGGCTTAAACACTACTTATTGCCTTCAAAATAACCTTACTAATTTTAGCTCCAGTAAGCCTATCTCAGTTCCAAAGTGTCTACTGTTTTATTCACAAAGACTCCTGCTGTCTGCAAAGGTTCCTGCTGTCTGTGTGAAGGCTGAAAAGTAGGGCAGCTTGGTGAGATTGATAAGGCCAGTTTCTTAGTGGAAACCACTGGAAAAATTCACAGAGAGCAGAAATACCTGGAAAACCCTTAATGAAATCAGTATCAGAAGAACATAGGAAATCGGAAGGTCTTGCCTAGTGGAAAACCAAACCAAACCAAATTCTTCATGAACCAAACACCCACAAGAAACCCCACATATTACAAGATTTTTCAGCATCATAGCAGATACCAAATTACAGGCAGTCTTATTAGCAACATGCAACAAAAATTGCAGAATGGTTGTAGATACAAAGCTGAGCTCCGTAATAACAGCTCAAAGTCACAGCAGAAATATCTGGAGGCAAGAATTCCAAGAAACACAAAAGTTGTTTGCAAACCTCTATGCAGATGAGTGAAGTAGTCTGAGATACAAAATATCAAAATTGAGTAAAGTAACTTCCTAAAGGCATCAACATACCTGCAGATCCTGGTAGCAAATGAGTTCCAATATTTTACTTTACAGACACTGTAAACAAGGAAGAGGTTACCTAGGCAAAAAGAAAACTTGCAGTGCCTCATTCACTGCATAATTCTTCTCTGGATGGAGGGACAAAAAAAGGTTGGTCTGGCTAAATGTCAGACCCAGAAGATCTTTTGGCTAAATTTATTGGTGTGAGTAACCTTGGAGTCAAGATGTGATGAAGAATAAAGACTGCATCAACTCAGATATCTCCTCCAATACACATTTAACAAGACTGTTCACTCATTCTAGGAAGGATTTATAAACCTGAGTTTGTATGGCTGCAGAAGTCCAGATGATTTCTGAATTATCAAAAACCCCAAATATAAGCATCTAAGAAGAGTTCCCAGAACTACACAGGAATTTCAGCAGTAAAGGAGTAGTTGCATCACAATAGGATGGAGGTACACAAACATGAGTTTTCAAGCACTTTATGATACTCCATAAGGTAATAGGAATTCCCTATAAAAACAGCAAACAGAAGGCAAATGTCCATGCTACATTGAAATATCTGAATTTCTGATTGACATATTCTCAAATTTTTCCAACTTCAAAGAGGAGATAGCCCCTGAAGGAGGAAAAACAGTACAAACTGAAAGAACTTAAGCAAGGAAAAGCAGGGTCTTCTTGTGACCCTTACATCCCTGTTTTGGAAGAGCTCACCTCTTTTTGCACACTATACCACAGCAATCTAGACTGTTGAACCTCATGTGCAACCATCCCTGATGGGTCATACTCAGAAGACAAGGTGGACTGACTGAGAAGTAAATGCTCTGGAAAATTTAAAGAAACTAAAAAGTTGTTTTGCCTCAAGAGAAGATAGCTAAGCTTGTAAGGATAGCTAGGGAAGCATTCAGAGAAATTTGACCATCAGTGTGTAGAACTGTTCAACATACATAAATAGTAATTACTACCAACATGTTATCAGTGTAAGAGTAATTTTACCTGAAAGGCACCTGGCCTTGTGCTTGTGTTCTGTGGTCTTGGAGAGTCCTGGGTGGAAATGTCAGGTTTGAACTCCTTCAACTTTTGTAGCTGTTCTTTTTGCTCCCTGCACATGCATCATAAAAAAGTGTTATCAGTCAATAGCTTAAGTGAAAAATTAAAGAAATCAATGCTCATGGTGAAAACACATATTACACTAGCATCAGAGATGAAGCCAAAAGAAGAAAAGGACACAGCAGGTTTTACATGGTTTACATTTTTACAGGTTTTACAGTACGTATGCAGCTTGCTGTATTAGCTGCATACTTTTTGATCACAAGTTTCCTGAGACATGTAGTTATGCTTTTTTGCTTTGCCAGAACCACTCCATTTGAACAGTAAAGAGCAAAGGTGGATTTTCTTAGTTTCTGTCAACATCTTCTGCAAGCAAGAAATCCCTTGGAAATGTATACATAAGTGCTCTCAGTTACTTGCTCTGGTTCACATAGTAACAGGATTGAGGCCAACAAACAAGAGATTCCAATACATAAAAAAACAGTGAGTCTAACTTTTGCTTCTTTGGTTTATATATCATAGTAATATTTAATATACAAACAATACACAGTCTACAGAGCAGAGACCAGGTTCAACTGTGAGCACTGAAATCACTGGATTACAAAGTTCTAGTCACTATGATTTCTTTTCCCTTCAGTTTTTGTTAGCATTTTTTAATCTAGGTTTTTCAATTGCTAATAACTCCGTGTATTGAAGCAGTTTCTAAATTACAACTAAGAATGGGATCCCTCTGTACCAAGACATAACAGAAATCACCCTAACTAGTAATGCATCTGTTCAGTGTTCAGCAGAAGGGGAACTTGGCTCAAAGAAAAGAATTCTCAGCACTTTGTAAACACAAAGAGAAAACTGAGCATTACACTAGATCACAGATACAGAACAGTCTACAGCTGAGAGTATGCTGTGTTTTACACACAATAAAAGCAAAGCCAGATGAAGGCTTTCACTTGGGAGATGAAATTAGTTATGTACTACACTACTGGTATAACTCCTGGCTCAAAAAATCCCCATAAAAATTAATAATCTCCATAAAGTTATTGCTACTATTCAGACTTAAATCATCCACCTGTAAGAACATAATGAGAAGTACCAGTGTAACTAATTTTAAGATTATCCTCATATTCTATTAAAAATCAGTATCATCAGTTTATATTTCCCCTTTTTACTGGCTTTGAAAGATGTATATGTAACTACTTCTTACATAAAACATTTTATTGACTATATTTAAAATATTTCAGTCCTAATAAATCACTCTCAATATAATTCCCAAATTACAGTCCTTGGCCTATTAAGTGACTGGCTTGCATCTAGTCACAATAAATAGCAAAACATATGCCTGGCAACCAAGGCAATGGGAAAGTTAGGAAGCTGAAAATAATCTATTATTCCAAACCTTTAGCAAATACTACTTTATAACACAGATTTCACAGTTAAGAATACCATTGAATTAATCTAATTGCAGTAAATTATTAAATTATTCAGAATAAAAGTTCACCCTTTATAAAAAATTATTTTTCTTGCATTTTGGCATGCAACTAAGACCTCCCATGTGGGACAGGTGCTCAGCAATCTTGCGAATCTGAAAACAAAACAGTCTGAAGAGAAGTGCAAAACATCTCTATCCTGAAATGGATTGGGTTGAAAGGGATCTCAAAATTCATCTAGTTCTAGCCCTCCTTTCACTAGACTAGGTTGTTGAAAGCCTCATACAGCCCAATCTCTTCTATTACTAATTTAATAATTTCACTTATTAAAGCCTTAGGAGGTTTACTAGCTCCTTTCTTAAAATGCAGTCTTGATAACTCTTGCATTCATAACCTCCTAATTGTTATATCACTCCTTTTATGCTGATTCCCAGAATTTATGATCAACAAATTTGACAAAATTGTTCACTGACAATATTTGGGTTTCAAATGAGGAAAGCAACCAATCAAATGAACAAACAAACAAAATTCCACCTATGTTTTAACTTAAAAGTGAGTAATATAAAAAAAAATTAAATAAGTCTTAAGAATCACATTAATGTAGGTCTTGAGGGGGTAAATACTAAAAAGCAATTATCACTAAGCTTATCTGACACCACCATGAAGACTGAAAAGCAAGTTATCCACAAGTTTATTTGAGGATAACAAAAAGATTGATCAGGTGATGGGACAGATCTCTTTCTGGAAAGTAACATACAAGGAACACCATATTCACAGGGAAAGGGACAATCACCTATCTAAGAAAAAAAAAGTCCATCTACAAAAGCTGTGACAAAGGGACTCCAAATAACTTGTTCCACATCAGCTCCTATGATCATGCAGTGGGTAAAAGAAATGAAGCCATTACTGTGTTGATTCAAATGAATCCCACAGAATGGGATTCCTATTCAAAATCACAGAACCAGGAAACTCACCGAAGCATTTTGAGCTCCTGGGCAGCCTTCAGAATTATCTCATGCTGTCTTTGGCTTAGAACCATCACTCCTCCCAAGGACTGGTCAGAGTCCAGGTTTGAATCTGCTCCCATCATGTCAGAGGAATGTGAAGGTGGAGGAAGGGATGAATCTGAGTGGTCATCTAAAGACCGCAGTCTCTCTCCATCATCTGGATACCACCTATCGGACAAGCGTTCCCTCTCCCAGTCAGTCCTTTCAGGAAGGTAGTCTTGCTTCTCCCGCCATGTGTCGTATCTCTCCGGGTATTCTCGAATCCTAAGCTCCCCCCTGTCTTGGAGATCTCTGTCATAATGATCTCTGTTCCTATCATCCCTCCACCTATCTTCATGATACCTGTCCAGAGGCGGAAGGGGTGGTAATGGTGGTAGAGGGGGGATATCCAGGTCACGATTCCCCATTTCTCTGTCATCCATAGGTCTCATGTCCCAGTCTCTATCCCATTCTCTGTCTAGATCTTGATCATAAATATCTGAGGATCTTCCAGTTCTATCTAGATCTCTCTCCAGTTCCCTTTCTCTTGGCCTTTTCCAGTCATCCCACCACGAATCTCGTCTGTCATGATCAGACGATAAAGGAGGTAGCGGTGGTAGGGGAGACAATGGAGGCAGTGAATGGTGGGATTGCAACCTATCATCTCTGTCATACACATGTACGGAATCATCCTGATAATCAGAGTTGTGATCTCTCCAGTATTGCTCTCTTTCCCACTCATCCAATTGCTCATGCTCCAAAGACGGGTCATCTTGGCTATCTAAAGGAAATTCCTCCTGCATTGTGTCATCTTCATGACCCCAAGAACCCCTGAATGCTTCATCTCGATGGTATGGAGGCAATTTGTCAGGGTCATCTCCTAGGTGAATGGGTTTACCCATATTGCCTGTTTCAGATCTTCCTGCTTCCCTCTCATGGCTATCTCCCCTCCTGATGGGACACCTCTCCCGGCTGCCTGCCCGCCTGACCAGGTCCCTCTCCCGGCTGCCTGCCCGCCTGACGGGGACTCTCTCCCGGCTGCCTGCCCGCCTGACAGGGACCCTCTCCCGGCTGCCTGCCCGCCGCATGGGCTCCCTCTCTCGGCTGCCTGTGCCTCGCATGGGCTCTCTTTCCCGGCTACAGGCCCGTCTCACCGGGCCTCTCTCCCGGCTTCCTGCCCGTCCCCTATCCCAGCTGCCTGTCCGTCCAGGTGGCTCTCTGTCTCGGTTAGAGAACTGCCTCTCATGGCTATCTGACCGTCCACCCAGCCCCCTCTCTCGGTTGCCTGACTGTCCATCTGGAATCCTCTCCCTGCTGCCTGACCGTCTATCTGGCATCCTCTCCCTGCTGCCTGCTCTCCTGAACATTCCCCTGCCACGGATGGATGCCTGTCTAGCCTGCCCTCTGCCTCTGTATACGTACCCTCTACCACGGCCATCGTCCATCCTGCCCATTCCCCGGCCATGGCCATCATCTATCCTGCCCATTCCCCAACCACCATCCATCCTTCCCATTCCCCGGCCACCATCCATCCTTCCCATTCCCCTGCCACGGCCCATTCCCCAGCCGCGGCCATCCCCCTGCCCTCGGCCACGGCCCCTTCCTCTGCCTCCTGGTCCCTTTCCTCTATCTTCATGTATAAATGGCCCTCTTCCTCTGCCTTCTGGTCCAGGTAGGCCCTGGGCACTATCTGAAGCAGTCAACTCGCCATCTGGTGACTCCAAATCCTGATTTCCTGTTACAGGGGTTACTGTATTCTGGTTCTGAATAGGTGGGGTGGGTGCCTTGGACTCTTCTACTTGCTGGTTGGGATCGTGTGAACTCCATGTCCACTTTTTAGGAGGGTCTGAACTAGCTTCTTTGACTTCAGCTTTGGCTGGTTCCTGCTGAGTGTCTGTCAGGTCCTCATTTGGCTCAATGGGACCTGCACTCTGTGTGTCAGGAGTAGACTCTGCTCTGGTTACAGTCTGCTCATCACCAGCTGTGTCTGTAAAAGGTTCTTTGCTTTCTGACTGTGAGTCTGTCTGTGCCTGCTGCTGCTGCTGTCCCAAATGAGGCCTGGGCCCCATCCATCGTGGACCGCTAGGTCGGGAACCGTGTCCATGTGATGATGTATTTGTTGTATAAAATTGTCCTGCTGGTCCTCGTGGGATAGAGCCCCATCTACTTGAAGACTGTCCATCTGTATTCTGTCGGTCAAAACGTGACCTGTATCCTTCTGAGCGCTGCGAGTCAAAACGAGGTCCTCTCTGTCTCGGGCCTTCAAATTTGTCATATCCTCTTCCTCGAGGTCCATCAAATCTACAGATGACACAGCAGAAATTTTATTCAAATGAATACCTCACATTAAAATCCTATAGATAAATTTTGTACAAAATAGAGAACTCATGTCTAAAGTCCAGTTGCTTAGATGTTTGGGATTCACAGTTGTACATCACTGGATGAGTCAGGAAGGCCAAAGCATGGCTGAAGCTGAACTTTGCAAGGAATGCAAAGAGTTCCAAGAAGGGCTTCTACAGCTACATCAGCCAGAAAAGTCAAAGAAAGTGTACCCCTTGGACAAATACAACTGGGAAACTGGTAACAATACATGAGAAAATAATATGGATGCTCGGTGTTTTTTGCCTCAGTCTTCACTGACAACCCTACGCCTCTTGAGTGGATGGACTGCAAGACAGGGACTAGGAGTGCAAAGTCACTCCCATGATAAGAGAAGACAAGGTTCATGATTACCTGGAGAATCTGAATATATGTAAATCTATGGGATCTGATGAGATACATCCCAGAATACTCAGAATTTGCCCCTGTACTTGCCAAGCCACTCTCTATGATATCTGGAAAACTGTGACAGTCAGGTGAATGGTGACTGGGAAAAGGAAAACACAGCATTTGTTTCAGAAAAGGGTAGAAAGAAGGACCCTGGAAATTATTGACCTGTGAGTCTCATCTCTGTGCCTACGAAGATCATCCCAGAAGCTCTGCTAAGGACATGGAGGTCACTGGGGACAACCAGCATGGCTTCACCAAGGGCAAGTCCTGCCTGAACAACTCAGTGGCATTCTATGATGGAGTGACTAGTGGATGAAGGAGGAGCTATGAACATAATCTATCTGGACTTAAGGCCTTTGACATGCAACCCCACTACGTCCTTCTTTCTAGATTGGAGAGAGATGGATTTAATGGATGGGACTATTTGGTGGATGAGGAACTCGCTGGATGGTCATATCTAGAGGATAGGGTACAATGGCTCAATGACCAGATGGAGATCAGTGACAAGTGGTGTCCCTCAGATGACTGGGATGAGCACTGTTTTGTACCTTCATCAGTGACATAGACAGTGGCATTGAGTGCACCTTCAGCAAATTTGCAGAGGACACCAAGCTGAGTGGTGTGGGTGACATGTCTGATGGAGACAATGCTATCCAGAGGTGCCTAGAAAAATCTGAGAAGTAGGCAGATGGGAACCTCACGTGGCCAAGTACAAGGTTCTGCACCTGAGCCAGGGCAGCCCCTGGTCTCAATACAGGCTGGGCGATGATGGGAGCAAGAACAGCCCTGCCAAGGACTTGGGGGTGATGGTGGATGAAAAGCTGGACATGAACCAGAAATGTCTGCTCACAGCCCAGAAAGGCAACCTGTGCCTATCACTGCATATCACTGAGCTCTAAACCAACACACATAAAAGACATGCACTAGCAAGTCATGAAAGGTCTGTTCAGAACTGTGCATCCAACAAATCTCCAGAACAGAAACAATCAGGAGGTAGAAAATGATTCATTTATATAAAGTTCACGTACATCGCTAGCAAATCACAAATTATTATTCATGATTGATCACTTTGGAAGGGAAATAACCTTGAAGCTATTACTGTAAAGTCTAGCAGAGCATGCAAGAATAGAAACAACTGAACAAAACACCAGTGTCCTTTGATTCAGTAGACATCACAAACCCTTCTCCAACTAATGAGCAGATAGAATAGATATTTTTTCACCTTGATATCATGTATTAAACATTCAAAAATCAAGATCTTGGATTAAATTATATAGCATGTATAAAATCAGCAATGACATAAAAAATATTTACAACAGCTTTCTTATTTTCAAAGGAGCATTGTGCCTGTGCAAATGAAAAGGGGCAGCATCCCCAAGCACTTTACAAAAACAAAAAAAAAAGGCAATCTGCTGAGGTGAAAGACATCTATATATCCTTGCTTTAAAAATATAAATACAGAGAGCATGGTGTAGATATGTTAAAAACAAAACCTCTACTCACAAATACACACTCCACACAACCTCAGAAAGATTTAGAATGAGAAATAAGAAATAGAATAAGATATATATTTAATTTCTTAATATATCACTGAAAATCTCATAGCCTGAAATAAGTAAAAATCAACAAAAACATTCTTACCTAGGGCCTCTAGGGCCTTCAAAACGTGCTGATCTGGGAGGATCTGGAAGTAATCCACCTGACCTCACTGGTTTATCCTGCACAATAGGTGTGTGTGTTGAAGATACTGCAGCAGTACCTTTCAGTTCCCCACACTGTTGCTCAGATGAGATATTTGCAGTTTGTTTACTAAGATGAGACTTTCCATGGTCAGATGAGCCAAAGGATGAACTTACTTGAGAATGATAAGGTGAATAGCTAGTTGAACTAGCTATTTTTGATGCATAGGTACCAGGGGTGGGAAGGAGAGCTGGCCTTGGTGTTTCAGTAGCTTGACTGCTTTGAGAACTGGATCCTGACGGGACAGAGGAATTGGAAACAGAAGAGAGAGGTGGGGGGACCAGTGGAGGTGTAGTTGAAGGTAAAGTTGGAGGCATAATAGGTATGCCACCTTGACCAGTTTGGGAATATGGAATAAATGGAGGTGGCAGCGAAACATTTGCAGGATATTGATTCTTCAAATTTTGGAGTGAGGTCACTTTTTCCTGCAGATGTGACTGAGTGACCTTCATCTGTTCATCCCATGCTTTCCACTGTTTCTCATACTCTTGAAGCTGGTCTTTGTGAGGGTAGGTTTGAAGCTGATGCTGCCACTGTTGGTTCATTGATCGCTCCCAATCTTTATGAAGCTGCTGGAACTGTTTTTGCTGTGCCTCATAATGTCGCAGCTGCATGTCCACTGACATTGTCTACAATGAGATGACAAGAATAGGTTCAAAATACTTTAGACAGTCAGTTACTCTCAGAGCCATGTATTTCAGTATCACTTGTACTATCACAACTTCTGACGACTTGGCCACAAACCTGAGGAAGAGCTACACTGAACAAAAGCAAACACCAACAGTGACATCTAAACACATTGTGAAAATGTACATATTTTATGATTATATACTATATCTATGTATAGAAGATTTCAATAGGATAGCTGAAGAAACCTATAATTTGTATAAACTGTATTATTACTGGATTCTAACAATGGCTAAAGTCCAAATCAATCTTCACAAATACACACTATGTGACTATTTTTCAAGGTTTCAGTCTTTGCTATTTACCTGCTCAGAACTGCTTCAGCTGTCTGCAATTCTTTTACTCTAAGCCTTTGCCAGATATTATTTGCACAAGTGAAGCTTCTTTCAAGTTCTGTCTTTCATTATGTGAGGATATAACAATATTCATGGCTTAATCTTGCCTGAGATTTTTAAGGTTTACCCAAAGAGATTTAAAACAAAACGCAGACTATCCAGTCTACGAAGAATTGCTTAATGTACAAACTCTACCAACCCAGTAAAAGCTGACTCAACTCTCTAATACAGTAATCAACTTCTACTTAAAAGCTTAAAGGTTACAATGCTGATTTCAACTGATTACTTGAGTTAAAAATAATGTGAGATACCGATTTTTTAATTACATTTACTGTCTATTTCTGGCATCTATGTTTATCATTGTACATATTTATTTCTGTAAAAAAGAGCAGCTTCCAAATTACTCTGTGCAATCATCTGTTTACCTGACCTTTTGGAATTGTTTCTCCAGTGGCAAAACATTCAAAGCTGAGTAAATTCAATATTGTGTTCAGTTTTGCTCCTGTATCACCTAGGTACATCTGAAAAATCTTATGAGAAATGTAAAGTCTGGTATTTCTCATCCTACTGAAGCCTCATCACCATCTGTCAATGTTTTTTCCATTCAGTAGGGAAAATGGATACAAACTTCCACCCCAGCAGAAAAAGTAGCTAGACAAATGGGCCAACCATCACAAATTACTCAAGGATGTATTTTTCAGCAAGCTATGAGTGTTGGGTCACCCAGGATGTCTATCAAACACCACCACCTTAGTGTCTCACCTCTAAGTGTGGAGGCTGTTGCATGATCTGTTGATATTGCTGGACTATCTGCTGCAGCTGAGCGTGCTTCTGCATTATTCTCTGATATTGAAACCCAACTCGGTGATGAGGGTGCTGCTGCCATTGAGCTGCTGCCGCTTGCAATTGCTGCAATCTCAAATCCTCCTCAGGGTCATCAGGAGGTTCAATATTGAGCTACAGAAACAGGCAAATACCATAAATAAAGGAAACTAGCTTCAGTCAGAAAAAATATACACTTGGTCACTACACATTTTACAGGAACTTTCTCACTGCTCCTTACTTTATCACTCTATTTCAATGTTCCAGCCACCCACAGCTTCTGGAAGGCTGATTTTTATCCCACCTATTCTCAACGTGAACACATCTTTTCTTAATGTGAACAGTCTAATCTAAAGGTTAGGCTGATGACAATTAGGTTACTCATACATAAAGAAACTACCTACAGGAAAGAGATTAATGAAAATCTGTTATCTGTCAGTCTCAAAAAATATAATAAGAAACAGTGGTTTTTCATGATGAGGTAAAGTAACTCCAAGTGTAATATTTTTGCCACTTTGCAGGAACCTGCAGGATATGTTAAAGTGGAGCACATACTGTTCAAGCATCAATCATGACCTCCTCCATCTAGTATACAGTAACTGTTATGAGCATGCTGACAAAAAAAACCTCTTTGCAGAATTCTTGGCTTTCAGACCAACTCTAACACACAGAGAGAAGCGGGGCCAGAATTCACAAACTGCCAGAGAGAAATCAAGAAATAGTGTCTTAAACATAGCATTCCTCAACTACTGAGTACCTACCTCATTCTGCACTTTGATATCATGAAGTGTTCTCACAGACAAGGATGACAACGTTGTGGAAGGTTTGGGGGAGTCAGCTCAGACTTCCTTAGTGCACGTGTGGGTATATAATTTTATATACAAGAAGTGTATTTTCTAATTGGTGCAGCTTTAGCAAATGGTTTTTTTAAGGCTGCTTCACAACATTTAGTTATTGTTACTAAGTATACAAGAGAATTTGATGGCATTAGTTTTCCTGAAATTCTGGCTCATCCAGGACACAAATGGAGAGGCATCACTTTACAAAGCCTACCTACCTGAGTTTCAGTGGATGTAAGAGAAGACTCATCTTCTTTGGAGGCTGGAGGCAGGGATTCATTAAGAGGAGGAGGTTCAGACTGCTGAGTTGAAGCACTCATCTTCCCTTCTTCAGACTTTGCTCTCTGCTCATCCTTCACTACTGGACTTTTCATCTGCTGCTGTCCCTGAGCATGGGCTTTTGCCCTTTGCTGCAGGCTAAGCAAGTGCTGCTGGTACCAGTATTGCTGCTGCTCCTGTAAAAGGTGTAAATTTTCTAAGACAGTTTTCACAAGAAAAACAATAGAAAATCATTAATGATAGTCACTAGAATTTTACTGTAGAAAAGTTTTTAAAACTGTTTTGAAGAAAAACTCACTTCAGTATTGCAATGGGTGTCAAAAGATCAAAGCAAAATTCAGAAACAACTATGTGATGCACAGAATCCATAACAGAATTTACCTTTTACCCCAACAACTTACTATTCTATAACTATAGCAAACAATACTAACAAAAATCTGGAGCACAGGCAATAATAAGCAAAATTACTACAAATATGCTATAAGTACCATATTTATTGGTTTTAGAGCTTTTTATATCTAAGAACTACAGTAAAGAGAAAAAGAAGGAAATAAAAAAAAAGAAGAGATGAAGAGGATGAACAGAGAACACAGACAACAAATAGACTGGAAATGACAGCTGAGAAATTGTGGTGAAAATGTTTGAACAAAGCTATGGAAAGTAAAAAAAACAATCAGAACTAGTACATAGTGAAGATTATGTATCTGAATTCTCATTAAACCTGATTCATTCAATAGCTGAAGTGAGAAGTAGATATGGCTGCATCCAAAAAAATGATCCATTTAAGAAATAATAAGCTTTCAGTTTTAAATATTTTAAGGCAGAATTAAGAGCACTCAAGGTAGATGACAGAAGCTTCAAAAAGTAAGCTGCCCCTAACATAAAGAACAAAAGATTAAAGGTAAGTATCTCAACACTGAAGTAGTAGGGTCTTAAAAGACTTGAGTAAGAACCAACAATTCTCTATCCCTTCCAATATCAGGCATCAAATGAATATAAAGACATCAGTGGGAGGCTGCTCTTCACCTGACATGGTTTTGTGCCACCAGAGTCCCTACTAGAGACCTCTCCAAAGGCTAAAATTTTGAGGATTTGAGACGCAGATCAGAAAAACCAACATATTTTAAAAATAAAATACACCATTTACAGCTAAGGTAGTTCCTGTATCTTAGGCAAGTATTGCTACACCCTTGATTTTTAAGTTCTTCTCTTAGCATCTGCTTTTAGTCACTATCAAAGACAAAATGACAAAATACTGTACTTTTTGGTCTAACCTAGTGCAACCATCCTTGTGCTCTCAATTCCACCACCTCTGAGAATCTGTGACTGATCTCCATCTTTTATACCTTCAGTTCTTCCTTTCCATCCAAGCATGCACAGTTAAGAAAAGACACCTATATAAAGCCCAGTCAGAAACAGAAAAAAATCCATAAGATGCAGGCATTTTAAAATAAAAGTGCGACAACATCAAAGCAGTAAGTGCTGCCTAATGAGATTTCTCAAAAGTGAATCACTCTGCCCATCTTAAACAGGTTTAAAAGATTAACTTTCTGCTAGAAACCTACATTGTGCACAGATCAGAAATGATGTTTTCTCTTGGGAGCAAACACAAACATGGAGCTGTTTTTTAAAAAATGCTTCTGTAACTTGGAAATTAGGTCAATGAAAAGAGAGACTATGCTTCACAGACTTTAAATTGCTCATGCAACTATTCCTGCCATGAATCTTTTTAACAAGAGTATGTCTCAGAAGAGCTGCCATAGTTTTGGCTGGAAGACATGCACTCACACTGCAGCATGGGTTCTGCCAGAAAACTTCAACAATATGCTGAAATAAGTGCAGCTCAACGGAGGAGCATACCTTCCCAGCTATACAAAACCTGATTCAATTATCCATCTCAAAAGGCACTAAGAGGTGATTTGCCATTATAGTGCTAAATGCTACAATGGGTGAGTACATTCTACTGCCACAAAATTGTCTCCACAGATCTATCTTGTTTTCTCTTCATTCCACCAACTGGACATAGGGCTAGAACTCATAATATGACATGGGCTTTCCAGAGCTATGATAATATCATTATCTATTATTTTCAGCAGATGAATCAGTGAAATCTATTACTGTGCTATCTGAAAAGCATGAGAAAAGCAGAAAGGTAGATTTTTACAGCTTAGTTGGAGCAAAACAGAAGTGCTAGTGTAGAAATTTTTTCACAATGAAGACTTCAGTTATCTGAGTGCTTACCTCCTCACAATGACTTGTCATTCAACTGGACTTGTCAGTTTTCAAGTCCAATTATAGTCCTTAAATCTGAGGAAAACATGAGCATCAACACAGGCCTTTTTCCATCTTTGGCAGACCAAGAGACTAGGCCTGCTGCATTTTACAGGAACACTGGAACCAGCACTATCAGCTCCTGACCACAGGACATACCAAACACATTAATGCCAAGCCCACACCAAAAGACTACTCCAAAGTTAATAAAGATGACCCTAGGCCATACCATAATACCTATTTTGGGGGACACTATGTCCTTTCCAGGCAAAAATTGCAAAAGAATGGTTTAGCAACCTCCAAAAAACAAAGGCGCTGTTTAAAGAGTGCAACAGTCTGCTAAATGGTGAGGTGGTAAAGCTGAGGTAGCTTTGAGGTAGCTTTAGATGGAGATAAATGCATATTTATGGGTACAGATGTACCCACACATCCTTGGAGTAGGAAGAACATTACCAGCAGGTTGAGGGAGGTGATCTTGCCCCTCTACTCAGCCCTGGTGAGGCCACACCTGGAGTGATGTGTCCAGTTCTGGGCTCCTCAGTACAAGAGAGACTTGAACTCCTGGAATAAGTCCAGTGAAGGGCAACAAAGATGCCAAGGGACTGGAACATCTCTAGTAAGGACAGGCTGAGGGAACTGACAGCTTGAGAAGAGACAACTGAGAGGGGACCTCATCAACGTACACAAGTATCTGAAGGGAGGGTGCAAGAGGAAGGATCCAGGCTCTTCTCAGCGCTGCTGAGGGACACCTAAAGGGGCAATGGGCAGAAACTGATGCACAGGAACCTCCACCTGAATATGAGAAAGAAGTTTTTTACCATGCAGAGGATTGAGCACTGTAACCAACTGCCCAGAGAAAGAGTCTCCCTCACTGAAGATACTCAAGAACTGTTTGGAATACACAGCCCTGTGCCATGTGCTCTGGGATGACCTGTGTGAGCCAGGAGGTTGAACCAGATGACCCCCTGTGGTCCCTTCCAACCTTGCCCATTCTGTGATAATGTAAACAAATAGCACCACGTATTACCCAAGTACCAGATGGAGCATTAAGGAAATACCAGTTATTTTAACTGGATTTGACAAGAATCCAGCAATTGAATCCAACTATATACCCACAGAGGAAACCATGCTAAACTCATGATACTGTCAAGGCAAAGAATAGTACCTTAGATAGGAAAGGAAAATAATAAAACACCAGTTCAGGGCAAATTGTGTAGTATTTTCCGAGTTAAGAGAAAAACACTGATATATTTCTCAGTAGCCACTGTTACTGCAGGATGAGAACAGAAAGAATTGCTTTCAATTGCCAGTTTAAACAATGGCTTAATAGGATACTACAAATGATAAATTACACTGCTTCTTTTTCGACTTTTCTGATTACTAAAAAGCATGAAAGCATCACTACACTTAGCTTTTCCTATTCCTATGGTGTAAGAACTTATTACTCCAAATCCTGTCTCATTTTACAGCCTAAGATAGCCAAAATCGTATCAAAATGTTACAACAAATTTATGACCAGGAAAGCATAATCTTCTTTTTGAATTAACACTGAATTGTGAATGAGAGCAAGTAAACTACTCAAGACAGAGGCTGTTTGTAGAAACACTCATAAACCAGACAACGTAAACTTCAGCAGTACTGAAGTGCACACCACAATTTGTAACTCTTCTGGAGAGCATTTACTATTTTATCATTGAGCTCAATAATTAAAGAAGTCAACAAGCTGACTCAATATCAAATTAGCACCACTTTCTACACGTGACTTTTTGAGATTTTGGTTTTATAATTTAAAAATTAAGTCTTGTTATCATTGTAAATGATCAATTAGTACTGTCGAAAGCCTTCATAAAATTAAGTGAAATGAACTGAAAACGCTACTTTGCCAGGCAGTAATTAGTTATATAGTACAAATGTAAAAATGGAATTTACATAGATACAATTAAAAAGGTGTCTTTAAATTAGCAAATTTGAAGTGTCAGTGACTTCAACATGACACAAAAGGGTTTTTGCAAACCTAGCTTCAAACCATAACCCTAAGATCAATTTGCCAAAAATACAGATTTAAATAAAGAAATTTTAAAGTATGCACTTCAATTTTGTTCTTGCAGGTGGATCCCAACAAGGTAACTCTAAACCCAGGCAAAAGCCTCACTGAATCTGCCTGACCCGTGTACCTAGCTGAGGGCCTCAACATATGTGCCTTGCTGCGCATGCTGAACCTTAAGCCTGGATTGTCCCTGACAATGCAGATGAATGGTCCCACCAAGTTCACTGGAACTGGTCTCATTTAGGAAGTGAAGCATGCAAACATTTTGCAGTATTTTGGCCCTAGTGTACACATAAAAACTACATAGTAATAACATTTTTCACTTCAATGTGCTTTTCAGCACATTTCCCTCCAATGCCCTATGCAATTTTTTACTGGAAGATCATGGACATGTAGCACAAAATGTGGATTAAGTCTAAGCAGAGGGTGAGTATGTACTGCAACAGAAACATTTCTACAACTTTAACTGTGTGTGATAAGATTAAAAAAGTCACAATTCTACACTGATCAGGCAGACAACTGCAACTCAATCCCTTATAAAAACTATAATAAAGAAATCACTGAAGACAAGTAACATCCCAAAATGTGCAACAAGCAAACAGACTACTGGGTATCACACGAGGCCAGAAAAGCCAACAGGGGTTAGGTGTGGGCCATCCACATGCTGTACTTTGGAATATATTCTCCAGAGACCAATGCACGCTCAAGAAAATTAAAGTCAGACAGGATTTACCCTTTTCAATGAACAATTTTTCTCGAGAAATTACAATTTGTTACATCCCTACCACACCATTGGATAAATTAGCCCTTATGAAGTTTCTCCTGAGCTGTTCCATTACCACACTTTCACGGATATCCTTTCAATATTATGCAAATACGGTGTGTTTATTAACTGCCCTTACTCGGGGACCTTTGTAACACCCCGCACCTGCCAGCGGCTCACCGCCACCGCTGCCCCCGCCGGCAGCCGGGCCGCCTTACCTGGGGAGTCATGGTGGAGGGGTCGGGCTGCTCCGTGCCACCGCCCTCCTTGGCGGCACCTTGCGCGGCCTCCGGCTGGGCAGCGGCGGGCGGGGGCAAGGACGGCTGGGGCGGGGGAAAATGAGCCTGCGATGGCTTGACCGGGGGAGGGATGGACGGGGCCAGGGCGGGCTGCGTGGGCTGGGAAGGAGAGGACTGGGAGGAGAGCAGGTAAGGCTGGGGATGTGCCATGTAGCCCTGGGCAGGAGGCGGCAGGTAGGGCTGGGAGGCGGTGGCC
>VZTB01017563.1:0-140584 GCA_013397245.1 Thryothorus ludovicianus | reverse complement strand
TTCCCTCCCCGCCGCTTCGGGTCTCGGCGCGAACGGGCTCCCGGGGCGAGGCAGCCGCAGCTCGGCCGCCCCGCCGTGACGGGCGTCCCCAGGGGTGACGGCCCCGCTGCCGGCGCGGAGCGCCCACGGTGGGCCTGGTACAACCGCGGCGGGGTCCCCGCTCTGTCGGCGGCGGGGATGGCTCTGGCAGGGCCGGGCGGGGCCGGGGCTCCCGGCCAGCGGGAAGGGCCGGCCCTGCCAGCCCCACGGCGGCCTCCGGCTCTTCGCTTCGGGGTACCGGGGGCACGGCGGGCAGGGGGCGGTGAGCAGGCGCCTGTGGAGGGGCCGTAGGGATTGGTGGCCCCGCCGAGCCCACCGGCGCTGCGGGCTGGAGGGGAAACCGCAGCGCACCAATCGCCCTCCTTCCCCCTCTTCTCTGTCCGACAGAGCCGGGGCATTACGGAGGTCTTCAGCCCGCTCACTTGCGCTTGCTCGACTGTTTGGGTTTTTTAAAGAGTCAGTGTAGTGCTGATTTTGCCACGCTCTAGCTCATGAGCTTCTTAATGAAAAGCAGTGGGTTGTCATTAGATCTTACCTGTATTTGTGATCAGAAATCTTAGCGAATGAACACGATTTTAGCTGTCCTTTATGCAGCCACAATGGTGTAATCTGACCCAAAATGTCTTTTCTGCACATGAACGGAAATGTTCTCCAAGTTCTTGTACTGGTCCAGGGCACTTGGTTTGTCGTGTCCTGTGCAGGGAAGGGGGAAAGAGAGGACTTTCTCACGAAAGCTTCTGGGATTAGTGAGATCTTGTTGGTATCTTCCAAATACAACCGGTTTTATCTGGTGTGCTGGTCAGAAAAAGCAGCCAATAAGGAACCACTCCGTTTTTTCCTGAAGTAGTGACCTCTGT
Organism: Thryothorus ludovicianus; assembly: GCA_013397245.1. Lineage (NCBI taxonomy): Eukaryota > Metazoa > Chordata > Aves > Passeriformes > Certhiidae > Thryothorus > Thryothorus ludovicianus. The sequence goes on along the minus strand of VZTB01017563.1, from coordinate 139,688 downwards.
AGAACTGTGACTGATGCTCAGACAACGAGGAAGAAAATTAGACTGAAAGAAAAACTGTGTTTATTAGGAAAACCACAGCTGAGCTTTCCACCGGAGTGATCATACCTAGCTTAACTCTTGATTGAGGAAATGCAGTCGGTAGAGTTCACATGATGCTGTTCAAGTGACCTTCGGTGCTTTGGGAAGAGCTGTCATTGAAGAAGAAGGGGATAATCTGCTTTCTCCACTGATGTGCAGCAGGGCAAGTGTCTGAAATTTGTTCTGGCTCAGGAAGCAGATTTGGTGTCAAGGTGAGACTGGCCTGAAAGTTGCCATCTGGCTGGCTTGCTGTGTTTGAGGAGGACAGGAGGAGGTGACAGTGCCGGTTGTGGTTCATTTGCAATGAAAAGTCCTTAGACTTAAGCAGTTGACAGAAGTCCCTTTTTTTTGTTTTCCTGTTGCCACTGTTTTATATAGCTTGTATGTAAATGCATATGACAAATTCCATCCCTTATAAGAGAATTACTGTTTTGTGTGGACATTGACACAGGTTTTGTCCTTGACGGCTGATACTGGATCCTGCTTAGTGCTTTCTGTGCTGACTTTTCAGTTTTGTGTGAATCTGTTTTAAAGTTGGGTTCTCATGGGCATTCCTGTTTGTTGGTTTGTGCCTGCTTTACTTATTGTAAGAAAACACTGTCTCTTCCACTAGAGAATAGTTGTCTGTGTGTGACATGAGACAGACGTGCCATTGGTGGTAGGCATTTGTGCACATGGACTGAGAGAGATTCTGCACAGAGATAAATGGTTCTCTCATCTTAATTGGATGAGATAGTATTAACCCACAAAAAGGCTTTAAAACAGAATTAAAGGTTTGGTGTTAAGAGAAGAATGGCAATTTATCTGCCCACCAAATAAAATCAAGAGGCACAGCAGATTTCCTAGGAGCTCAGTCCATCTATTCTGTATAGCATGCCCCTAGCTGGTTTTGTAGCTGTAGCCACACAAATATGCCATTACCATGTTACTGTTCCTTTTGTATGTGTTACACTTGTGCTTCCTTCTGGAGCTCTGCACTGTGTTCCTCTGGCTTCAACAGTGGCAGTAACACAAACTAAATATATTCCTATTACTGAACTTCCTTTCCTTGCTGACTTGAGGAAGCAATGGCACTAATGCAGTTTATTTTATGATTCCATGCTGTCTACCCTGATTATGCCAGTTCCTCTCCTTGAGTCAAACAAAGGTGAAGCTTTCAAATCCCCACTCTCCCTGCAGGTGGCAGGAGACCATCACTTGCTCTGTCCTTCGATCAAGATTACTAAGACCTGTTGGATAATTCAGCCCTTTTTTTTTTTTTTCCAGCCTAGCTATGATGGCACCTTGTACTTCTGCTTTTAAAAATTTATTTCTCACATTGTTACCCAGCAGTTCTTAGCATGGATACTGTTTTAATTCACATCTGCATTCTGTTAAGTGAGTGGCAGTGTGTCTTGAATACTACCTACTTGCAGCTAGGCTCATCACCTCAATGTGTTCCAGCTGTAAGAGCCCCTTAAAGCTTCTGGCAGTGAGTAAGCTAGAAGGGAGTTGATTGTATAATAGCCACTTCATCTCTGGTGACCACCCGATTGGTGTCTTGTTTACTACATCATGCAGGGATAGTAAAATGACAAGTTGCTGTGTTGATCAATTATTTCAACTGAGATAACTGATTCCCTCTGTCCAGTGAGTTCAAAAATTCTGCAAGCCAAATCAAGAGATTCAGGCCAAATGATTTTAAAACCCCCTGAAGTTTAAATAGATCTTTCTGAGTTTGAGAGAGAGGCTGTGTGACCTGTGGTGTGCCCCACAGAAGGGAAAGAGCTCTGGAGTGAAACAGCTTGCGCAGATGAACCCACAGGGATGTGGGGTTTTTGTGTCATAAAGAAACTGGTCCTGGAAGATGCTGGAGGGAGATCTTGTAGAGTCCTAATATTGATAAGTTTCTGTGAAATTCCCCAGCTGTGTGGGGAGCAGTCACATGCCTTCCACAGCCAAGGCCAGCTGGAGCAGAGTTTTAGCCAGTCATTTGTAGCACATCTTGGATATGTGCTGTGAAATAACTAAAATACCAAGGAAATTGCTAGGTCTGGGGTCCTTAACACACAGAAATTTATGAGTTTAGGAAGCTGATGCTTTACCTAGGAGGAGAATGAGAATTTATGCCCTGGGGACTGCAACACTGTTGCAGTGAGGAAAAGTAGAGGAAGGAGGAAAATAGATGAGTGGGTGGGACTTTCCTTGAGCTGTGGGTGAAGAAAAGACAGTGAAAGTCTGGCTGTTTCTGCAGTGCAGCCAAAAACCTCTGCACAGGTTTACTGTTTGATTTTTCATGTGTGTTAGAAAGGTTAGTAGAAGTGTGTAAAGGCAGCCAGATCTGTATGATTATTGGCATGGAGGGAAATAAAAGCCATCTGAAGAGGAAAGCAGAGGAGAGGGGACTAAGGAAGAAGTGACAGCTGAGGTGGTAGCATGGCAGGCGGGAGGAGCACATCACATCCTCAGAAGAGGTATCTATCTTAACAGACAGCTGCCTTGGTGAGCCTGGCTCTGTTCTTTTCATTCTCACTCCTTTATGTAATCTGTGCTCTGAATGAGCAGATACTGATTGTGTAGGCTCTGTGGTGTTTCTTCTGGCATGTGTCCTGGTTTTTGTGGGCTGCGTCAATCCTTGCTGTTAAATTTTAATTTTTTTATCGCAATCCTGACAGTAAACTGTGATTTATGGATAGTGCTGCTGAAGCTGAAGTCCCTTATGAGGATCTCAATTTCCTGAATACCTAAAACAACAGTACCAAATGCAAAATCTAGTTTGCTTTGTGCTTCAAGCATTCTGGAAATTTTCTTTTTCTTTTGTGGCTTGACTACAAATAGCCCTTTAATTCTGGGCAAAATCAGTTTGAGAATAATATATAGCATTTTGTTGAGTATGATGACTTGAAGGGCTACTTGATTATAGAATGGTTTGGCTTGGTAGGGACCTTAAACATCATTTATTTTGAACTCCCCTGATGTGGGCAGGGATGCCTTCCACTAGACCAAATTGTTCAAAGCCCCATGCAACTTGGTTATGAACACTTCCAAGGATGAGGCAGCCACAACTCTGGGCAACCTGATCTGGTTCCTCACTACTCATATTGAAGAATTTCTTTCTTATATCTAATCTAAACCTACTCTGTTTCAGTTTGAAGTCCTTCCCTTTGTCCTATCACTACATGCCCTTGGTAACAAATCCCTCTGATTTTCTAATGCAGTGGGCAGTTCTTTATTCTCTCAGTCCCTGCATTTGTATTCTGTGACTTGGTTGGTGTGGCTGGGACAGTTGCTGGTGAAGACTGAGGGGAAATAGGAAAAAGTTGATGATTACCTCAGCCTTCTCATTGTCCCAGGTAACCAGGTCTCCTGTTGCCTTCTGGGGGATGTATATGTTTTCCCTAGTCTTTCTTTATCACCTTTCTATCAGCTTTCTACCTATAGAAATCTTTCATGGTGCACTTGATATCCCTGGCAAGGTTTAGTTCTATCAGGGCTTTAGATTTTCTAACTCAGTCCTTGGCAGTTGAGACAATCTCTCTGTATTCATCCTAGGCTATCAGTTCTTCCATCCTTAATACTCCTTTATGAGCAGCATGCAGGTTCTTAGCTGCTCTGTGAAACCTATGGAGGCAATGATGTGTTTTGTTCCATCTTGAATGTGCTAGTTTCAGAGGGTCATATAATGAGATGAGATTGTGACAGATAGAGGTTGAGGATATAGTGAAGCTTTGCACCTCATCGACAGTGGTACTTTTATAGCACCTCTCTTGGATTTGATGTCTAGTGATGCTCTTGCATCTTGCACTTCTCATGTGTTTCTGCTTGCTAGATTTATCCACAATGTAGACATATGACATTTCTCTCTCCTTTTTTAACTTTTCCAGAAAAGCTGGCGAACTGCAGGCTAAAGGAAACAGCACTGCAGGACAACCCTTTTTCCACAAAGAGGAAGAAACTGTTGTGCTCAAGTCCTTATTTTGCAGCAGTGATTCTGTGATGCAAGTTCCAAGAGTTACTCTTTCTGTGATAATCTTCTCTATGGCCTCTTCTTGCTGATGTTTGTCCCGGATCTGGGCACAAAGCGGAAGGATGCTGAAGAATGGGTGCCCTCTTTTTGGCTTTTAGAACATGGGCACTTGTGTAAAGGTATGTGATTGCTCTTTGGTTGGAGGGCTGGACTATGTGCTGAGGCCAGCAAAGGGGATTTGCTGGGCTAGAAAGTCATGGCTGTTGTTGAGGGGAAATATCTCTTTTAAGCTTTCTGCATGCTGATGTCCATTATTGCTACTGTTGAGATGACTGATGAATAACTCCCCTTTTGTATTAAAAAAAAAAAGGCAGCTTGAATGCACAATGTAGCTTCTCACTAACTGAATGGTGACATGGTGAGCTATATTGTATGCATCGCTGTATGCCAAATCCTTTGTCTAATTGTCACACGAGTTCCTTGCTGCTGCTCTTGTTCCATCTGTCAGCTGTGTCTTACCAACCAAACAGCATGTTGTTCTGGGTGTGGTATTTTCACTACATGTTTGTTTAGCAGTCCCCACAGTGTAAACTTGAGTCCAGATTGGTGTCTCTTAAAATTGCTGTAAACTTAATGGTGTACAAACAGAAGGTTTTAGCTTTTGTGTTGATCAGTGAAAGTTTCAGCAGAGAGGCTCCACTTTGTGGAAGTTAGAAGGAAAATACAAATGGACTCTTTTCCACTTGGATTTGTATATTCTGTAGTAGACTTGCAGGGCAAAAATAGATTCACTTCTGTCCTAGAAGGATTTTGTTTGTTCTAAACAAATGGGGATGGTCTTGTCTGCAACTTTTTTATTCCATAGCTTTTTCTTCCAAGATTGCTGGCTAAGGGTCTGCTTCTGTCCATTTTGGTGGTGGCTCTGTAATGTGCTTTCATATCAGAGTAGAAGATAACTTCATGGCTTGCAAGTAGGTGTGACAGTTTTGATGTGTGGCTATGGCCACTGTTGTTGAAGTTGGTGATCCTAAAAAAAATACCTCCTTCCTGCAGTATCCAGAGCCTGCTGTCACTGTTTTCAGAGGGATGATATGTTGTCCTTCTTACAGATCCCTGAATCTGAATGGGAGTCTGTGGTGGAGGGAGGACTGTTAACTGTAGCATGTTGTGCTGTTCACATATTTCAATCTTATGGAATAATACTTTAGGGATATCCTTGGAGAGGAAGAGAAGTCATCAATAGGCATTTTTTCCTGAGGAATCATAGATTAAATTTAGGCCAGTGTGTGTGAGGAAGTCACTGGACTGGACTTGGCCTATTTTGTGTTCTAGATGCAGCTGTGATCCTCGGCTGTGTGTCTCATCGAAGGGACCTGATGTTTTACATTATTGGTAAGTGAAGGAAAGGCTGCCACTGTATTTGATGACCTCTCCATAGGCTTTAGAAGAGTTTCTCGAAAGCTTTTGATTTAATTTTAGTTCAGAGCTTACCTAACAAACATGAAGTTACTGTCACTCCACACTGTGACCTCCACCTGGCAGACTTGTGTCTCGACCATTCTTTTTGATCCTAAAGTCCTTTCATTGGCCTAATTTGTAAGCCATCCCCTTACTTTTTCTTTTGAGAACTAGTGGAGGGTTGTTGCTTCTGTGATGCTTCTTAATCCAGCTGTAACGTGATGTGCAGAAGTTGTCTGGTTATCTGTTTCCCTTAAAGGCATCTCTGTGGTTCTAACTTGCAACTTGAAGGGAATTCCGTGTCTCTGTTGGGATGTCCACAAACCTTATCTGAGACTCTCTACCACTTTTAACTATTTCCTTTGTTTGCAGTCATTTGCAGAGTCTTAAGAAACCTGATATTTTCTAACCTTACTTGTATCATAACACAATCCTTAAATGTTCACACAATAGCATCTGCCTTAAATACCTAATTTGCATTTGAGTAGAATATCATTAACAGAATGGCATCTTTGGCTGATGCAGAGGGGATTTTAGAGCCTGACTCAGCCACCTTGGCTTCTGCAACCGTTTGTTCTCTCCCTGCTGCAGGTGGGATCACAGTATCTGTTGTAGCTTTCTTCTTCACCATTAAGTTCCTCTTTGAGCTTGCCGCACGTATAGTCAGCTTCCTTCAGCATGAGGACCGGGAGCGCCGAGGGGAGCGAACTATTTATGACTACGTGCGAGGCAATTACCTGGATCCCCGGTCCTGCAAAATCTCCTGGGATTGGAAGGACCCCTATGAGGTGGGCCATAGCATGGCCTTCCGAGTGCATGTAAGGCAATATTTTTGTTTCCATGCAGCTTTGTGGGCTGGAACGGAGGTCTGAATTCGGGGTGGGCTCTTCAAGTGTTTTTTTTTGTTGGGGCTAAGCCAGACGTAACTGAGGAGTAGGCAAGCTGTCTGTTTATGCCTTCTGCTCTGTTACTACGTTGCAAAACTTTGTAAGTGTATATTTGAGGTTTGCACTTCTTAAAGTCTAATGTTCCTCTCTTCAGAATCCTCTGAAGAGCCAGAGGAGACCTGGCTTGTCCTGACTGCTGCTTCCTTTACTGGGAAATGAGTAGGCTGAGCCTTGCATTCAGCAAATGTGGTGCTATCTTTTGATTGTGCAGCTGAAGTTGAGGGTATGGGAATGGGCATTTTACCAACTCGAGCTGTAAAGCTTCATGGCCACTCCCCATTAACTGCAAAATGGATTATTATTCTGTCAGACCTGGAAAAGCCTGCCAAGGACTCTTCCCTCTAATCCTAAAAGGCCAAGGCTACAAGAACTAAGACAAGCAAACACAGAGAGTTTGGAGCTATGTGGAGAAAGTTTGAGCAAGTTTTGCTGGGCTTATGTGCCTGTCTTTCTATACCACCTTTCCATCCAAGAGGGTGTCAAAATAAGAAGAAAGGTTCAGCTAGGTTACCATAGCCATCCCTCTTGAGAAGGTGAAGAAAACCCTTCTGCTTGATGGTGAGTGAAGAGTTCTAACTCCAGGGTAGGCAGTTAAAAAAAGCTGAGGGGAAAGAGACTTGTTCTGTTCCAACTATTTAAACTTATTTCCTTCACCTTGCTGACACTCATGAGCTCCAGCAACGTGCCTTTCCACTTGATGCTTGTGTGCCATTTCCTTAGCCCTTTATTCATCAACAGTAGCTTTGCATACACTAGTTTCTTCTGATGTCAGTCAAGATGCAAACTACTTCAGGCCCTACACCCTCCCTTAGTTAGAGACAGGGAATAATAGTAACTTTTTTCTGACTACAGGCTGATTGCAGATGGAAGGCAGACTCTGGCCAACAAGCAGCTGGCTCTTGAAGAGCCATGCATATAGAGTTTCAAGGTGTAATTATTTCCTTGTAAGGAACTAGTGGTTGAGGTATGTTACCTTCTGAAATTGTGCAGGAGATCACTTTGGTGATTGAACTGCCTGTAATTTTATATCTTACATGTTGTTTTCATTATGATGCTTCTTAGCAGTAGAGACTGGGTCAGCTCCTTAGGTCAGCATCTTCATCACACTGTTTTCTGTAACAAATTGGTAAGAGTTTTTTCAGAGCTTAGCTGTGCAAATGAACAAGATCTGCTTTTTTCTCTGAATGGGTATGGCTTTACTTCTTTTCCTTTTGCTAGTGGGATCTCATGATTTCTGCTCTAATATTGCACTGCAAGTGCAGACGGGAAATGCCTAGAGGCATGTTCTTTTCAGGGCTTGCATTTGAATCCCAGCACAAAAGAGAATGAGGCTGTTCAATGCCCACTTGTTCCTGTTCATTTTGGAGAACACATTCTGTGTGACAGAGCTGTCTATTAATTATTTTTCCTTTTCTGAGCTGAGGTACTTGCCCTTCCCTAAGGCAATTTGTTTTCTCTTCCTCTGTGCACTGTATGTTTTTGCTGACCTGGATATCTCTGTTTCCCATGCAGTTATTCTATAAAAATGGGCAGCCCTTCCCTGCTCACCGGCCTGTGGGGCTGCGAGTTCACATCTGCCATGTGGAGTTAGCAATTGATATTCCTGTAACCCAGGAAGTTCTTCAAGAGCCCAATTCCAATGTGGTGAAAGTGGCTTTCACTGTGCGCAGGGCTGGGAGATACGAAATCACTGTAAAACTTGGTGGCTTGAATGTGGCCTACAGCCCCTACTACAAAGTTTTCCAGCCAGGTAAGATCTAAGTGGGTCTGTAATGATTCAAAGTAGATTTGGAGGTATTGGAGGCCCTTAGGTAAATGTGTTTCCAGCTAAAATAGGTAGGTGACAGGGAAGGGGTTACCCTTCACCATTTTCCTCCTGCCATGTGTGTAGATCCCAGCAGCAGACCCATGAGTAAAATACGCTTGTGACTACCAGTACACAGCAAAACAGAAACTGCTTTACAGAATAAGTCATGAGTGCTACTTAAAATCCCTATCCACTTCTATCCTGTTCTCCATTTTGTAGTAACTTCTTCATAATCCATCTAGTACTCAGAGAGTGCCTTTTGTAAAAGTATTGAGGTTTTTTGTATCCAAGTTGGAGGTGCTGTCATAATTTGCCACTTCTTTTTCTGAATACCCTACTCTATTCTTGTAAGCTTCTGGAACAGTTGATACCTTTGATTACACACTTCTGTAAAAACATTTCCTTTTTATCCATCTAAAATTTGTTTTCTTCTACTTTTGTTTTTTTAACCCCAATTGGCATCTTTTATGTTTCATCAACATGTCATTGAAAGGACCTCTATTCATTGCTTTGTAAATAAATACAAAGCTTGCTAAAATATCCTTTCAGAAAGAATAAGCTCAGGTTTAACCCAAATAAAGTTTGCTTAGTAAGCTGCATTTGCAGGTTTTCTTAGGTGTCAGCTAGCTTATATTTTGTATGTACGGTGGGAGCAACTTCCTGAGCAGAAAATTAGAATGGCGGAACAGCGTTCTTTAGAAGATTGATAACTTAGTTTGCTTTATTAGTGTTAAGTCTCTGATCCAAGGCACACACTATGCAGTACACCATATACTTCAGTGCTCAGATACTTTGCTTTTTTAATGTAGGGGCATAGAATGTGTTTAGACTTGATCCATTTTTGAGTGTATTGTGCCCCTAGTTGCTTTTCTTTCGCTTTTTGTAGCTTTACCTTGGAATTTGTTTGACTCTAAATTATTGTTGTCTGCTTCAGGAATGGTGGTTCCCTCCAAAACCAAAATTGTTTGCCATTTCTCTACTCTGGTGCTGACCTGTGGGCAGCAGCACACTCTGCAGATAGCTCCCAGAGATGAGTATGACAATCCCACCAGCAATTCTGTGTCCCTGATAGATGAGCACAATTACAGCCTCTCCATCCATGAGGTGAGTGCAACCTCACCCCTTGCTGTTTGACTTCAGGTGAGCTGGAGAGCTCCTTTTGTTAATTTGTTTTCTGTTTAGCTGGGTCCTCAAGAAGAAGAGAGCTCTGATGTGGTGTTTGAGAAGTCTGTGGTGTCCAATCGGCAGACTTGCGAGGTGTTCTTCCGACTCACCTTGCACTCCAGGGGCTGTTTCCATGCCTGCATCTCCTACCAGAACCAGCCCATAAGCAATGGTGATTTTGACATCATTGTTCTAAGTGGTAAGTCAAGACCTAATCAGTATTCATTCTCCAGGTGTCCTCTTACAATGTGCTTTGCACACTCACGTAGCAGAGCTATTCTGGCTTCCCTGCAGGCTGGCCATGCTTACTTGCTAAAGGAAAGCCTATTAATTTAAAAATGCTAAGGTAAATGAATTTGCTTCTAACAGGGGAGATGTCTGGGGGCTGATACTCTCTGATCCATCAGCTGATAAAAACAAGAGTTTTTCCCCTATTTCAGCCGGTTTACCTCTGAAATTAGGCAATTTTTATTTCTTGCTAGTGGTTGGCATCTGAGCCAGTCATGTATGGTATCTTAAGTTATATGGTGGAAGTACACTGCATGTAACCTACGTGGGGTTTTTTGGGTTTTTTTTTTACAATGCTGTAATTCTTGGTTTCTTCAGGAGTGAGCCAGACTTCACTGTGACTGTCAAGTGGCTTTGCCTTCAGGCTGGTGCTCTGAGAGAGAGGTTCTCTATGCCTTTTTTCTTCAATCAGTCACTAGCAGACAAACAGCCATCTTGAAATCCTTTCATCCCACTCCTGGGTTCTCTTTATCAAAGTTTCACTTGACCAGGTTTTCCTTTGCATGCATAACCTTTTCTTTAAAATCAAAGTCACTGATTTGGTGTTGGCCTGTGCATTCTTTTTCGTTCTTATCTCCGTCAGGATTTACACAACTCTTTCATATCTGTTTCCCTCAGAGAATGAAAAGAACATTGTAGAACGCAATGTGTCCACCTCAGGTGTCAGTATTTATTTTGAAGCTTACCTTTACGATGCTCCTAGTTACACCAACACTCAGTGGCAACTTCCACCAATGCACCTGAGCTCCTCCCAGCGCCGTCCTTCTACTGCAATTGAGGATGAAGATGAAGATTCTCCTTCTGACAGCCAGACCCCTGAGAAAGTAAAGAAGCCTAAAAAAGTGTACTGCTATGTGTCACCTAAGGTAGATATCATGAAGTTAACCACACTTGAGTGCATGTTTAAAGTATGCTGTAACTGAAGAGCTTCCTTGTGCTCTGTGTCTTAGCTCCAGCTTCAGGTGCCTCAGATTTGGTTAAAAAATGGTTTGCTTATGACAAACATGGAGGTTATGGCTGAGAGTAATGTTAAAATGAGCCTTGGAAATTTTAGGAGTGCATTTTAGAACATAAAGTTTAGGATTGTGTTTTTAGATTTTAGGATCTTTCTAGGTCTGATCCAAATCCTACTGGAAATTTTCTTGATGATTGCTCAATAGATATTTTGTTTGCCTTTCCTCTGTTATTTTCAGGTGAGAACTGCAATTCCTATTCTCAGTTTTTGATACCTGTAAATTTCAACGTAAGAGAATCTCACCTTCTCAGATTTTGTCTGTCCTGTTTCTGGAATGTTTTGCTGAAAAGAAAAAGGGAAAAAATTGTCAGAGAACAAAGAATAAATTTATGAGTAGAAGAAACAGGAGAAATTGAGGGTTCACTTACAATAAGAATATGTTATCAGTTGCTATTTTCCATTATTATTGCCTAAGTGCGTTCAGAAATTAGAAAGAAAATTTCTCTAAATCTAATAATGAATTTAAATTCATTTTGTTCCTCTATCTCTTCAAATGCATTCTGAAAAATGCAGTGATAATTACTAAAGTGAAAGACTAATCCAGGAATTGCTTTTCTGCCAAAGAGAGAAAGAAGGCTGTGAAACAGTTATAGGATGGAGGGAGCTGCTAGAAGTTTCTAAATCTCTGCTGCACATGGCTCTAAGAACTGACTTTGAGTGCTGTGTCTTTGTGAGCTCAGCATCATTTCATCCTTGATCTGTTGTTTTGGACTCCATACTCTTTTCTATTGCATTACCTGGTAAAGCAGATCACCAGAAGTGGGTACTGTTAGAAGCTCCCTTTAGGTGCCAGAGTTGTTAATGTGATTCTTAGGCTTGCGTAATTGTATCCCTGGATGTCTCTATGTATAGAAATAGAAACAGTAGAAAACTGTTTCCATGATGCTATTTTAAAGAGTTGCTGTTCGTATTTGGCTTGTTTGTGAGCAAATGCTGATTGTCAGCTTTTCCAATCATTGCAGCTAGGAAAGGTTTTTGCAGGAAATGTTTTTCTTTTGTCCAAAGACACTAAAATTTCATCTTAACTTGCTCTTCAGAAGACAGGAGTTGCACAGTTAATCATTTGTTCTGGCAGAAATACACTGAGAATGAATTTCTGCAAATCTCATGGATTTAGCAATTGCAAGTGCTTTTTAAATGATGTTTGAAATGGTCATGAAAATTAGGGAGTCATAGGAGTAGTCCATTGGCATGACTTTTACCAAAACCTGTTTGTCAGTGCATTACAATCTTGTCCTGAATTCAGCTTCTCAAGTGTACTTAAGATTACTTTCCAATTAGACTGGTGATGTTCTACTGAACACAATAGCTTCCTGCTATAAAATCTGTGTCATGCTGGCGTTCCACATGCGTCATAAATGCACGCAGAGAAGTCTTACTGACAATTTGCTTACAGTTCTGTGGAGCTCTAAAGGTTCTCAAGTATTGTGCCAAATGCTGGAAAAACCTGTTCCTGGGGCTGAAGGGAGGTCTAGCTTTATGAGTCTGTCCTCTGCCTCACATGTTTCAGGGATAACCCTTAACAGATGTGTGACATTTAACATTTTCTTTTCCTCATGGTTACTCAGCAATTCTCAGTGAAAGAATTTTATCTGAAGATCATTCCATGGCGCCTTTTCACCTTTAGAGTGTGTCCTGGCACAAAGGTGAGCCTCTTTCCATGTACCTGTCACTGCACCTCCATGTTGTTAGCTTGCCATCCTTGTGAATCACAGTCTTGTTTTTTCCTTTTGGAGAGAAGGGCTTCCACCCACAGAAAAACATTGTGTGACATAGATTTCTGGAATTCCCTCTCAGTGCCTGAGTTTTCCTAATATTTCTGACTAGGAGCCAGTTTTAGCATACTTTCCTGCTTTTTGTCCCAATGCTAGGCAAAAATGTTTCCTTTGCATTTTTCTTGGTTTTTTTTCTCATAAGTTCCTAAAATGCTGTGATTGTGTCAATTGAAGCCATCAAACTTGTGTGTGAAGTTTAAAGCAGTCTCCTAAAGGGAGTCTAGATGCTTGAAATAGTTTTTCTGTGAACTGCATACACATGGGGGAGCAGAGAAAGTCTAAAGAGTACAGGTGGTGTTGCTCTGTCTACTGAACATACTGTACCTTCTGCATGATGGATTTACCCTTTCTTCATATTTTTCCTGCTAGTTTTCATACCTTGGTCCTGATCCCGTGCACAAATTACTGACACTGGTGGTGGATGATGGGATCCAACCCCCTGTGGAGCTCAGCTGCAAGGAGAGGAACATCTTGGCAGCCACTTTCATTCGCTCTCTGCATAAAAACATAGGTAAAGGGACAGTGAGGTGGGTACAGTAGTCAGGAAGTTAGCACTTGAGTCTGCTAGTTTCCCTAGGGAATAAAGATTGTCAGAACTGAATGACTTCTGATGAGAGCTCTGGTTGCTGGAATATCATGCTCTGTTCCTACTGGTGCTTCCAGTGAATGTACTTCATCATAGCAGCTGTTCCTTTTCAGCTTGGCTCCTCTGTCAGGCTCTTTGAAAGTGCATCTGTGAGTATGAATACCAGCAAGATTAATTGCAAAACTACCTTGAGCGTTCTATCTCCAAACCTTGCTGTGGTAAATGCACTTTTAGGCTGTAAAACTGATCTCTGCAGTTAGTCTTAGGAATGCTCTGTAAATGTTTGAGGTGTTGACAGCTTAGGCCTCACCCAAATTGTCACTCTTCTTAGGAGGCTCTGAAACCTTCCAAGACAAAGTGAACTTCTTTCAGCGAGAGCTCCGTCAGGTGCATATGAAGAGACCTCATTCGAAGGTCACGCTGAAGGTCAGCCGCCACTGTCTGCTGGAGTCGGTGAGTGTGTGAGTCACTTAACTCTAGCCCAGGGCTTCCTCCATCCTTTTGATTCTGCTCAGTGCCTAAAGAAATCCAAACTGGAATGTGCTAGGGCAGCCATGCTATAATTGGTTAGTCCCTCTGTTTCAAGGCAAATGCCAGCAGGCAGCTTGAGAAGGAGTTGTTAAACATTGGAAAGCTCTGCTCAGGGAGGTTGTGCTTGGAAGTGTTCAAGGAATGCCTGGATGTAGCACTTAGTGTCATGGTCTAGAAGACAAGGTAGGGATCAGTCAAAGGTTAGAATTGATGATCTTAGAGGTCTTTTTCAACTTGAATGATTCTGTAAAGGGATTCATAGCCGGTAGAAGTAGGAAATCTGATGCTACTCTCTCCCTACTTTGGATTGGAACTTGAGGCCTGGAGAAAGACTGCCTACCTGGACTAGATTTGGGAGGAGAACATAGAACTTTGAGTTTTTATCTACTGTTCTGGCACACAGCCATTCAGCAAGATAAGCTGTCAAGTCACATGTTTCTGAGCTGCATGCAATGAAGCTCTTGCATCAACAGGCTACTAGTAGTGGTGTTTCAGAGTGATGATAAAATATTCTGTAGAATCTCTTAGCAAAATCTTCACAGTTTCTGACCTGAACTGTTGTGTTTCCAAAACAGAACTTAGTCATTCATATAATACAGTTCTTAAGTGACATTCTAAATGCTTTGTATCCTGTGAAGACAGTTATCCTGACTTATTGTTTCCACCTGTGTCTCACAACAGTAATGTTGCAAAGATGGAAAGAACATTTCTGAGGAAAACAGGAGTGGCTGGGATTTTCCTTGATTTATAAATCTGTAAATCTGTGTTTCAGAATATTTTCTGCATGTACCAGCTTGCAGTGTTTGTGAGATTATGTTTCAGTTAATAGCTTGGGGAAAATGACTTAATTTCTAAACAGTATTTCCATGACTACTTTTTCCTATTATTTTGGAAATTCTGCACTGTCTTGAGCATTGTTACAGTCTAGTAAAAGAAAATAAATCCAGGCCCATAATAATGATGATGATGATAATAATCATAAAAATAAATATAATCTCTACTGACCAAGGTTGATAGGCACAATGAACAGAGGTGTGAGTAGCAAGATGTTCTAACCTGTTTGAGGATTATCTAAGCCAAAACTACCTGTATGACTGAAAACTGCCATATAGCTTTTTAAATTTTCTTTAATTGGAGTCCTGAATCAGGGCACTGGAAATTTTAGACACTTGGGGTATTTATTACTTTTTTGCATCGTGACTTGCTGTAAGTATGAACTCAGTAATTCTCTTCAAGCTATTTTGTAGTGCTCTTTGAAACATTCCTATTTTAAATCTAATTCGTGGGCTGAAAGTGCTTTACAGAAATTGCTCCTTCCCACAGGCATTTTAATACTTCAAACAATACTTTACTGCAGCCTTGAAAGTGATATTTCTGTGCTAAGACCTCACACTGGTTTTGAGATGAGCTGTATTTTATGTGGGTTATGTGTCTCATAACAGAAAATGAGGAATTGGCTTCTGTGGCTTTGGACATATAAGAATTAGACCTAAGGTGTTTCTAATTTTCACTTTTATACTTTTGAGTACTAGACTGTTGGGGTTTTATGTTTGCCTGTTTACATGTACAGGACTGCATATTGGGTATGGGGTGCCAAGCCGTAATGGTTGCTGCTATTTTGTTTTTCTATTTTTCAGTCTTTTAAAGCAACACGAAATTTTTCTGTTTCTGACTGGAGCAAAAACTTTGAAGTGATTTTTCAGGATGAAGAAGGTGAGTTATTCTGTGAATATTTATGCAGAGGAAGCAAGGAATGATGGCAGAGTATTTTTAGTCTGAAATTCTGGTTTATTGTAGTATGTTCATTCTTTCATGGCTTTCCAGCCCTTTGATTTTCTCATGGATGTCAGTGAATTATCCTGCTAGTCCTGTTCTATACCTTCTTCACAGGAAGACCTGAAGCTTTATGTAAATCCTGCCCCTCTACCCCTAAAAAAACACCAAGCAAACCAAAAAACTAATTAGGACAAGGTTTGGGAGAATAACCTATAGTTTTGCAGTCCCTATTTACTGCCGCGTTGCTAAAGAGCTATTCATTGCAATGAACTTTTGTGCTGGGTAGTACTGAGCAGCATGCATGAGATTCTTGAAATGATGACCGTGTTTGAATGACCAAGCTTATTTTATTTTGTAGCTCTGGACTGGGGAGGTCCACGCAGAGAGTGGTTTGAACTAATTTGTAAGGCATTATTTGATACCACCAATCAACTGTTTACCCGCTTTAGTGATAACAACCAGGCCTTGGTGAGTCTGCAGTTCCTCTGCTGAATGAACAGAAATGTGACCATTGATGGTTAAACAATGCTGCTCTTAAGTGCCACCTTACTCGTTCTTTGGCTTGCCTTTATAGTCACTTCCAGTGCCTTTCTCAAAGCTTTGCTTAATGATCTTAACTCATTGAAGTGCCAGTTGCTGGATGAGCAGTACAGGGCAGCAAGTCAGGAGGGAAGGCTGGATTTTTGGGCAACATCAAAGTGTTTAGAGGTTTTGTTTGGTCTGAATATTTCAGAATCCATTTCTGCTCTCATACAGCTTCTTGCCTGTGCTTGTGAAACATTTCATGTTCTTCCTATGCTTAGGCTTAGACATTTTATTTCTATTGCTTGGCTTTGAGGACATTACACTAAAGCTCCTTGGCCAGCTTGAGAGATATAGTGGCTTGAAACAGTCCCATATTTGCTATTTGTGCTAGTCAGTCTAGTACTTGGATATTTCATTTTGCTTCTTCTTTGCAGGTGCATCCAAACCCAGGGCGTCCCACGTACCTGCGACTCAAAGTGTATGAATTTGCGGGCCGCCTGGTAGGAAAGTGTCTCTATGAGTCATCTCTGGGCGGCGCTTACAAACAGCTCGTTCGAGCTCGCTTCACTCGCTCCTTCCTGGCTCAGATCATAGGACTTCGAATGCATTACAAGGTAAAGCTTCCCAGCCCTGTCTGAAACCTGTGTTGGTTTGGGGAGGAGTTGAATGTTGGTGTAGTAGCAGACCCAGAATTCTGGCTAACAATGTAAGGGTTTTTTGTTTTTTTTTGTTCTTCCCTCTATGTCCCTGGTTTCTTACTCTTTCACACAGTATTTTGAAACGGATGACCCAGAATTCTATAAATCCAAAGTGTGCTTCATACTGAACAATGATGTGAGTGAGATGGATCTGGTCTTTGCTGAAGAGAAGTATAGCAAAACAGGACAGCTGGAGAAGGTGAGGGAAGCAATGTCTGAAAGTGGGATAGTTTAACCTCTACTGCCTACAGCAGTGGGGACCAAGAATTCTGCTATGCCCCAGAAAATTGAGCTTACCTTGGGAAGTAACTCCTTTCTTGGGTTTTTTGTGGTTGGGTGTTCAGGTTTGGGGAATGCTACTGTCACACTCAGGTCAAGTGTTCTGTTTTCAGGTGGTAGAACTGGTGGCAGGAGGGGCTCAAGTACCAGTGACCAATGAAAACAAAATCTTGTATCTAAATCTGCTTGCACAGTACAGGCTGGCGAATCAGGTTAGAGAGGAGGTGGAGCACTTCCTGAAAGGTAATATGCTGCCTGCTCCCTGCTCCTCTCTGCCTTTATGTCTCAGGGCATAGCACGTGCTGCTCTTCTCTTCTCTTCCAGGTCTTAATGAATTAGTTCCTGAGAACCTCCTGGCTATTTTTGATGAGAATGAGCTTGAGGTAATCACTGCCTCCCTAAGCAGCTCTACCTTTACTTCCTCTCCTGTCTGACAAATGGAGTGCTTTCTGGATCTGGAAAGAGCCAGAATGTTTTTTCTCTAAGCACTGTAAACATCTGCATTTTGCACAGTGGCTGTTTCCCTTTTTCCTGGGCCCCTGACTTTCTGACTGCAGTCTCTTGCCTTTCAGCTGCTTATGTGTGGTACTGGAGATATCAGTGTCTGTGATTTCAAGGCACATGCTGTAGTGGTAGGAGGATCTTGGCACTTCCGTGAGAAGGTAAATGAAAGGGTTTCTCCTTCCTGCTTGTCGAAACCAGTTATCCCAAATACAGCAATATTGGTTGGAATTTAGGTTTTCAGAAGGACAAACTGTAAAATGCAGGGGTCAGGTAGGACTGCACACATTATGATATAATGTTTCCCTCTAGAGAGATCCCTTCAGCCTGGCTGACTAGAGGTGATGCTTAATCAGATACCAGCAAGTAAAAATTGTTATCAGTGGTGTCTTTAAAAAAATCCAACACAGCTCTAATTAAGAACAGTTCAGCAGGGAGTCAGGAGGAGTTGGTGGGAATTACTGCTACTGAAGATGTTCATGGTGATATACTTATGTCTAAGAGATCCTTGAAAAACATGCTTGCAGCCCACATGTAGTGTTTGGAGTTCACTGCTGTGGTATTACTGATGTAGTAGCCTAAATTTGTACCCCCTAATGGTTCTCATCCCTTTCTGCATTTCTCAGTGGGAGGAGTATGGGAATAGTAGCAGCTTTGTTTAGAAAAATAATGGAAGCTGCCAAAACACCTCAGATGAAAAGAGATTGAAAATACAAGTTTCTACCTGTAAACACTGGGATGGTTCCACTTGCCTGCAGAAGTACCAGATGATGTGAAACACCAAAAATTAACACAGTGCAAGAAGGAAGTGCATTTTCTGCATTGTAAACCTATCTCATTGCCTGTGCAGGTATTTCTACAAATGAAATCTCTGTGAGGAGAGCAGAAGCAGAAGAAGCCTTTCTGCTTTAAGGGAAAGGATTGGTGGGAAATAGTAGCATGGGACATCTCTTAACTGATTAGGAACCATGTAATACTTGCCTCTATGTGTCACCCTGGTGAAGCAAATCAATTCTGTTAACAGAATACTTGCTTGTGAGGCAATTGACTGATATTCTTGCAAGTTGCTAATACGACTGCTTGATTTCCTTGACTGACCTGTCTTTACCTTTCCTGATTTGTAACAGGTCATGAGGTGGTTTTGGACTGTGGTCTCCAGTTTCACACAGGAAGAGCTGGCCAGGCTTTTGCAGTTCACTACTGGTTCCTCCCAGCTGCCCCCGGGAGGGTTTGCTGCACTTTGTCCATCTTTCCAGATCATTGCAGCTCCAACTCACAGTACTTTGCCGACAGCTCACACTTGGCAAGTATCCTGGGGGTGGTAGGACTTTCTCCATCATGCTTTTGGGAATGTCACCAGCTAGTTGTGGTGGACACACCGTGTAATGTGTGTGATACTTGTGTCAAGCCATCTAAAGGCAACTCCTGGGGATGGCTCCCTCTCAGACATAGTTTGAATGGAATTTTTCTTTTGTTTTACAGTTTTAACCAGCTGTGCCTCCCTACTTATGACTCCTATGAAGAAGTGCACAAGATGCTGCAGCTAGCTATCAGCGAGGGTTGTGAGGGATTTGGCATGCTGTGATTTCCCCTTCCCAGGAGACCATTTAGCCTCTCAGCTCTTTGTGGCAAGACCCAGGTTCAATCCTCTGCTTGTTCTCCTTCCCTTCACTAGGGCAGTGGAGGCAGAGCAAAGACTCCATGTAAAGGAATTTGTCATCCAGAAGATGTCATGTGGCCTTTCTGTGTCCCAAATATGTCATCAAGAGCTCATCTTTTCCCTTTTCCTCGTTCTCCCTTTGGTTCAATGTGAAAAAGCAAAAGGACTGGTGCATTTGTCAAGGAGATACTGCACTTGATTTCCATGCACCCTGTATACCCATCCTTTGTGAGAAGATGAAGTTCATATGCAGAAGTTACATTGCGGTGCAGGAGATCTACAGAGCTGCCTTTACCATGGCTCTCTAGGAGGAAGAGGGAAGACCAGCATGGAGCTCTGCTGGAAGCCTTGGCTCATAGGAAGTTTTAGTAACTTCCTTTACCTTGGCTCAACTCCCCCAGTGATGCTCTCTGATATCTCACTATGATTCGTGAGGAGAATAGAGTTGTCCATCCTTTCAGCACCTGACCCAGAAGGGTTTCTGGTTCTCCTCCATCTTGCTTTGGATGCTGTTGTTGCCTGTGCCACAGAGAAAAAGGGGCAGTATCCACTGGAGGGAGTAACCCAAAGAGGAAAACAATCTAATTGGAGCACAAGTGCTGGCCCTGACAGTGATCCTGTACTACCTCCGCCAGGGTCCGGCAGCAGAAGCGCCCTTCTCCAGCAGTGGCTGGTAATTAGCCTCTGCAAATGAACTGGAAGAGGAGTTTCTCCTCCATTGAATGTTTCTGACAGTTGATGTTGCACAGGAAGCTATTCCATGTCCTTGCCTTCTTTTCCTTTCCTCAGGAGAGAGAGTATGGGCATGAGTGTGATCCCTCAATGCTGAGCACCAATGCCTATCCCACATTCACCTTCAGGGTATGTATGTTACGTGATGACAGTGACAGATCAATAAGCAGCTACAGTGTGCACTGTGCTTGCATTTGTTATTGGGATAATGGTACTGGGCAGAACATGGTACCTCCACCCCAGCATCCCACAGGATCTTGGCTTCTACCTCTATCATGCGGCAGCCTGAGGTTTCTCTTTCTCTACTACATTTCAGGCAGAGTGTCCAGGGAGTTGTTGGTGCCTGGAGAGCAGCTAGATTTCTGCCCTTACAACCTTCTTATCAACTTTCTTCTTCTTTGCTTTCCACATGTTCCGTTCAGTGCTGTTAGCTTTCCAGCATAAGGTGTTAACTAGAATTTCACTTAAGTGGTCACTTGTTGTGGCGTGGATTCTCCCGGCCATGGCAGTCACTCAACAGCTTGCACCCACCATTATCTTGCTTGTGGGGAAAGGAGTGGATAGACAAGAATGAGAAGTAAGCTTATGATTGGGGTCTGTTGTAGGTGGCAATCCATTCAGCCCTTCCCAGGGAAGGAAAGGGAAGGAGAATCTGGGAATCTTGATGAGTTCTTCAGTGAAGCAAAATTCAAGATCTTTGCTTTCTGCAGTCTACAATTAAGTCAAAGGCATGCAGGAGTCTAAGTGGGAGAAATGCATTGCCACTACCTGCAGTGTAAGCTTTCAGTGGGTTATGGAATTGCTGGATTTCTTCCAGACTGGATTCTCAGACTGGCATCCCTGAGCTAATTTTAGAACACTGTATTGGATAAAATGTCACATCATCCTCTTCAGTCCCCTTCTGCTGTCCTCAGGCTGATCCGGTCAGACTTGAGCACAGTATAGTTATTTTAAGTTAACTGTGTGTGCTTTTCAAATAGAGCTTAGTTAAATTGACTTGGAATTTGTGGGAAATATTCTACATCTATAAATTGTTTTTAAGGCAGCATCTTAGTCATTCTTGGGCTGAGTGTGTTACTTCTGTACAGAAAAAAATAAGCCATTTTGGTGCCAAAAAGCAGTCAGCTGAAAATTGAGACTACTCAGGGGGATTTCTTTGCCTTGTGAATTCATTCCCTCACTGGCACCGAGGTGCTGCGAGGCTGCCAGCTTGATAGTTGCCACTGTTGTGCTCTGATAGATCACATAGTGGCTGTTGTCCCTTTTTTTAATGCAGGCTGCATTCTGCAAGGTTCTGACCTTCTTTGGGTGGAGAGTATGGTACCATTTTATTTATACTGCAGGTGGCTTCCATGGACAGTAGAGTTACAGCTCCTGTGTTCACCATGCCACCACTTCAGTGCTTTTTCCAGGGACTGAGAGGATGTGGTGATGCTCAGCTTAACTCTACTTTGTTGAGAGGCATGGCTTGGTGTTTTTTCCATATTGCAGCCTCACCTGGTTGAGGATGTTTTCAGTCCTGTAGCTATGGACCAGCTCTGACAGTGACATCTCCCTCAGGAATCTTTTCCCTTCTTCTCTTGAGCTGGCCTTTTTTTTATTCTGAGGATGAAGTAGCTGACCACTGAGTGGACTTTGACTGGAAAGAGCTCCTAAATGCTTCTCATTTCCTTGCAGCCAGCACCCGACAGTTCCCAGCAGCTGTGAAGATGCCAAGGACTTCCTTCTTAACACAAGTGCAGTCAGAACTGTGATGGGTGCTCGTAGTCAACTAAACCCATCCCCTGTGTTTGCACAGGCCCCTAGCTGCCCCATGTTCCTGAGTTCCACCACAATATTTCTAAACCTATCTCTAGCTTTACATCCTTTCCCAGTAGAGTCACTTTTAATGCTGCCCTTAGCTCTGACAATGGGGATGTGCTTTAGTCACCTAAACTGTATGTTACTTCTGGCAGAGGCTCATTACTTTCCTTTTTTATTCCCTATTTATTGCCACTTATTAGAGGCTCTTCTGTAGAAATCCATATGATCCTGATACCATCTTAGACAGATTCTGTGTTTCCTGTAGCTGCTTTGAGGTGCAGGGGGCCTGGCTTCAGCCTGCACCTGCAGGCCATGTTGCATGTTTATAGAAACCAGGAGCTGTGGATGATACAGGTCAAATCCTACTTCCCTCTGGTGAATTTCTGGCAGAGTTCAGCCAAAATTTGGAAGCCTGTGGTTGTAGTAGCTGACTTTGTAAATAGTTTGTATAATAAATAAAATATTTTAAAAATGCTGCCTTCTCACCTCAGCATTCTTTCCGGGCTTTACAGAAGGAATCAAACTGGTGCTGTCTGTGGGCAAGGGGCCTCTCCAGGTCTTCAGGTGTCCAGCAGAAGTCTGGTGCAGGGGGGAGGGTATGGTTCTCCACCTGCAGCTCTTCACGTTGACTGACTGAAGCCAGGACCTGTGATCTTTTGGGAAGAGGCAGGAGTCTAGGCTGGGGCTTGCAGGCTACTGCAAGGCCTCACTGCAGGTAGGCTGGAAAATGCTGTGAAGCAGCTAGTAATGCTAGAAAGAATTTTAAGGACTCTTTTGTATAAATTAATAATTGTAATCACTTTTCTGTTTCACTGTGTATTACCTGACTCTTTGAGCTTCAGACACTTGTAGAGCTTGTGCATCACAATACTGTCAAGATTAGGTGAAGCCAGGAGAAGAGGGGGTTTTTGAGTCCTTTACACCTTAAGGATTAAAATCATAACTTTAAAACTTAAGATGATTCTGTGTCTATTAGCATTTCTGCTGTAAAATTATGAAACACTCTTTCCTGGGCTGCACAAGATTTAGCCTGTCCTCAGCCAGCAGAGTATTGGCTGGCTGTGTGTGTTCCACCACATAATTAGGTGGATGTTCTCACATGTGAAACCAGCATCTAGTGTTGATTCTGACTTTCACCTATAAGCACTGGCTAAAGGAGAGAGTGAGTGGTGCATGCAATCCTTAGGGATTGCCTCTAACACTCTGTTGGGTCATGGTATTACTTAAAAGCTCCTATGGCAACAAAATTGTCTTCTGCTGGACTCATATGAGGGAGGTTCCATAAAGCAGCAGTGACATGAATACAGAAACTGAAGTTCCAGTGTCCCCTGAAAATTGCAGAGGTTGTGAGTCTAGAGCTGCTGAAGTTGGGGCCAGGGTACTGAAAGGTGGGTGACTTTGCCAGCAAACCTGGCTTGAGCAAAATGATACACAGCAAACTATGTGGACATGCCTTTATATGCCATGACCAGTACAATTCATAAGAAGGGGGCCAAGTTGAGCCTGGAGTTTTCAGAAACTATCTGTTTTTGGAAGGAGAGAGCTCAGCATGCTGGATTACTTTAGCATGGAGTAAGTTCTAAAGTTTCAGCCTCTCTTTACAGGATGCATGATATCATCTGGCTGCTCACATTGTCCATCCTGATCTCCAATTTCTTACGATTTCTTGGAGTGGTGACAGTGCCCTGTTGCTGACTCCACAGCCTCCATTTATCCTGGCACTTGGCATGGAGATGGGGCTCTGAGAGAAATCATGCTCATGCACTTCATGCTGGAATTCTGCATGTCCCAGCTTGTATATTCAGCAATAGCAAAGAGTTGATATCTTTGGATCCTTGATTCCATACACAGCCACTTGACCTGAGGTGTATCATCATGTGCTGCTTGGGAAAAACGATTTTTGTGCATTCAGGTCCTCTGCTCAACTTGCTTTGCCTCAGTTGTGAAACTACAGAGATTAATTTCTTCAGATACCTAAAGGAGAAAGTGGGGAAATGATGCTTGGTTTGGATAAGATCTGTTCTTACTTTCATGTTGTTATGGCTGAGTTGGTCAGTTGAACCAAGCTATAATTCCTGGTTCCCATAGTGAATTTCTACATTTTGTATGGTCTGGGCTGTTCTGCTACCATCTTGTGTCTGATTTACCTTGCACATAAGCACAGAAGGAGTTTGAATGTGTGATTGATTACAGGACCTCTAGAAGGGAAACAGCTAAGCCAACCAGAACCTCAGCCTGTCTTGGCATCAGCTGTACAGTGCAGAATCTAAGATTTAGAATCTTCCTCTTAAACACATTGGTTTTTTCATTGAATGCGTGAGAGATGCTAATCTTCGCTTTCCAGAGCAGGAAACTTGATTGTAGGAGAGGTGTTACTGCATGAACATGTTCATTTTTAGACATAATTTGCCATATAACTTTGCAGTAAAACAAAACAGCTGTAGCTGAAGTTCACCCAAAATTCCTGATGAGTCGTTACCAGCTACCCTTCTGCAGAAATGGCTACAGAGTGTGTTGAGGCGTGGGCAGTTGCACACACGGTTAGAAGTGGGGAGTGAGGCTGAGAGCCAAACCTCTCCACCTTGGTGTAAAACTGCACTGAATACAGACAAAGGAAGTGGAACTCTTGCAATGTATGAGGGATGGAGAAACTGGAATTGGCCCACAATTGCTCCAGAGTTTTCTCTGAGGCACGTGAAGGCCAGAGTGAGTTTAGGTGGTTTTGGAGGGAGTGACTCTGCATGACCAAAACCAAATTATTTTCACCCTCTTGAGGCAATCCTCTGCTAAGCTGTGAGTATGTTGGCTTATACCTGCCCCTCATTTTAGAGATTTGTGCTAACATAATACTGAAGGCCTGTAAACTCATGCAATTTCCTGAGTAATTTTAGAAATCTCATCTCTTACCAGAAGGAGCAGCTGTTTGGGGCTTTCTTGTGCTGCAGTAGCTGAGGTGTGAGGTTGCCTTGAGATAAGATAGTGCTGCTTTTACAGCAGTGGGTGAAGAAATGCAAGGATATAAATTCCCTGCAGTCCTCTTGGAGGATGATGAAAGTAGCTGTGGGGGTTTCCGGTTTGTCTGAAGAAGTGGCTTGCTGAACAGAAGCTAGCTCAGATTTGCAGAGAACTTTTTTGCTGGTGTGGAACAGACTCAGACCACTACTTAGAGAAAATTGGCAGCCTCTTCTTGTCTGTGACTAGAGCAGTCAGCAGGGGTATTCACCCTTCTCCCTCCTAGGCCCTTTTATACTGGCAGCAACATGCAGTACACTGGTAGCAATTGTCTGCATTGTTGAAACTAAAAATCATAGGCCAAAAATGTTGCCTTGGTATCTTCTAGTAAGATGTTGAATGGTTGCCTTTGTGCTCACCCATTGAGAGCATCTCACTGACTGCTGTCTTCTGTGCTGACCAGGGCTGTCTTATTTCCTTCTGCTCACTTGTTTCCTGTCCATCGTCTGTTCTTTCTCTCCTCCTTATTCCCCATCCTAAAGAGCCTGTGGACTCTCTGTGTCCAGATGTTGCATAGCTCCATGCACAATGGGGCCCTGTTTCAAGATGGGAGCTCCTAGTGCTGCACAGTATTAAAAACCGGGGCTTAGTTACAGATAGTCCTAGGATGGGTGGAGGGGCTGGGCAGCTGCTGGCTGTTCTTGTAATGAACCTTTTTGTGTTTAGAAGACTCCTATGATATCTTCCCTGGAGCCCAGGTGTGCCCCGCTCCCTGACTCAGCACCGTGCTCTTCTGAAGCCTTGCTGCCCGGCAGCTTTCCTAGCCGAGCCGTGCTGCCCCGGCCCTGGCATGCTCGGGTGCCTCCCTGGGTGCAGGGACAGCAGCCATGCAGCAGCCCTGCTGTGCAGTCACAGCCTGACTGCGGCTGCTTGGCCACCAGAGGGGGACCGGTAGCTCCGTTTAAGAGTGGCCAACTTCAGCTCTCTTGAAACCCTGCAGTTTTACTTACAGTTGTCTGGGTTTGTTGTTTTGCTTTTGGATTGTGGGGTTTTTTTTGTTGTTTTTGTTTTTGTGGTTTTTTTTTTTTTTGTTCTGCGGACCTCTTAATCTAGCAAATAAGTTGGCTAGTAGAGTTACTTGCTGTGCTTCTAGTCCCTAAACTGGAGTGTACGAGAAATGAGCATCTAGAAAGCATCTGCTGGTTTGCACAAGTCCCTGTTGCAGCAGTCCCCCTTGCTCTTTTGTTTTCCAACAGGCAACACGTTTAAAATGCATGAAAGGAAGTTAGATTTACATATGTATGATTAACCTGCAGCATTTTCTCAGGAGACTCAGTACAAGTAGCTTAGTAAGAATAATGTGCTTAATATGAACAAACAGCAGCAATAACACTAACCAGATTAGATATGTTCCCTCAGGCTTTGAGACACAGGTTAGTCATCAGTATGTGAAGAGAGAGGAAGTTTTATTACGTGGACCAGGAAAGCAGAATTGAGCTGGTGCACAGAAAGAGCTGATATTCTCTTTTTAGGACTCATTATAGCATAATGGACTTTTCTTATTAACTGCAGGCACCACTAGCCTTTCCAGAGAACATGGGGGAATGGCAGCTCACGTGAGTTTGGATGAGTTGCAGTAAGTGACTGGAACAGTGCAGCAGCTCCAGGGACAGGAGGGAAGAAGGACCCTGTTACCAGTCTCTGGTGGGCAACTGTCCCGAAGTGGCCCCTGAACAGGCCAGTGCCTTCCTTGAATACTCTGTACATCAGGTTGTTTTTGAGTAGCTGTGGCTTGACACAGCTAACCTTACACTTTGCAGTTAGTGGTGTCAGTAGCCTGTTGGCAATGCCTTTGGAAAGTGCTCTAAGAATTTCTTTCTAGGAGCTGGCTCTGCTGTGCCTCGTCCCCTCTGGTTCCTCCTCCTGGGCAGGGCTGAGCTTCATTTCAAGTTTGAAGTGGCAGAGTGTCAGAGCTGTGTAACAAATACATTACTGTGGTGTAATGCACTTGATGCTGTGGAGCTAATTCAGGCCTGAAGCTCTGACCTTGACAGGGCTGCTCCCCAGCAGTGTAAGGAGCAGAGGGAAAGGCATCAGGAGCGTTCAAAGGCGGTAAAGAGTCATGCAACTGGTGATGTTGCACTCAAGAGGCATCTTTGGATTCTACTGCAGAAATGCTTCTGGGTCAGAAGGTACCTGGACCTTCCGACTGCATTTCTCAGCAGGATCCTTAAATGCTCCGTTTAGTGCTGGAGGTTTAGGATTGCATGAACAGGTAACCTGTGGCGTTGGGGAGAGGAATAGAGTTTGATATGAGGTTGTGGTGTTCAAGTTTGTAAGAGACTGAAGGAAACACAGTACTCATGCCTTTTTCTTGTTGAACAAGGTCAAAGTGACAGCCAGCGGGGATTGAAAGGCAAAAAGCACGTGGCTAATCAAAACTGTCTGCTCCACATATGGACTGAGTAAAGCATGAGCTTTCCTGCCTATCCTCCTAAGGGCAGATAAAAGAGTGTGACATGCATGTGGATACTGAAAACGTCCATGGCTAAATAAGATTTAAAGCAAATAAACCTTCCTTCTTCAGGGTCAAAGCCTGTCTCTGACAGACAGAAGTTAGAAAAGAGGGGTTTTTCTGCTTTTCATGAAGCTATCCACTGTGCTGCATGCTGACCTGGAGAAGTGTTTGGTAGCTGGTGGCCCAAGGCAGGAAGAAGGTAGTATCTGCTTTAATCCTGTCATGGATATTATACTAATTAGGCTTGAGCCAATTTAATACATGAGTAAGGAGCAGGCATATGATTCACAAAACTGGATGTTAATGTCTTTCCAGAAAACCCCCTCCAATCTAGGGGAGGCCCATCCTCAGCATCCTGCTGTGTCTCTGAGAGGGACTACATGGAGAATGGGCTCTTCCTCCTGCCTTGTGGTCCCAGTGCAGGACTTAATGTGATCCCAGTGGATGTATCAATGTAGAGCTCCACCAAATATGGTAAGAAGTCTTGGACATGTTTCCAGCATGTCTAGGAGTCTGCTGTTAGTCAAATTTCAATATTGTTGTTCTGATCACTGGATAGCTTTCCTTTTCAGTCTCTGAATTGTTGTATGGGTGTGGAGTGATGACAAATGCTGAGCCTGGAAGAGAACTGTGTTGTGGTGCTGCATAAGGGAGCCCCACACCTGTGCTCTTACATGTCCTGGAGCTGGCAGGCTCGTGGCAGGGAGTGTGCACTGCTCCATCAGGCCAACGCCTGCCCCACGCCCCTCGTGAGCTGTGAAGCCTGCATCTAGATAAAAGAGTACCTTTGTACTCCTTCTCCTCAAGCCTCAGCCAGCACAGGTTTGAGGGGAAGGAGGGTTTTCTCCTGAAGCTTGTCCTTGGTGAACCCCATGGAGAGGTGGATGCAACTGTAGGTTCTTCTATGCCTCCTCACCTTTGTGCCTCTCCCTGCATCTCATCCTCTGCCTTGTTCTCTTCCACTATTTCTCCTTCCACTCTGTTTTCCAATATGGCAGTGGAGAAGACAAAGTACCCTGATGAACTCTGGCTTGCCCTTCTCCCTTCTGCCCAGGGAGAGAACTCTCCCCATTTTTCTCTGGCTGCCTTTTACCTTTCTAATCAGTCATGGTAATTTACCCTGGCACTGTTTGGCAGGGGCTGTACCTTGGCATCATGAGCAGCCAGGGTCAGCTGTCAGTCTCTGAGCCATGAGCCTAATGCAACAGAACAGATGTAGGTATTTTTTCCAAATTTTTCCTGGGCAGCAGGATTAAAGTCTCTGTTCTCAGCTGGGGTCCCAGTGTAGTCACTTCCCTCTGTATTACACAACACCCTATTAAGAAGCACAAACATGTTCATTGGGATCCCTTCCCCCAACTCTACAAGGCCAAGGAACAAAGGTGAGGAAGGTTTCCAAAGACTGAAGAGCTGTCTCTCTGGTGCAAGAGCCCTGGGATAATCCTGCCCAGCTATCCCACTGTGAAAGGGCCCTGCCCCTCTCTGCTGTTCTCCATCCTTGTGGTGCCAGGGGTAAGAGGGAACATAGAGGGTGGTGGTGCTAAAAGAGCAGTGGGGTCATGTTGTTCTTACACGCATTTGGCAGTGTGCAAACTTGAGTAAGTACCAATGCAGGGAGAAACTATTGTGGCAGCAGCATCCCTGCCAGGCCTGGTGTCTGCACCATCCCACTGAACTGGAGGCTTCTGAGTGTGCGTGTGTGCACGAGCAAGCAAACAGCAGCGCGTGATGAGAAACCCCAAGGGGTTTCTTGGAGCTAGCAAGGGAGAAGGGGTGAGGGATGGCCAATGGCCTAGACTTGCTTGAATTCAAAGGTGTCATGTCCTGAGAAGATGCATGTCTTCTGATTGCTAAAGTCCTGAGAGAGCTTGCTGGAAATAGAGGCAGTGTGCTCTCCATAGATGATCCTGAAGCAGCTGGTCACAGAGAGGGACTGCAGGCACCCTTGGTGAGCAGGAGAGGGCTTCCCCAGCAGACCAAAGGGAGCAGTCAAGTCCATGTGAGCACACGAGGATCTGCTGCACCAATTACTTGCTTTAGTGACAAAATACCATAAATGAACAAGAGAGTTAATTAGGTCTGCAGCAGGCCAGGTCTGGAAGCCTGCAGGGCTGAGAAATTTGGAAAGGGTTCAAAGGCACAGGGGGAGGAGAAGGCCCTGGAGCTCTGGGTAGCAAAGGTTCTGCTGTTATTTCCCCTCAGAGAGCACCAGGAAAATACATCTCTGACCTGAAGGATGGTCCCCAGGAGGGGGAAAAACCAGCTCCTGGCAGCATCTGTTTGTTCAGGCCTCCAATGAAGGATTTAAACAGCTTGTTAATTCACTGCTTTGTACAGCTGCAGACCCTTCGTCATTGCAAGAAAGCCTCCAGGGCAGCGTGTGCAGTTGTGAGCCAGCTCCTTTACCGTGGTACTCTGCACTGGATGATCCAGTGAGCTGTCAGCAGGGCTGGGGGGCATACTGCAGCTGTCTGGCCTGTGTCTAGTAAAATGCTTGCAGCAGGTCCTTTCCATCTGCTTTGGCCCAAGAGTGACCCTTGCAAACCTCCTCTCCCTTGCAGTCGCCTCAGCAGATGGTGGCAAGGCAGATGGAAAGAGAAATCTCTGAAGCTTTAGCAATAGAAAAGTCTGACCTTGTGATACCTCTCATCCCACCCCCCACAGGTAACTGTGTTTATGCAATACCACCTTAACCCCCTGAGCCATGGTGTCTGTGCGTCTCCCACCCCCCTGGAGCAGCTTCTGTTCTCTTCTCTGGACCTTGGTGGAGGCTCTGGATGGCACTCAGTTGGAGGAAATGCTGCCCTAGCTCTGCAAGCAGAGTGGGAAGGGGCAGCCATGTTATGGGGGAAGCTCACAAGAGGTGAGGAACACTAATGCTCTAGGTGATGTCTTTTGGGGTCTTGGGGTCTATGATTTGGGGCTGAGGGTGTTCAGCTGTGGTGAATCACAGCAAACCACTTTGAGCAGCTGCTCTCAACTACCCCCTCTTGTACCCTAGATATGTAAAGTCTGCTTTGGGAGGGTGGCAGAGCATCCTTTCCCTGTCTGAAATTGTGGGAACTGCAGGAGTTCAAGGAGGTGGCATGGCACACTTGGCCTGTAGGAACACTGGAGGAAGTTCTGGCTCAGCAACGGTGTTGGGGACAGCTGAGTTGTGTCTTAACTGCCAGACTGCACCAGCTGCTCTGGAATCAGGGCTCAAACCCAAGCTTGGTCACCATTCCAAACTTTTCCTTCACCTTATTTGTTAATAGCTTCAGATGCAAATTCAGTGGATGATATGTGGAGCCTTGGTTGGTTTTTCAGGGCTCCTGTTCAGCTGCCTTCATTCAATCTGCCTCCCTGGCTGGATGTGAGCACTGCAAAGGTCTTGGAGGGAATGTGGGGGGCATCCAGGGTATAGCACTGTCACCTCCCTCTCTGTGTGATGGCAGTGGTTGGCTTGGACAGAGCACAGACCCTTCCCAGTAACACAAGCGATATCGATGCATCCAAGTACAACACAGAAGTGGAAGGTTTGCTCTGCAGAGGCTGTTCACCCCACCTCACATTAGTATAACACAGACAGCTCATGAGAGATGACCCTTCTTCCTGCAAAATAGCTTGTGCAGGCAATGTGGACAAGAAGCAAGAAACAGACTGAAAAGAAATAGCAGGATAGTGGAGAAAATCTTGGAAAGGTCGCCAGGCCTGCAAATGCAAAGATGTCCAGGGGCCGTGTAGAGGGGCTCCACTGTAGTGTTTGGTACCATGCCCAGCCTGGAGCTCTAGCACCATTTAGTAGGCTGGACCAGCCTTGGCCTCAGTCTTGTTTGGCTGGATGAAGCAGTTGTCATCATGTCACAAGTACAGTATCATGGTCACTTTTTAATTCCTCCAATGAGGTGTTGCAAACAGATATACATGTGTTGTAGCTATACTTTGGAATTAAACTTGTCTCTGGGGACAGGCAGTGATAAGTGTTAAGAGCTGTTTGGTTCCCAAACTCTTGTGTTTCTGAATTGGTTTCTAACAAGAGCAGAAGTCACGAAGCTGGGGAAGAGGCTGTGTTCCCCACCAGAAACATCCTGATGGTCTGAGAAGGGATCCTAAGATGCTGATGCCCTCCCCAGCCCAGCTGGGGTTAATAACTAGCCTAAGATCATTGGCAGTGTTATCTGACAGCTGCTTATTGGGTTTGCCCTTGTTCAGTGCCTGCCGCTGAGATTTCCTTGGCAGCTGCAGGGACAGATCTGGGTCTGTGGACATGGGTTCCCTATGGGAAGAGGCTGCTGTGATAAATGATCATTGATAAATAAGATGAGAAGGAATAGGAGAGAAAGTTGCCAAAGCTTTAACTCCAGTGAGTGCAGAGGTTCAGCCTGGTTCAGATCTGCTGGCAGGCAGGGAAGAGTCCTTGGCCAGCCAGGGTGTTAACCAGCCAGAGGTGAGCTTGGGTGAATAGGACATCAGGATGTGTTGCATAAGTCAGACTGAAAGTGCCAGAGAAAGCCTCCAGGGAGATTAAATGTCTTAAGTGTCATCAGCTCTTCAGAGACAATGAGACCCAGAAAACAGCAGGAGGTAAAATGGCACAGACCTGTGCAAAGAGGCCTATGGGCCTGGGATTCTCATGGATGTGTGCTGACTGCAAGGGATTGTAGGGAGAGTGGCAATGGGGTAGTTGGTGTTTATAGAGGGACTGAAGAGCTAATCCTCCTTAATCTCAGAGGCAATCAACTCTGAGAGAAGAAAGTCTTCCTCCAAAATGATGTTCCCTATTTCTTCAGTTGTCTTGAACAGAAATCAAGAAACTGGGGAAACAGCAGGGGCTGGATCTGCTATCAGTGTGTTTGCTTTGTAAGGGAGAATGAGGCTCCAGGCTTAACCTCTTGACCAAGGCCCTTTAACCTGGGAGCTGAGGAGGCCCTTGGGACCGGAGCCAGGAAGTGCAGCTAGAAGCATGTGTGGGTCTGCAGGTGTCACATCCCCAAGACGGGCACCTTTACCTCCTCTGATGGTGACCAAACCCATTGTAGCAAAGTTGGTGGAAGGTCACCTGTATTAGAGGTCAGAAAAGAGTTAACAATGCTGGAGCAAGTTTCCCAGGGAGGCTGTGGAGCCTCCGTCCTTAGAGGGGTTCAAAACTCAATTGAATGTGACTCCAGCATCCTGGCCTGAGCAGGGGACTGGGCCCTTCCCAGAGGTCACATCCCACCTCAACCAGGCTGTGAGTGTGTGGGAGAGGACCAGGGATGATTTTCACTTCCAGGACAACCTGCTTGCTTGACTGTGGCTGTGAGGTTCACAGCTGGCTGAGGTAATGACAATAGAAGCCGTTTTCTCCTGACCTCCACTGTGAAACCAGAGTGATGGAGTCCTTCACCACTCCCTTGCCTATGCCAGTCCTTTCAGGGCTGTGGCTGAGACCTGCAGAGCAGGAGCACTCCAGAGCACCTTTGGAAGTCATCTGAGCTGGGCCCCACAGTGGCAAAACTGATTTGGTGCCATGCCTCCCATTGGAAACGGGACTGGAAAGCAGTTGTGGAAGTTAGGCAGCACCAGCCACCTGGCTGTCTTTAGCATTGGGCGTGGTGAGGATGAGGGCAGGGTTATTTCACAAAATAGAATGAAGTAAGTATCTGGTGGGGTTTTGTTTTCTTAGCTGCCTCCTTGCTGGTGCTCTGAAGGCTTGTGGTAAAGGGCAGATGTTTGCACTTGTACCTGTACCTCAGGTGCCTGCCTTCCTCTCCCCACAAAGGCTGTGTTCCCAGGCTTGAGAGAAGCTCTGTGTTGGCTATGAGATCTCAGGCTGGATTAAGTGGCAAAGGCAAATCCTCAGCTTTGGGAAGAGCACACTTGACCTTTTCCTCTATAGAGTTATGTCCTCCCTTGGGAGGAAGTGTTGGCTCAGCTGCTAAACAAAGCGCTGGCTGTCATGAGCAGGACCTGCCTGCCTAAGGGAGGGAGGGCCTGGGGTGGGGGTCAGATTTATAGTCCAGGGGGGAGGAAGAGACAACACACCCATTGACCTGTAAGCTTAGAGCTGACCAGCTCAATTTAATGAGAAATGTGAAGCAATTCTGCCTCCCAGTAAAAATACAGCACCTGGAATGGTCTGGGCAGATTGGCCCACTGGCATATGCAGAAGCAAAAGGGAATTTTGCTTGACAAGATCCAAATGATATTTTGAATCTCCTCCCCTTATTTTCCAACCTGTTCTTCTCTGTTATGTCTTGCAGTCCCTCTTAACCTTAATTCCTTCTAGCAATTTTATAGGTTCTCAAGTCCTGTGGAAGAAGTATCCAATACTAGAAGTGGGCTTCAGACAATGCTATGTGTGCTCAGTGGCAGAAGCAGCTAAACATGGTGGGTCTCCCTAAGCAGTGACCTGTGTACAGCTCTCACATTAATTCAGGCATTTTCTCCTGCCCTTTGTTCTATGAAATGTGGCTCACTCTAGAACCAGAGGGCCTAGCAAGGTATATGGGCAAACACAGAGTGGGCATGTGGGGTGATTTCTTTTCCAGTTTTCCTCCAGGTTTTTAAAACAAATACATAAAAACAAAGAAATTGGCTAAGTGCAAAGCACCATAGAAATGTATTTGTATCTTCATCACTACAGGTTCACTGTTTGAAGGTTTGGGGTTACCCCTGACCTTCACACCTTCATCTCTCTCCAAGCTCCTCCACTAAATCCTCTTGAATTTGGAACCACTTTGAATTAGTGACTCTGAAGAGGTAGTTCAGTATTATTGAGAGTATGTGAGTTTGGGAGGGAAGATATTCACTGGGGTGGAGCTGATGAAAGAATCCCTATTTGCCCTGGTCTCCAAATGGCTCAATGGTCTCTGATAGTGCTCAGCCACAATGTTAGCAGAGTGGTTTCTCTTTCCAGGGTGATGTGAGCAGAGTATGGTAGTCAGTACTGCAGGACAGGAATGTTGCCTTCACCATCCATGTCAAAATAGAAGGAGATGAGAGGATTGTTAATCAGCTGCTGACTAACTTCAGCCCAGACCATCTGAAGATCTTGGTAGGAAACAACCACCACATTACCAAAGCTCTCCTGCATGCTGGGGGTAGAGCTACCCCCTTCCCTATCAGCTTTAGAGATTGTCTGTGTCTCTTGCCTCTGTCACTCACACCCCAAAGTATCAGCTGTGTTTCTGTTGGTGTGGGATGACTGGAAAGAGACCATAATCTATAGAGTGTGTTACTGAACACTTATGTGGGAGATCTGTTGCTAGCACCAGTGTGAGTGCTGCACATCTGAAAAACAAATACAATGAGAAGGACTGTGCACGTGAAACACCTCAGGGCAGTGGGACACGTTCCTCCTTTAGATCTGCTTGGTGCTGACAAACCCATTAGTGGCACTTGGTGTTGCTGCTGATCAGAACTTTGCTGAGAGCAGAAGCTCTGGAGTCTGTTGGCAGCTGAGCTTTGCACAGGACCAAGCTGATGGAGTCAGTTACTCCCTTCCAAACCATATGGTGCAGATTCACAATCAATTTTCTGAGCACGTGGAGTTTCTGGGAGATGTTTGGCTGAAGTCTAGGCTTTGTGTAGCTGTGTCAGTGGGTTCTGGGGTGGGAAGGGCACTGGATTTCACTTCCTTATTTCCTTCCTAGAGCCTTGCTGACACAGCTTCCTGGACCACTAGTGTCAGGAAGAGGCAGTTCAGTTTCTAGGGGAAGGTGGGAGGGAGGAGAGGCTCAGCCCAACCTGCATGGGGCGTGAGAAGGGCACCAAACCATCCTTGTAGCCCAGCTGCTTCCTCCACTAAAGCAACCAGACAGAGTTTCTGCCATACTCAGACTGTTTGGAAACATGTTGATAAACTTCCAAATGTCTATTTTACAATCCAGATGTGCTAGTCTTGGCTGTAAATCCTCATCTGAAGAACAGGTGTGCTATAATGTTTCTAGCAGTGGCTCTAAAGCCAGCTGGAGGCTTGAACTGAGCAGAGGCCAAGGGGCTGATGCCATATAGGATATGGATACTTGGGCAGGGACAGGTGAGGCAGAGAGCTGTAGGTCAGCTGTAGTTCACATCAACTCAGAGTCAGACTGTGAGGGAAGAAAGGGGCAAGCTGGAATATCCCTCAGTCCCCAGGCTCTGCTTAGCAGCACTGGAGCTGTTGCAGAAGAGGCTGCCCTGCTCGTATGGATAACACAGGTGCATTGGTCTTGATTGGCTATGTCCTGGTGAGGAGGCACAGGGCTAGAGCCAGCCACCAGCCTTTGTGGCTCCCCTTGACATCCCCAAGAGCTCTGTGGTCTGGGAGGCACTGCTGGTCAGAGCCCCTCCCTGCTGGCATTGCCTTGGGAACTGAAATAAATGGGGCAGCTGCTTCCCTGGGCCAAACTCCATATGCACTTTTGTCCTGAAAAGCAGATGTTCTTTCTGGGCTGGGAAAGGTGTCTTGCTGGGCCTGTATCTTGTGCTGGGGAGCACAGTCCCAGTGGAAGGACTGGCGGCAGCAGTGAGCTACCAAAGATGGGCACCAGTACTCTGGTGTGGGAAGGACAGCCAGCCCTGGGTGCAGGCTGACAGGAAGTTTGTGGATGGTAGAGATGAGGCAGGGCACATGGCGCTGATGCCTCATCACCTCACATGGTGCCTGCAAACTCAGACATGAGGTCCATGCTGATAGCCTATTGCTCTACTCTCCAAATCCCCAAACTTGCTCTCACATAGGATTTTAGCTCCACTGTTACCTCTCAGTGATTTGTGTAGCCTAAAGTTTTGTCAGTGATGTTCATACCCTCCATGGCTCGCACAGATCCAACCAAGCTTGCAGGGAAGCAGAGCCTGACTGACAGCAACATGCCACAGGAGCAGCTGCCTTTGCTGAAAGTGGGCAACAAGGTCGGGGTGACTTATGCCAGGGGCCATATAGGTCCCATCTCCTCGTGGAACAAGAAACCAAACTGGTATTGAGAGGGGTCCCCAGAGACAGCAATTTTCCCACCACCTGGGGTGGCCCTGGCCATGCTCTGTGCCCAGCCAGGAGCATTCAGCATCCCCATAAGGCTAGTTAGTGCTATTGCTTCATTTTCTTCTGCTCCCAGGTTGCAGTCCTGGCTGGGGAAGAACTTTCCTGCTCAGTAGCCCTGTCTGCCTTTCTCCTGGTCCTCTGCAGCAGGAGCTGCCCACAGACCAGCCCAGCTTGCACAGCCTCAAAGCAAGCAGTTCTGGCCTGATACTGCTGATGTGGGTTTGTTCCCCAGAAATATCAGGAGCTCTCCACCTACTTCAGTCCTGCCACCCTCCAGGAGCTTCCCTTGGCTCAGGGATGCAGAGGGCCTGGCTCTGGGAGGGAGGAATGAGAAGGTCTCTCCCACTTCAATGGTGCCAGCTGCCTTCCTTGGCTGCCACCCCTGCTGTCAGAGCTTGCCAGCCTCGAGAGAAGGCAGGGGCTGCTTGTGCTGTTGGCACTGCTTTGTGTCTGAGCTCTGCAAGTCTTCCTTGCCTGCTCAGATGGGCTGAAGTGGGGAAAGGGGAGAGGGTGGGAAGGCAGAGGCATAGCCTGAAATGGCATTCCAGAGCTGAGCACAGAGGTAATCATCATCACCAGAGAACATCATCTTTGCTTTTGTCTTTAGCTCCAAACTTCTCTGGGAGACGTAGGAGAATCAGAATGCCATCTCTTTAATCGTGTTATGGACTTCTGTGCCCGGTGTGTAGCCTCTGTCTAGGTGGGAAGTGCATGCTTCCCTGTCTCAAGCTCCTTGCATTTCTCAGAAGATTATGACCTGATGTGGTGTGGCAAAAAAGGGGGCTTTGCTCATCTTCTTTGCAGCTGACCTGCATTTATTTCCTTATTAGGCTGTCATTCATCATTATTCTTATTTTCTGTAAGAGTGTGGGTCCTTTCTTAAGGTTGTGTGCCACACCTACGTGTAGTCACCACCTGACAGTGGTGGTCAGCATGGCAACTAGTGAGGGAGACTTGTGGAACTGTGATGTCACCTGAGAGCTGGATTCCCAGCCTGTGAAGTCATAGCTGGGAAACTGGGTACTCAGCCTAATCCCAATAATTACCCAATGGGACTGTGAAGTGTCAATGCACTAGTCTCTTGCATGATGAGTAACTGTTTAAGCTCTCACACGTGCCACCTAATAATTGCCACTTTTTTTAGTTCCCTAAGATTCACTTATTAATAAGCTATTAAACATTCCCTTGAAATCACTGCATTTTAACGAGCTGAGATCACTGCTCACACAGTGATTGCTGTGCCCAAACTGGTAGGAAAGCACCTAAAATCCTGTGATGGGTGTGAGCTCACCATCTCAGCATGGCAGAGTAATCAAACCAATATGCAGATATAACATCAGCCCACCAATCATTCTTATTTCAGGACCTACCATCATCAGTTTTACTCCAATATGCAAAGCTGATGGGCTGAAGAACTTAAAGTCCAAGTTCCCTATGCCCTGGGCAGCCACGATGAGGTTCCTAAGGAAGGAACAGCAACCTGAAGGAAATGAATCATTGCTTTTTAAAAAGGTTGCTTTGGAATAAGAAGTAGGAATGAAACTACGTTAATCAGAAACACTCTCTAGAATTCAAAGTTTGATTCAGATTTGTTTTTTTCTGATCTCTTTGTTGTTAAGAAGTTTAGCATGGGAGGAATTTCTCGGGAAGAGCTTTTTCATCATAGTCTGGACATAGCTTGGTCTCTTCTGTTCTCACTGCTGGATCAACTGGTTTGCATCTCTTATATTTTCCACAGGCTGTGGTTTCCTTCAGAAGTCCTGCCTGTGAAATTGCACCAGACATGAGGGAGACTTTTCACTTAGGAGAGCACCTTGGCCTCCCTGCATACCCTCAGGCTGCAGTTCCTGCTTCCCTGTTCCCTTCCAGTCTGATGTTCAATAGCTGCCACAGGAATGCCTGTCACTGAGACCCCAGTGAAAGGGAGGGAGAGAAGGTTATAGAAATTCACACTATTTTCACTGTTTTCAGCAGTGCCCTGACATCCCTCTTCTTGGGTCACAACGCATAAAAATGGCAAGATGTTATCCTTTCCTTTTCCCTTTCCATTTCCCTTTCCCTCCTCAGTGAGGACAGCTGACAAATGAGTGGAGCAGCTGAAGATCCCCATCCAGCGCATGTCCTGAGCAAGCTTGTTCCACAGGGAACATGTGATGGAGTGGATGTCGTGGACAGGCCCTTTTCACTGCCACGTGCAGTTCTAGCCATAGGTATTGAAGAAGCAAAGAGGCCAGACCAGCCTCTTGGGAAGAGGGGAGATTGCAATCAGATCATTTCAAACAGGACTTAATTAATTATAAATGGACAGACTCCCTTGAGCTGCAGTAGCTCTGTATGAGTCACATTCTAACTGAGCATTCTTTTTTTTCCTCCTGAGGAGTTGCCAAATGGGCTCTAAATAACGTGATGGATAAATAAGGAACCAGCTGTGCTCTGCAGCCAGCCCAACCACGGCCTTTCTACAGCAGTAGCCTACAGCAATCTCCTCTCTGCCTCACTCTGCACTCCCATCCCTTGGGTTCTGCCATCTGATCCTGCTCTCAAGGTTTCATTTTGCTAGTGGCATGTCTTTATCTTCTCTTGTGACCTCTTTCTCAGCATTTGGTCTCAACTCTTGGCAGTGCATGGACAAGTGCTTAGACAACAGCAAGACCAAGAAATCCAGTTGTAGGACACCCAGTTGCCTGGTCTAGACCTCCATCTCAGAGATTGCCCTGCTTAAATGAAAGCAGAAGGAATGATAAAACTAGCAAACCTTGGCTTTAGACTAGGAACTGGACAATTTCTCTTCTGTTTTCTGACAACAAACCACTGCCTACACAGCTCTTAGCTGCCTGCTGGCAGCCTCTTCCCAGGGAGAAGTCAAGATGTCTCCAAGGCTCTGAGGGATGCAAGAGTGTGTGGAGGTGGCAGAAGGGCCAGGCTGTGTGTCTGACTCCAGGGACTTGTCTGTTGTGTGGGAATGTCTACTTCCATGGGTGCCATGAACATGGATGTGCTGAGCTGTGTGTATCTCACGGCAAAGGCAATGGATGGCAATGCTGTCCATGGAGGATTTGCTGACTGTGTTTGCAAATTCAGAAGCTACTTTTCCTACCTCTCTGATGCCCATGGCTGCAGAGGTCCTCTCCAGAGATCTCTCTATACTGCTGCCTTGAAATTGTTTCCCTAGCCAGCTCTCCACAGCTGCCATGTTCTCCCTCCAGGTGTGAGATGGCTCTTTTCAGAGGAGCTGCCAGTTGCACCTCTACGAGGCTGGCTCCACACCCCGATTTTTAAGCCAGTGAGGCTGGCCAACCTTCCCCTGCCCTTGGGCCTCGAGCAAGGGGAGCACTCCTTCTTCCCCTGTGGGAGCTGCAGGCAGCTTCTGAATCCATGGAATGTGTCCCATCTGCAGTGCGTTACGGGTCTGCTCGCAGCAGAGGAAGGAGCACATGTGGGTTGTGAACCCTTCTGAAGAGGAAGAAAAGGGGCTAATTAATCGAAGGGATACAGTGCCAGGAGCCACATCTGGGGACCAACTGGCCCTGAAAGCATGGCCCCCAGGTGTTACTGTCCCAAGGGAATTGTGCAGAGCTGGTGTGGACTCAGTGGGTGAGGTAATGAAGGTGTGAGGGGGCCTAGCACAGAGGGGCCCTCATCAGCACAGTCTTGAAGAGTCCCTTCTCCCCATCCTTTGAGAGGACCCAAGATAATGTGACTTATGTCCCTCCAGGTCACAGCCTGCTTTGACCCCTCTGCCTCTGGCCCTGTGGCTTTTATCCAAAGCTGCCCAAGCACCCCACCCTCTCTGCCATACTGCCATAGACAGGGCAGGTGAGAAGTGTCATCAACGTAGGCCACACTTGCTCCTCTTCTCTGCAGGACCAGATGAGCCCTTTGTTTTCTGAATGGGCCGCCAGGTCTGCCTCATTCAGCTCAGTGCCCTGACCCCAAAAAGCATGGACTTGTAGAGATGCTGCAACTGTGTCTGCCTCCAGACTCTCCTCAGGTGCCATTTCTGTTGCCCAGAAGGTCACATGAAGGGAATGAAGGGAATGAAGGGAAGTGAAGGCAGCAAAAAGCACTTTGACCTTCCTGCCTGAAGGTCATGTCCCCAGAGGAGCCCTGTGCTCCCTGCTGCTCAGGGCTGGGCTGTCAAACCCTGCTTGCCCACTGACTGCCCCATCCTCACTCTGCTGCTGCTGAATTCTCTTCCCAAGTGCGGGCTTGACCTCAGAAACAAGCAGCCCAACCATCCACACTCTGCTTGTGTGAGTTCCTGAGCAATGAGGTATTTCATGTTTGACTGCTGAGCCCCCACTGTGCTGCATGCTGAAGCCCAACCTGCACTAGGACTCCCCACACCCCCTGTTCTTCCCCTTTTCCAATGGGTTTGTTTTTGGGAATGGACAAATAAAAGCC
This sequence comes from Thryothorus ludovicianus, assembly GCA_013397245.1. Classification (NCBI taxonomy): domain Eukaryota; kingdom Metazoa; phylum Chordata; class Aves; order Passeriformes; family Certhiidae; genus Thryothorus; species Thryothorus ludovicianus. The sequence continues at coordinate 99,259 of VZTB01017563.1, read as the reverse complement.
ATGGAGCACCTGCACATAACTCCTGTGTCCTCAACTCCTTGTGCCAGACAGCCCTCAGCTGGGGGGATTGGGGGCCACTGCCCTCAGCTGGCCTCTGTTCTGCTGCAGCACTTCTGTGGGATCAAATGGCATCAGCACACCCCTGAAAAAGCTAAGGAGTGTTTGCATGTGTGAGGCTCCAAGGAGCTCAGTGTCCAGCTCCAGGGGGTTACTGTAAACACAGAGCTAAGCTGATTTGAGAAAGGATGCCAACTCCCTGGGCCAGGCTCCACTGCAGCCAGGGGCAGCTGCAAGAGGTGCCAGGGGGCCATTGATGGCTCTGTTGAGTTTGCACATCTTATTGCTCAACCCCATTTGGGAGGCACAAGCTCCCGCGGCCCCACTACCGCTGGTGCCCCAAGTGCAGGCTCCTGTGCACATGTACCCTGGGATGCTGAAGGTTTCTTTGTCTCTGGGGTTATCCAGCACCTCTGGGGAGGAGGAATACACTTGTTCCCCCTGTTCTGGGGTCTCTTGCTCTGGCTTTGAGCACTACCCTGGCTCTTGCCTGCTTTGTTTATGGCTTTGTTTATGGCATTGATAATTTTCTCATGTCAGGTTTAGGCACAAGCATTCTTTCCACTGCTGCATAAGAAAGTAATTAGGTGAGGATGGAAAGGACATTCTTCTTCCTCAGAACAAAGAATCAAGGCACGGCTATTACTGGGCATTGCTTATGACATCCACCACCATGCAAACTCCTGCCCAAGTGACTATCTCTGCCCTCACAGGCCAGAGAGGCAAGCTGATTGCATCCCACAAGTGCCAAAGCACCCTCTGGTATTTCTGCTGCCCTGTAAGCCAGCTGCTAGTGCTAATGTAAAGCCTGAACCCACTCTGCCTATTATTCTGGTCACACTTGCTCGCTGTGAAGTTACCTCCCATCTCCCCCACTTGCCTTCCCCATCCAGAAGGGATGTGCTGAGGTCCTGCTCCACTCCAGACCCAGCATGCTTTCAGGGGGATTCATTCCTAGCACCTCTGCATGCTAGAGGGTAGGGAGCAGTGCTCCCATCCCAAGAAGGGAGTGCCTGGGGTCTGGGAGAGCCTAAAAGTCACGGGGCAATGAGAAGAATGGAGATGGAGACACTGGTTTCAAACAGAAGAGGCTTTAGGAGCCCGGCTGCTGGAAGCTGGAGAGATAGAACTGGGGGAGCTGGACAGACCCCTCTGCCACAAAGCTGTTGGAAAACAGATAGCTTGGTGAGGACCAGAGAAGGCAGCACCTGTAGTAGGAGAGGAGCATCAGTGGGATGGAGCTGAAACAATTTGGGGGAGTAGTGGGTACAGAAGAGGAGCCAGTAGTCCTATGTTGCAGTCACCCCACACATCAAAAGGGACAAAAGAAATCTGATAAAATCATGGACTGATATGACAATTTGCCTTTTAAACCCAGTGAGCTGCAGCAGCTAGCTGAAGGTGCCCCTACCCTGGAAGCTGCTAGAAGATATAAAGGTGCACCCAAAGGATCACTCTGTGCACACTCAGAGTTGCTTGTGTTCTGCAGCCGTCCAACTGCTGCACTCAGAGTCACCACAGGACCCACTGCAGGGACAGAACCAGTGAGTATCTCCTTCCTGTGAGCATTTATGGTCCCCTAATCTGTCTCTGTGTGTATAGGTGCATCAAGAGGCCTTTAGTCACCCACTAAGGTAACCAATGCTTTTGTGGGTTGGAATGAGCCCACACCAAACAAAGGAGAGTGTCTGCACTCCAGTGGGAGGATTTGTTCCTGGCTCAAGATGGCCAGGAGCAGCAGAGATCTGTAGAGATGTGGCAGAGCACAAGGCCAAGCTGATGCATGTGGCTGAAAGGGGATTTGTTCTGTTTTCCCTCCTACTACTCATCTCTGTCTTTCTCAGGGCATATAAAGCAAAGCAGTCATTTTAAGTTCTCCCTCAACCTCTTGGTAGTCAGGCAGAGTCAGATGGGGGGAAGAATGAACATCTACTCTAAGCTCCTGGAATATGTCTCCTGAGAGATCTCAGGCTGAAGGACCTGGAGCTTATAGGTGGGTCCTTTTATAGCCTGAACTTATACAAGGAAGATTATAAAGCCCTGAATGGTGCTGAGAGGATCTAAGAGTTCTGGAGCCAGCGTGGGATAGCCAACAAGGTTCTTCCCTTCGCCATGCCTTTCTCTGCGTAGATGTGATCCAGAGCAACGAGAGGGCCAGCGGTGCTGATGCAGCTCCACAAGCCCCCAGATGCTGAGGGGCAGCGGCGTATTCTTCTGGCACCCGGGTCTCCTGCTCCGTGCTCCCACAGCCGGGGTCGCTCCACCTTTCCTGAGCGCTCCCAGCTGCGGCGGGGCCCGGAGGGTCGCTGCGGGCCGGGGCCGGGGCGGGCTGCGGGGGCTACACGCGGGCTGCCGGGCCGGCGGCGGCCGGGTCTCCCTGGCCAGGCAGGGGTTAAGGCTTCTCTGTTGTAGTTTGTTTCCCTTTGCCAAAGTGGGTGTTGCTGGAATGTCTCCTCTCCTAAGAAGGGGGGCCGAGCCGTGTCCTCTGGAGAGGGGGGATGTCAGCATCAAAAAGACACAAAGGGGGAGGTTTCCAAAAATAAAACCCTCCATCCCCTCCAGGCGCTGCCAGTGCCAGAGGCAGGCGCGAAGGTGCTTGGAGCTGCCTGCCGAGCGCGGGATCTCGCTGGCAGCCCGGAGAGCGAGGCCGGCCGCCCTTCTCCTCTTCCTCCTCCTGCGGGGGCCGCCCGGCAGCCCGCTCCCCTGCCTCAGCACTGCTCTCTGCGCCCCCGGCCCCAGTGGGCGGCAGGTCCCGTCGGAGTCCCGGAACGGGATGGGGCGGTGAGCGGGGGGCGGAGAGCCGGCGGTCCCCGCTGCCCCGCGCCCGCCGGGGGATGCCAGCCGGGCGCTGAGCGCTCCGCACCGCCCGTCTGCCCTCGCCACCGGCTGACACCATGCGGGGCGCTGCCGCCAGCCTCCTCCCGCTCACCTTCGTTGTCCTCCTGGGCTTCGCCCACTGTCGGCCGGACTCGGCGGCTAGACTGGAGCCGGGGGCCGGGGGGTCGGCGCGGCTACGGAGCCGGGGGGCTGCCCTGGGGGCAGTGGGCACGGCGAACGGCCTGTCCCCAGCGTCCCGGTCCCCTCCACCGTCACGGCCCCTCCCCGCAGCCCTCCACGTGGATCGCGGCTCCGCGGCCGCCGCGGGGAGCCCGAGCGGTGCCGACAGCCGGAGGCAGCGTCCCGACCGCGGGCTGCCCACGCCCCGCGGCCAAGCGGGCGATGCCGGGCTCGGTCCCGGCGCGGGACAGAGGAACAGGCAGGACACGTCCCGCCAGCGGCAGGGCAGCGGGCTGAAAGCGCGAGTCGTGCCCCGGGCGAAGGAGCCAAGCGGCAGAGGGAGGATGGCGGGGTAAGTGCTGCGGTCGGGGGCTATCCTGCCGGGGATGCGTAGCGTGAGCCCTGGTGGTCCCACGTTAGGGAGCCCCGGCCGGAGGGGACAAGTCCCATCCCGAGCCCCGTGCTGCATCCCCTTTTCCATCCCACGGGCGCTGCCGGCGCTGCCACGTCCCCCGCGGGGTAGCGGGGCAGTGCTCCCCCGCGACCGGGTCCGGAGCGCCGTGGGAACCCGCTCGATGCTCGCTGCCGTGTCTGTCCCGCACTTGCGGCCGCGCCGCTCGCAGCCACTCGTGTCGGTGTGCACGCAGGCGTGGGTGCAACCCGAGTGTGCGTGGGCCCGGGCCGCCGCCTGCCAGTCCTGGGTGCGGGTGGTTCAGGAGCGCTCGGGTGTAGTGCCCGTCTGGCAGAGCGGGCCTCGGCTGGCGGACAGCTGCGCGGCAGCGGGCACAGGGTCCCAGCTGCCCTCCGGAGCTGCCCTCGGCCGTCCTGAGAGGCGTGCAGGGTGAGGGACTCCCGAGGGGGATGTAGTATGATTTAGGTCGTAGAGAAGCTGGAGGGGCTTGCTTGGCTCCGCGGGACGGAGTCTGTCTGCTGCCGCTCTTGCTGCAGGTACCTGGCCTCTTGGCTCCTTCCTCCCATAATGGGCCCCTTGTAAGCACTCCACGCCGCAGCTTCCCATGGCTTGAGTTGGCTCAGCCGAAGGGAGGCTTCCTATGACTTGCCTGGCAGGGCTGCTTCCAGCTCCAGTCTCTGGCTACAGCCCTGTGGAGGTGGAGGGGATATCATATGGCGAGGCCAGCTGCTCGCTTGCGAGGGGAGCCTGCGAGCAGGACGTCTGGGGCAGGGCTGATAAACTCTTCAGCCCAGGGCCCCTTCCTTTGCAGTTCCCTCACTGCTCCCCCACGGCTGATACCCTTCGAGATTAGCTCCTTTGCCACTTGGGCAGGGCTGCCAAAACCCTCACGCAGGAGTTTGACCAACCCGTGTGGCACCGTGTGCATCCGCTCTCATGTGAGCCTTGCTAGGGGGATTCTGGGGGCAGGCTCTGGGTTTACAGCCCTCTGATATGGGCAGAAATGTCTTCTGCTAACATCTGGTGGGAAGCTTTGCTAGAACACAAAAGGTCTGATTCTGAATTTTCTCTTTCCCATACTCATCTCCTTGCAAAGTTTTGAGACAGAAATGTTTTCTATGCCACTCCTCCTTGAACAGATCCACAGAAGCACCAAGTTCAATCTACTTCCATTATGTTTGATACATAAAGTATCACTAACAGCTAGGCATATAGGTTCTGAGTTTACCCAGCTCATTATCTTGGCTTGTCAGCCACCCAGAGAGGGAGTCTTGGGAAGATTCCGTCCTGCTCAGTCAGATTTGGACTTTTTTGGACTCAGAAAGATTTTACCCTTTCTGCAGTTGGAATGTTGTTGGTGTTGCTCTGGGATCATGTAGCAGTTTGGTTGAATTTGAGTCATCTGATATGTAGCATGTTTGTTTTCAGACTGCAGCTGCCTCTGGTGACAACAGCTGGCCTGTGCTGCTGTCAGGAGCATGTGGGCAGCCCCAAGGTTCACACTGCGTTCAGAAGAGTGCGGAACCTTTGTGCAAGTAGCTTTCATCCCTTAATCCAGGGTGGAAACAGGGATGGTTGGTCCAGCACTTACACACAGTTTACCTGTTGTCTTCTATATCTGAGAGTGCCATTGCCTCCAAGCTTAAAGGAAGGAAGAGCTGTGTCCTAGTGCTGTGTTTTTCATGCAGGCTCTGCTGCACTTTCTGCCTCTGCTGGAAGATCGAGGCTGGAGACACAGACCTTTCTCCAATCCCTGAGAACTTCAGTTCTGAAAAGTGCCTGTGATGGCTTTCTGTCTGTTCTGGAGTCCAAAGCATTGCTTTTGAAGCTTCTCTATAACCTGCTGTCTTCAGAGCTTAAGAGAAAGCCTAGCTAAAATAATAGTCCATATGTAACCATAGGGTGTTGTTCTTCATGGAAAGCTAGCTGCTGCTGCCTCCAGCCATTCTGTGAGACTCTGTCCTTCCACCTCATCCATCTTCTTACGCTTCTTGCTTCACCAGACGCATTTTCATCCAGGAAACTCAGGGCCCCTAAAAAACTTCAGTTTGTGATGTTTCATTTTTTTGCCAGGTGGGATATTTTCTGTTTTGCTATTTACACTGAACTCCTGCTAGTCTCTTGGTATGACAGCCTTCATTTTCCCTTACTCAGGTAACTTTGCAGGCACACTAAGCCCTGGTACTATTTATTTATATAATTATTTTGGCTAAAGATCTCAACTCCTGCATGTGTTGCTGTTCCAGATTCCGCAGTCAGAGTTGGTACTTTCAGGGGCCCTGCAGAGTTTTGTGGTTGAAAAAAAACATTTATTGGCACTCTGTGTTTTTCTAGATAATTATTTTTGCACCTTGTCCGATAGCTGCATACCCAAGATTGAGTTTCTTTCCTGGGGACTCTTTGGATGTGCCTGCCATCCTGGTCATGTCTGACCTCTTTGCAGGTGTGACAAACAGTTTCATGAATACATCTAACTTCAAGACTTGCAAGAGCTGGGTTTTAGTATTTTCCCCAGAAGACTCACTGTGAGGTGACTTTTAATATCCCAGCGAACATCACAGAAAATTACTCACTTCTGACACTGAGTGAAGAAAACAATCCAGCCCTGAAAATGTCACTGCTTTGCTCTGCTCAGCTTAACATCCCTGTTTCTCCAGCTCCTCTGACTAGAAGGATTTTCCTCTTGAGTGTTGTGGGGTAGGGTAGCCCTGACATATGCCAACTATGACTTGTGTGCTGGATGCATCCCGAATTTGGACTGTCCAGACCTGCTGGGAGGACACTGTGGGCATCTCCCTCTATGTCTGTGTCCCTTGGGATGTGTCCCCTCTTGTTCCTCTGCCCCATGGCTGGGAGGGTGGGTCACAGTGATGAGGAAGGTGGGTAATGGGAGAGTAATCTGGGGAAGCCTCTACTTCTGGTACCTGCCTGGACAGTTTCAAGGGGCATGTGAGGCTTCCCAGGTAGCAGGCAGAGAGTCCCAGACCCATTCTTTCTCCCTCCCATTTTCTTTTTGGGCTTTCTACACCCCAGTTCACATTTAATTGCTGTTGTAGACACCATCTGTGGCTGTATAATCCTGCTTTACCCAGGCTTTGTGGCATATAGGTTCTTGTTGCAATGTGTTTATAGGATTGCTGAGGAGTGGAGGCAGTTAATGCTGATGTGGACTTGGCAGAGGGTTTTCAGTGACTCATCGATGCCAACAGCCTTTTGCTAATGTTCTTCACTGAGTCTGACTGCAAATATTTCATACACATTTGGATGAAGTTCACTTTCCTGCAGTAGAAAGGCAGACCTGATGATCTAATGGTCCCTCTGGCCTCCTGTGAGGATGCTGTACATGGTCTGAATGGAGTCAGCATATCTGGCAGCACAGATGTCTGTGTGAAGCTGAAAGATGATGCATAGATTGCTATTAAAATAAGTGCTGAAAAAAGGGTTCTACTGAAAGCTTCAGAAACAGCATGTGATCATTGCTGTAAAAGCCATGATCTTACTACTGTGTTTTCCTTCTCCCGGGTGCCTGTTATGGTTGCTTGGTTCTTGTTTAAGATAACACTGCAAGATCTTTCAGGCTGTTCTCATCCTGGGTACCTCTGCACAGCCTGAGTCAGATCCTGATGGTGGCCTCTGGCTGCAGCAGCAAAGCAGGGGATGCAGGAGTGGCTTGTGGCAGCTCCTTTGCTCAAGACAAAGGTTGTGCCAGTGCATCCAGCCAGGGCTGTGAATGGTTCTTCTGGGTGCAGGGAGGCTTCATAGCAGTGACTTCAGCTCTGTGGGGAGTCTCAAGGAGCTGTCTATCCCAGAAAAGGAGCAAGTTGGTGAATAGTGCCTAGGAGCTCCTGTGCACCAAACTCAACATGCCAGGGATGATACCTGGGCACAGATGATGTGTGCTAGCCACAGAATGAAGAAAAAGCTTGGTTTACAGTTGTTTGCTGCTGCCTGTGCTCTTTGGAGACCTCAGGGTGTACCTGGTACTTGAGGCAGAGGCTGAGATGTGAATCCAATGTCCTACTCTGCATTTTCCCAGAAATGCACTGAGCTATGCCTTAAGATTTTCTCTGGCACTGTGGCCATTTAGCTGTCTGAGCTATTCAATGCTCTTTCTCTTCAAAACAGGAGAACTGGCTACTAGAAGTGATCTCTGTCTGCTTTGGTCTTAGCTGGGCTGGGGACTATTCTGGAAGGTGCTAAGTGGACCATGAGCCCTACAGCAGCACAGTGTTACAAGTGCCTTTGAATGTTTTCAGCAATGTTTAATTTCACAGGATATGTGCTAGGTGACCTGACCCTTAGGAAGGCAAATACATTAATTAACCTCTTCCACTGGTAAGGAGATAGAGATAGGAAAGACTGATGGTTTGCTGAAGATTTGTGTTGGCATCAGTGTTAGGGCTGGGATTATGGCATCCCGTGGAACATGACCTAGTATGAGGTTCACTGGAACTTCAGCTTGCAAGACCCATGTGAGGAGGAGGATCCATGTCTTCCCTTCTGCCTTGACTGTGGAGTTTCTTTCTAGCTGGGGGAGCTGCTGAGCCCTCCACATGCCTGTTCATCCTCTGGTGCCTCTGCAGCCCAGGCTGCCCTGGATGAGGGTGTGAGCCATGCTCCTATTTCTTTGCTGCTGTGCTTCCTGTTCCAAGGAGTGGGGAAGCAGGAAAAAACCTGGATGCTAAGCTCAGGCAGCTGCTGAATGCTTCAAAGTTACCATCATGGCTCTGCCTTACGTTATTGTTAGGTCTGCCAGGGGCTTGGTGTGTCAGGGCACCCAGCAGGTCCTCTTGTTGGGCAGTTCTGCCTGATGCCTTGGAAGTCCCTGTTCCCTGTGTGATTAGGGGTGATCAGAGGCTGCTCAGTGTCCACAGGTAGCTCCTCAGGAGTCACCCCTGTTGTGGTGATACCAGACCTGGAGGGACCCTGCCACTTGTTTGTAATCCAGAAGCAGCACTGGATGGAGAGGCCCAGGGCTGGACATGCCCCACAGGGGGCTCATGCTTGAGCCACATCCTTGCCTAAAGTGTTTGTGGTGTCATGTGCAGCAGGACTAGTGGCTGTGGAGGCCACCACTCTCTCAAGCACTATCCCACAATGTCATAAACATGCCGTGCTCCTTAAACTTCATGGGATTAATTCTGAATTCTTTGCAAGGCAGTACAAACCACATGGCGTTCAAACCAGGCAAATGACAGCAAAACACTTTAAGTAGAACCAGACGTACTAAGGAATGGGTCCCATGCAGTAAAGCTCCCATAGCTATTTTCTAACAGCTGATACTCTTGCTTACCTATGCCTTATGCTCTGTGAGGTCCTGCTCACTGGGTTTTCATCAGGAAATAGTTGTGGTTCTTCTCTACCCTCCAGCACTTCCTACATGTTGTTCATTCCAGCTGCCCATTTCCAGTCTCTGAGGTCCACTCTGCCTCCATCTCTTCCCATTATCTCATGCAGGACCTAATGGTAGGAAGGAACATTCTCATCCAGGTACTCTTTCTGCCCTTGCTTCTGAGGGCACCCCTGCCAGGTCACTCCCTTCTGGACATGCTGTGCTGTCCTCCCTCCAGGAGCATCGCCCTGGCTGGTGCTGGCACCAACACCAACCCCTTCACCTGGGGCTGCCAACTCCTTCCAGGGGTTGGCAGTGACACAGAGTGGCTCTATTAATGAGAGGTTTATGCTGAACACAGCAGGAGTTTCAAGACTTCAGGAGTGGTATTGTCTGCTCAGGCTTTGCCCCCTGTCTATTTTAGCCGTATCCTTCTTCCTATGACCTCTGTTTTGGTGTTGGCAATGAGAGCAGCTAATAACATCCTCCCCCCAGCATGCCTGTGAGAGATGTAGGTAAAATTTAAACTCTAATCCCATGAAGAAGGTAGCTATTTTGCCTACAAGAACATGATTTTCTGGATAAGTTGAGGTGGGAAAGGAGAAGATCTTTGCTCATTGAACAGACTGAATATGACTTATGAGGTTTGTTTCACCTGTGCCAAAGGAAGAATGGGAGCTGTGACAGTCTAAGCAAAGATGCTTATGTTGCTGCTTGGAATAGAGTCCCTCTCTGGACCTTAATTACCCAAAGACCTGCTCCAGCTCAAGGGTTTTCTCTTTTTACTGATCAGGACACCTTAAAAATGTTTAAGGCCTTGTGGGCTCCTATGCAGTAAATAAAGGAAGAGTTTTGGTTCTTTTCATTTGATGCTTTCTGAGAATGTCTTAAAGAAGAGACTCATACATCTCTGGGTTGGCAGACAAAATGCTGGAAATTGGTGCTCTTGCCCAGCCAGAGCAGATATGAGTGGGTGCTAGAATTACTTTGGATTGTTCTGCTTGCAGGAAGTTACACCAAGGGAATTTAAATGCTTTCTCCCTATAAAAATCTGCACAGGTTAATAAAACATTGATCCTGAAGGACGAGGTAACACTTTTAAATGATGTGATGTCTCAGACCACTTCCCTTTCCCACATCGAGCAATTGTACCTCTATGGGCAGCTTCATTTGTGAACACCAGAACAACCCTTGGCATACCTGCCACCCGCTGTCCTTGGCTCACCTAAATTGTGGGCCCCACAGCTTGAGCCCGGGCACTTCTGGAGTCTCATCTCATGCCATGTGGATGCAGGAGTCAGGAGGATGCCAGTTTTGTGCAGGATCTTCGTCTGACCCTGCTGTGTTCATGTTAAACTCAACCCAGAAGACAAATGTGCATGTTTCTGTGGTTCCTGTAAATTCTGTCAGCAGCTCTGACTGCCTTGTCCAGCATTAGAAATAAACCATACTCCCCACTTCATTTCCAGAGGATTTCCAGAGCTTTCAGGCTATTTCTAACTTTCTATCTTTTGACAACTGTTCTTTCTCATCTACCTAGACATGCTAAAGTTACTTATTTCTAAAATCTTCCCTCCATGATGAGTAATACTCTAGGACAGCACCCTGGAACTTGTTATTCCTTCTCACTGTAGACACTTAAATATGACATAGCCAGAGGAAGCAGCATTAGCTGCCTGCTTGGGCATTGCAGAGCACCTCTTAGAGGCCCAGAGCAGTCTGTGAAAGCTGTATGTAGACTGTCATCCCTATTTAAAAACACATAAGAAAGGAGAGGTGGGGAAGATGTCATTAATGTAAGGGCAGTCAAAAAGTAACTGCAGCTAAATCCTGGATTCAACACTCATGGAAATGATTTCAGCATCTTGGAATTAGTGTAGCTCTGTGCACATCAGGTAGACACAAATTTCATAGCACCTGAGAGTCAGCCCCCTGGGTCACTGTGCTAGAGACAGACCTGGGGTGCTTGAAAAGGGAGAGCAAGCTGGGGAGTGTCCCAGAGTGTGGCTGCTGATGTGCCATCCCTGCCAGGGCAGGGCTGAGCAAGGAACAGCAACAGGCAGCAGCAGCTAAGTAGAGAATGAAGGGTTGTCTTCAGCTGAAGCAGATCTGGACATTTGCAGAGGCAAGATACTATGACCAAAGTTGAAATCAGGCTCAATTTACACCCCAATACCATGAAGAACCATGAGATCTTTAATGATCTTTGGCTGCTGGCCTCCAATTGCTCTCAGGAGGAAAATGGTTCCTCTGAGTGCTGTGCCAGGAATCCAGCATAATGCCAGTTCAAAAGGGAGCTCCTCTCTCAGGGATCGCTCACGCTGTGGGATTCACAATCCTTGGGGGTTTCTTTTCCAAGCACTTAAACAACTCAGCCCTTGTCCTCTTGGTTTTGATCTCAGCTGCTGGTCCATCTGGAAGGAAATATCAGATGCTGCAGGAAATAATTTTGTGGGTGACTCAGAGGTGATGGCTGCAGCAAGACCTCAGCTTCCCCCTTTCCTAACCACACTGCTTTGTCTCTCTGCTTAGGCCAAATGTCTGTGGCAGACAGTGTTGCCCAGGATGGACCACAGCTCCCGGCACAAACCGCTGCATCAAACGTGAGTATGACAGTCTCAGCCAGTGCAAGTCTCAGGATGCACCCCTAAAAAGTGCTTTAATACTGCTGTGACCCCACACACTTCCCATGCACTGTGCCAGGGCAGGAGATAAATCATGAGGTTTGTGGAGGCAGTGCCACAGAATTCATTTTACTTCATTATTCTTATTAGTGTCCATCCATGGCAGGATCTTGTTGGGGCAGGGCATTGCAGTGGCACATTTGTGTGTGAATTCTGAGCCTTGGGCTCTCACTTGTCCTGCTTGGAGCAAAGATGGGTCTGTGAAAGTCCCAGCAGTTGGGAACCAGCAGACTGGGGCTGTGCTCGTGTGGGTGGGCAATGCTGATGCTGAGCGGGGAGTCAGGGCTGCAAATTATTTGAGTGCTATTAAGGAAAGCAATTAATGGATTTGGCACAAGGGCCGGGATGGTTTGGCTGGAGCGTGGGGTGCCTAAAATGGCAGTGAGGTGCAGGGCACTCCTGCAGCGCAAAACTGGCTGGCCAGGACCCTCCTACCTACCCACAGAGGAAGTATTAAGTGCAGCCCTGGCACAGCCCTGTGGGCTGCGGTCGTTGTGGGCTCCCTGAGGGAGCCCTGGAAGAGATGTTTGGGTAGGAACCAGCGCAATGCACACCAGAGATGAGTGAACTGTCATCTTCGTCCTCACCAGCTCCGGAGCCACAGGCTGACCCCTGCTGTGATCCCTGTCCCTGAGCCACAGGGCTGCACCACGCAGCTCACCCGTGGGCATTCCCCAGGGGCTGCTGGCACCTGCCTGGTCCCGGGGAGGCGCGGGGCTGCCTATGCTGCTGGCTCTGCTGGGAGGGCAGGGAACAGGCGAGAGCATCTGCCTTTGCTTGAGGTGCAGCAGCTGCCCAGATGTTAAGCAGGGAAGGAGGCTGACCTTTGTTTGCCGCCGGCTTTCAGGGCGCTTTGGCCGCGCTGGGGTAATTGCATTAGCAATCGCTGTTTGGGAGCAGGGGGCCAAGGGCTGACTCACGTCCCTTCTCCCTCTCCCCCATGCCGGCAGCAGCCAAACGGTAGAGAGCGTGCTGTGCTGCCAGACTGTGTCTGTAAACACAGCGCCGGGCCAGCCGTGGCAGCATCTTTCTCTCATTAGGGCTTTTGGTAGGAGCAGTAGATCTGGGCTTGCAGCCATGCAGGCTGCCTAGAGATTGCTCAGGTGCTGAGCCCTTGTTCCTAAGGATTCATTAAAAGGGCAGTGTCAACATGATCAGCCCTGACAGTGTCCCCCTGACCAGGGATGGTAAAGCTCAGGCAGGACTTTGGTGGAGGCTGGTGATGTGTAAACATAATTTAATTTCCAGCTACCTTCCCTCCCTGGGCTTTCCTGCTGGAGTTCAAGCTGCTGGAGACATTCAGCTGTTTTTAAAGCTGCCAAGGCAAGCTGGACAGCCCATCCCTGTTAAGTCTCTGTGCTATAATGCTGTTTAATGTCTGTTCCCGTGATCTTTGATATGTGGCATATCAAGGAAGTTAGTGGTGTAGAAATGAAGCCAGAGAGAACCTCTTCAGAATGATTGAAACACGGAAGAATTGGCTTTTCGGTGTTGGACAGATCCTTGGTTTTCAAGGATTTGAGCCTGGGTACAGGAGAGAGGATAGGTCAAATTGCTGCCATAATTACCTCCTCTCACCTACCAAGGGTGATGGTTTCTTCCTTCACCCATGCCTTTGCAGGCACTTTATTCTTTCAACATCCCTGCATATGGACTTAACTCCATAAGGAGTTAAGGGAACTGTCTCTCCGTATGTTTCAGATTTGAGGACCAAAGTTGCAGTGAGTACTTGTGGAATTTTCAGACAATCTGTGACTGGGAAGATGAAAAGAGAAGTATCTTTCCCTGGAGCAACAACATCTCCTGGGAAAGTGGAGCTGAGCTAAGGGAGTTTAGGAAGAAGACCTTGCCTGTTTGCAGCAGGCTGGGTTTCTAGGCACACACCAGGTGGTCACACTGAGCTGCACACAGGGGCTGAATGCAGTGAGGTGCAGAGGTCTCCTCACAGAAGGGGCCTTTGGGGATAGTGAGCTGATCCTGAATGTAGGCCTGAAGGTTCAGCCTCCTGCCTGTTTGTTCTGGAGTGATGCTCTGGCCGTTATATTCTTAGTTTGGTGGAGAAGAAACCTGTATACACAAGCTGGCCAGAAGCCCTCTTGTGCTGCTCACATTTCAGGGGCTGCAGTGGCTGCAGTGTGCACTGGTCAGTAATTTAGCTGCTTTCTATTAGCTCATTGTGCTCAGCCTCACCATGTTAGTTTATCAACCTCCACTTTCATCAGCATTATTCATGATGGTTCTTTGCGGCTTCCAAAGATGGTACCCAGGGCTGGGCTGAGAATGCAGCATGAGCTTTTTTCCTGAAATGAATATTTTAAAGTTTAAGAGAAACATTTTTAATCGGTGTTTCAGGAAGGACTAAATAAACTAATGCGCTTTCCAATCTTATACAGATGGTCTTGCAGTTAAGATGGTGAATAAAGTGCAGGGATTCCAGGCTGAGTCTCTGGCTCTGCTGTGGCCTTGCAGCATGACATCAGACAGCCCCATTAGCATCCCTAGGGCTTTTCCACATCTACAAAATGACATTCACATGCCCCGTCTTTTGTCTTTCTTCTGAACGGTGGCTATAGGGTTTTTTGAACCCTGGCTATTCTTCACTGAAGTTCTGTTTTCTCTCTGTTATTCCTGCATTGCTGTTGATCTACCCCCCTGCCAGTCTGCACAGACCTCACTTGTGTTAAATTGTTCATCCCTTCTGGATGTGCTCCCACAGTCAGAGCTGTAAGTTAGAACTGAGTTTACATACATAACTTTTCCATGAGGAAGTGGACTAAATAACTCCAGTGGTACAAGTCCTTCAGCACCTGCTCAGTTTTCCTGTGGAGACCATAGCTGAAGGAGAGGTTCCCCTGAATATTAAGTGGAACTGCACAGGGACTGCTTAGAGTGAAGTTCTACATCATGCTCTCCTGGATGAAGAGGGTGAGCTGAGCTTCAGGGACTCTAACTGAAAGTCACCTTGCCTGTCATTACTCAGCTCTGGGCCAGGTGTGCCTGCAAAGCAATGCAAGGCTGACCTTGGTGACATTTCCCTCTGACAGGCCTGGCTGGGTGGTCAGAGTCATGCCACAGTCATCCCTGCTGTGTGACCTTGCTGGGAGGATTTACCTCAGGCACTGACTTGATCTGTGGGGGCACTGCTAGATGTTCTTGAACATACTAGATTTTCTATTAGCGACACTTCAGCAGTACTCCAAGTCTTATTCTTTTATTAAGAGTTTTGAGATAACTATTTTTGTTTCCCCTAATCCCCAGCTCCTGGAGCAGGTGATTAAATGAGACTCCAGTGAGAAGAAATGAGTGCCTGTCATCTTAACAGAAACTGTTTATAGTACCCTGAGCTGGGGAACAACACATCAAAGTAACCCCTGAGGTCAGAAAACAGAAAGCAAAGAGAAAGATTTCAAATATGTCTGTGTATTTCAACCATCTTGTTTCTTCAACCACTGTTATGGTTTGGGGGGCCTGAATAGTGATTTCACACACTTGTCACTAGCAGTGCTGCCACTGACCAATCTGCTCTCCTTATACTGCATAGCTGAACTGAGTGAAAACCAGCAGATTTTAAAGCTCTTTCAAGTTCTTCCCGAATCTGTAAAGGAACTACGAAGGAGATTAATCCTAGAGCTGAACTATTTCAGCTAGGGCAGCTCCCCATTCATCCTGCTTGAAGAGACCAGAAGACTAATCCCATTTCCTTCTTCCTCTTCTCTATGTAAACTGCCTTAGGGGCTTTTGAGAGTGCCTGGTCACTTATCACCACTTTCCTGCTGAAGGGTACAGTCTAAGGTGACTCTGTTGGTGGGAGAGGTTGTGAGAACTGCTGTGGTTCCAGGTCCCAGCATAGTGGCTCTGCAGTATTTCAGCATGTGAAGTGGTTGTTTTCAATGGCAGGCTTCCTGGGCTGGTGGCCTTTGTTAAAACAGGCATTTATTGGGAGATAACAGTAGGGACTGGCAGC
Organism: Thryothorus ludovicianus; assembly: GCA_013397245.1. Taxonomy (NCBI): domain Eukaryota; kingdom Metazoa; phylum Chordata; class Aves; order Passeriformes; family Certhiidae; genus Thryothorus; species Thryothorus ludovicianus. Next base: position 83,813 of record VZTB01017563.1, on the reverse strand, counting down.
CTATTTAAATCACAGCTGAGTTTTGTATTATAAATTACATCAACTTCTGGAGTGCCAGACTTCCCAGAGACGCTTAATTCCTGCCTGACTAGGACCTTGTCCCTGTTCCAGAGACTGCAGTGTTGGCTGATTTATTTTACTGGGAGATTTCATCAAAACCTCTGGCTTTAACCTATACAGCCCTACGTGACTTGGGGTCTCCTTTTCCTTGAGATCTCACTCTCTTCCTGAGTGTTAACATGGTAATAAATGTCATATGAAGCATTCCAATGAGCATATCCCTGATCTAGTTAGGAAAAGCTGATGGCAGGCTAGTTTTGGGATGAGGGAAGGGTTGTGGGGGCTATTCTGCTGGGAAAGGAATTCAAGTGTCTGCGTAAGGACTTCTCCCCCTTGATGACAGCAGGATGATGTACGGATGGCACATGAGGAAAGAGCTGTCTGAATATTTGTTGCCCAGAAGCAGTGCTTGTCACAGGCGTGCTTGTATCTCACAGGAGTGGGGAGCACAGCCAGAAAGGGAAGGATATGCTCGTGAAAGCCCTGCAGCTGTGTGTAAAGGTGGTGAGATGCCCCTGCAGCCTTCCTGAGGCAGTCCAGGGAGAGGAGATTTTGGCAGAAGCAGTGGCTTCATGGGTTGAAACCCATTCACAGGGTTTCCATGTGGCTGGAGGTTAATGCCCACCTTGGGTTGTCCAACAAGGTTTCATTACCCTTTGACCAGCTCGCACCTTCTTTCTTTGAAGGACAACACCATTTTCCAGTGCCATTTCAATTACCCTTGCTCAGAACAATAAGCCCGATCCTACTGGAGCAATTTGTGGATTCCTGGGTGCCGCTGCCTGGGTTATAAACCCAATTTGGCATCTGTTGACTTGGGAAGTGTTAGGGTCCTGTGTATAATTAATAGCACTTTCCTCCTGGGCTGCAAACTGAAGCTGATGTGCTGTAATTAGGAACACACACAGGCTCAGAGGTTGATTTAGGCATAAGGTTAATGAACTGTAAGTCCCCGTAGCAGTGGAGGAATTTGAGCACAGTGACTCCAAAATTATCTGTGGAAGGAAAGCTGGAAAGCACTGAAAGGGACAGGCCAGGGGCAGTGTGCAAATCAGACCCCAAAACAGACTAAAGGTAACATGCAATTCCTTGCTTTGCAAATTAGGACCTATTCCTGTCCAGAGCATTCTGGGTAGTGTTGGTCGCCATGTGCTCTCTGCAGGCCATGCTGCTCATTTCTGAGCTCTCTGAAATGAGGATTTTTGGGGAAGAGCTCTGCAGAGACCAGTGCAGAGAGTAGAGATGACCTTGTGTTAGGGGCCCACGGCAAAAAAACACCAAGACTGCGAAGGTCACTTGCCTGCAGAGATGAGATGGGACTGTCCCAGTTGCGCTGCCCCAGCTGGGTGTCACCACCATGGGGCTAAAGTCCTGTGTCCACTAACTGCCTTTCTGTGTCTCCTCAGCTGTCTGCGACCCACCATGCCAGAACAAGGGCTCCTGCAGCCGCCCCCAGGTCTGTACCTGTCGCTCAGGCTTCCAGGGCTTCCGGTGTGAAGAAGTTGTTCCTGAGCAGGAGTACCACCCGCCCGGAGCCGCTGCTGCCTTCCAGCCCCCCACAAGCTCCCTGCGGAGGAGGACCAGCACAGTAGGACGGGATGCCTCCCCGCAAGGGGCTCAGGCGCCCGTCCCACGGCACATCCCAGCTGTGTAAGTCAAACCTGGTTCCTGGCAGGATGCTCCACCAATCCCTCAGGCAACTAACACCTTGGGCCACAGTGTCTGCTTCATGAGCTCAGGCAACTTGGCTCTAGACGAAAACTCCTGCATAAGCTGTGGTAGTTGACATAAGGGGTTCAGCTCCTGCTGTCCCTCCCAGGGACTCTGTTTCCAGCACTTTGTCACAGTCCCCTGGCACACAGAGGAATGAAATGGGCTAATGATGATCCCACGAGGAAGGAGAACCATAAAGGTCATCAGTTTGCCCTTGTCCTGTTGGTGATAGCCTTCATGGTAGCAACAGGGTGGGCAGAGGAGCGGTGGGTAAATCTCTTTCCCAAGAGGATATGTTTAGACCAATATATCCAGGTAGTACCTACAGAATACATACATCTGAGGTGTGCTTCTAAGTGCTGGTATTAGCAAAACAATGACACTCAGAGATGTCTCCTGGCAGATTCTAGCAGTTATTGAGCCACTTGTTCCATATTTCTGAGTAATTTTGCTGTGGTTTGGGTCATTTTGGTACCCAGGTATATGGCATATTGGGTACAGAAGCAGAGGTGGAGCTGTTGGAGCTCAAAGGTCCATGCAGAAGGGACTCTGAGGAGTATGTTAAGATCAGGATGACAGCTGTGGCATATTCTGGTCTTTTGGGTGAGGAAGAACTTAGTCCTTCAGTGCACCTGCCTCAGATCAGTGCTGAGATGCTCCTGTACCTGAGCTACCACTCCTTCACAAAACTTCATGTTTTGTGACATCGCACTGGAGCTGGAGCTGGTTTTGCTGAATGAGGCAGTAAAGATGGGAGAGGTGTCTTTCCCCAATAAGCACTGCTACTGTGCCAGCAGCTTGGTGGGGTTGGGGCATTGAGAGTAGTGCCTGCTGCTGTACAACCCACACATATAATTTGTTTGGTTTTTTTAGACCATCTCCACTTTTCTGTTAGAGTCTGTGAACATGGGAGCAAAATGTTAGACTGCACCACCTATAAAGGCCCCTGTGTTCCTTGTTTCTTGAAGCTGTTCACTTAATTGCTGGGCCTGAAAGACTCGTTTTGTTGGTAGCCACCAAAGCAGAGAATTTTCTCATGGCTTCCAGCAAAAGCCCCTCAGTCACAGTTAGGAAGACATTACAGTAAATTACAGGTGCTTAACCAGGAGATAACTTCAGTTTCTCCTTTACTTCTCTGAACTTTTGGCTTTCTCTGTCAACCTGACTTGGAGCTGCCTGAGGAGAGGGCAATTTGGCCTTTGTTTTTCTATTTTCCTGCAGGTTGTTTCCAATGTGCCCATTGCTCCTACAGTAGCTTTTGAAGCAGAGGCAATGCATGGGCTGGAGGCAATTCTAGAGCCTTGGCTGTCAACACTTTTGGAGAGGCTCAAATGACTGGCAAAGATTTTACTGGCACCAAGTAGTTCACTGAAGCTGGCATATCTTGGTGCCCAAATGGAAGACTATCTGATAGAAACCAAATTCAGGAAATGCAGAGGTGATAGTGGCAGGGAGAGGTGGCCAAGCCCTTGTTATTGGTGCCCTAAGAGAGTCTTGCTGCCCATGTGAGCATGCAGCCCTCTCACGTGCCTGCAATCCTGGGCATTGCTGACGAGTTTCCCTGCGATGATGACCTCCTCCTACCCCTCTGTGCTACCACTCTGTGTGGAGGGACTGGAGGGGAGGGAGAGCAGTGTCCCTGGAGATAGAGCACCTGTTGAAGGCTTTCCCAGTAAGGAACATGACCTCAGGCTCTGCACAGAGGACAGAGGGCTGTGCAGGCGCTGGCAGAGCATTCTTGTCCAGGCAGACATAGCATCTAGTGATCACTGAACTGGGATTGCTGAATGCCCAGCTGCCTGACGTACCTTAAATCCTCTGGCACTATCCCAAGGAAATGGGACTCCATTAAGGACCATGCTGTGCTGTTGCTCCTTCCCTCCCCATGCAGGCCATAGGCTGTCACCTTTATCCCATGCTCCAGGAAGAGATTTTGATTATCATCTTTTGCAATGGCCACAGGTAGGACACCAGGCATGTCCACCACTGAGTGCCTTCTGGAGATGCCCTGAAGGATTTGCTGAGGCCACTGTGTGTCTCTCCAAGAGGGAGCTATCACCACCTCTCAGGATGCTGTGCTGCCCAGGCAACGTTTAACAGCCCTGCTTTGCAAGCAGGTGGAGGGCTGCCTGCACTCTGGCACTGGTCTGCATCAAAATGCCTCTCTTTCAGCCCCTGGGGGTTCTTCTGTACAATTCAGTCACTTGGATTTTTTCTGCGGTCTGTGGAACTTATAACATGGTATGTTACTGCAAGGCTTGAAAGTCTTGTTGCTGTTAGAAGAGTTGTTTCCCATATGTTTTTGTGTCCCTTTCAGCATGCCAACTTCTGGGCTAGATGCAGAGCCTCTAAGAGTGAGCATCTGCAGCCAAAGGCATGGTCTTGACCCTGCCCTCTCATTGCTTCATTTGTTGGTCTCTGTCTGATCTCTGGAGGAGTTAGTTCAGTTCAGTGAACCAGCAAAAAAAACTGAACACAACAAAATCAAGGATAATTTTCTGCCACTTCAGTGGGATAAATTGGCTTATTGGAAGGTCATGAGACCAGAAGAATTGGACAGAATTGCAAGTCTAGCACGAAGGGGAGGAAAGGACGTGACTCCCCTTTTGGTGGTGTGGAAGTCACTCCTTCGGTTGGTTGTCTCATGAAACCACACTCTTAGGCTTGTCTGAACTTGCAGTGACACCATCATCTCTTTCCACTGAAGTACTTCCTGTGTTTTTGCATGAAACTTTCTTCATACAGTTGGGCTGTAGCAGCAATGGGCAAGAAGTTTGTCTTAAAAGATCTCATGTTTGCAAGCATGAGGATTGGTTCTTAGGCACTGCAAACTTGGAGTTGCATTCACTGGAGTTCAATTCACTGTCAAGTGTGAGAGGAGCAGCTTGGCTTGTCAGGTCCATGGTCTGCTCCAGGATGAGGGTGAACTGTACTGGTGGACACTGACTTTTTCTACTTAGTCTGCCATGATTTCACAGGAGCTGGATTACTTGTCTGATTTGTCAGTAAGGAAGAGGTAGAAGAAGCTCTTGAATTGTTCAGTGGATGGAGGACAATGGTGATTCTAGGTCAGTGGTTGTGAGGAGACTGAGTTCCAGGACAAACACCCAGTCCCCAACCTCCCTGTACATTTGCATTGCTAACAAGCAGGAGTTGCACAAGAGTGGGAGCTTATAGATATCTGAGCTTTGTCTTGCTGTGCCAAGACAGGAAATCAATCCTCACATGAGTGAATTTGCATTCTCCTTTTGTTTATTTGCATCTGTATTGGCTTTTTTTGTGTTTGTTTGTACAGAGCTAACCATCAGCAGCTCTGAAGCCATGCACTAAAGCAGTACTATATTAGATTCCCTATAAACATGCAACGAAACCCATGAATCCTCCACAGAGACCTGGTCTCTAAGAAGAGATTGGGTTGCTTTTGGTTTCAATGTGTTCTGAAGTGAATCTTCAGAGAGAGTTAAGAGAGTAGCCAGCAGAATTAGAGTTAAGAGAGTAGCCAGCTGAATAATGTGCTGGTGAAGAGCACGACCAGATAGCTGCCTGTTTTCATGGCTCTGCTTCTGGTATGTATGTGCTTCTGGTTCTGCTTCAGGCCCTCCAGAGCTCTCAAATGACAAGTACCCTTCTGTGGCTTCCCTGCCAGGAGAGCCCAGGAAGCACAACTGGGACAGCAGGAGATTTTACTGTCAGTCCTCTACCCTCAGGGTACCTTCTCATCCTTGGTGAGGAGTGGCAGCTCCTTGAGCAACAGGGCTGTACCAGTCACATGCAACTGGTTGTACTGGTTGGTTTGTATTTTCACCTGTCAGATGTGAGGGCTAGTGGATGGACCTGTGGGCATTCCCACTGTAGCTCTCATAGATCCTTTTCTTGGTGTGCTGGCAGTCTTGGAAAGATGTGGATGTGAAGGTCAGCTTGAGTGTTGTGCTGAGCACAGGCATCAGTGCTGTGGAGTTACATGTAGCCATCAGTATTTCTGTCTGGAGAGGTCCTGGGTAAGAACCACTCTGTCCTTGGCTTGCCTCTATGGTGTGCACTCTCTCTTCTTCCTGGGACTAAAGAAGAAGATGTATTCAGTCTTACTTGAGCTCAGCTCTTGCCCAGGGAAAAACTAGGCTTGGAGAAGGGCAGCTCTTGGTCTACTTTGCTGGCACCAGAGCTGGTGATGCTCAAACTGTCATCCCTGGAAATACAGGCTAAGCAATGAATTCCACTTCCCAAGTCCCTTCAGCAGCTCCTTCAGTGGCTCTGGAGATTTGGAATCAGGTGTCTGAGGGAGCCTGTGGAGACTTGTTAGCTGCTGCAGAAGCCGAGAGGCCCCCATTCTGTACTGGTTGGAACAGCAAGTGCTCTGGAGAGAGGCCCTCCCGACAAGGACTAGCTGCAAATCCTCCCTCTTCTTGAACTCAGCCTGAATCTCTGCCTGGAGAAGCAAAGCCCTGATGGATGATTGTGCGGGTGGAGTTGCACCTCAGCCCAGAAGCCGAGCTAAATGGAAACAGCTTTGTTTTCCTAAGGCTGGAGTATCAGCAGAATTCATGTTTATTTAGCAGGGAGTGAAAGGGCTTGTTCCCTTGCCCCTTACCCTCAGGATGGCTGACCAGATGCCTTTGACTCTGGGCAGTGTGTGTGGGGAGTCCTGTTGCTGTCACCTGAGAAGGTTCTTCTGCCAGGAATGCTGTGCATAAATCTCTAGCCAGAGTCTGTGCAAGGGAGCTGTGCTGCCTGGATGGGATGTATGTGCTGGATGATGGCTGCTTGCAAAGCAAGGCATCCTTCCTCTGGGATGAGAAGCAGAGATGTCTGGGACCTGCAGAGCATTTCCCCAGTAATGCAGGCAAGGGAAGAGGACATGGCTGTGGTGTAAGACGCTGAGACACTGTGCAGACAGCTTAATGCAGCTAAGCTCTTGAGGGCAGGGAGCTTCCTCTGAGAGGATTCTGTTTAGGCAAGGCAGTTACTGGGAGTTGCCTGGTGTTTTCAGGATGGAAAAGGAAGACGGCTGAGTTGCAACATGCCTGGCCTACTGATTTCTGATCTCAGACTCTCCTCTGCAGCACCCTGGAGGAGACATCTCCTCCCTTCCCAATGAGAGGAAGGGCTGTATGCAGCCCTTGAGGAGCTGTGGCAAGCGCTCCTGGCCTGGGAGCACTGGGAACCTCATGCCAGCAGGCAGGCTCTGCCAAAATCTCTGTTCTCTCTCCTGGAAGCAAAGGATTAGAACAGCAGGGAGCAAGCAGACGGGAGGATCTTGGGTGTGTGGCAGAGGTTGCTGGATGGAGAAAGTGTATTTTCCCCCCATTTGAAAATTGTTCTGTTTCATTTGAAAATCTTGTTCTGGTGGTAGTCAAATGTAAAGCATGATCCTTTGCAAAGGGGAGTGGAGCCCATGGATGGTTACAGAGCTGTCTGCCCTGGGGTGACCACTTAAAGCAGGACATTGAGAACTGTGGCTTGGCAAAATCGGCTTGATGAGCTTGTTGTCATTGAGGACTAGCAGATAGAACAAAAAGTTCACTGCAAGGTCACTTGCTTTTTAAAGATGCTGCTCCAAACAGAGGCAGATTTGTCTTAATTGTTAAAGCAGGATTTGGAGCCTCCTGTCTTGCCAACTTTGAACTTTCCACATTTATGAGAAAAAAGGGAACTTGCTTACTGCCTAACTTGGGTTGCTGATGAGTGTTCAGGACTGTTTGTCCACCATATGTCTAGCACTAGGAGGAGGTTTATACTAGCTACATACTTACTGAATGCATCCTCTACTCTTCTGCTCACTTACGACTGTCACTCAGTCCACATTTATGAAATAATAAATACAATTTATTAATATCCAAATATCAGAGAAAATAAAAGCCAGCCCTTGATGAGAAGCATCCCCCCGCCTAAGTGCATTCCTGTGGCATGGGCTGCAGCAGCTTTCTCACTTCATTTGGAATGGGACCAGCCCAGGAGATCCACAGGGCATGATGTTGAATTCCCGGGGTAAAGCATTGGTGCCAGCTTTGTGCCACTGCAGTGTCTTTATGCTTGTAACTTGAATGGTATATTTTCTCTGTGCAGATAAGCCATAACTGCAGCTTTCTAAGGTGCTTCCCTTTGGCAATGTGGTTTTTAAAAGGTGGCCAAACATTTACATTCCTTGATCCAAAGCCAACTCTGAGTAGATATCTGAGACATTGTTAAAAAATTGAAACAAAAAAGCCAGTGCCACTGCGTGAGAATATGTGAAAAGGAAAATATGTCACTCAGGACAATGAGCTCTCCATAAGCTCCAGATCTCGGCCCCTTTCCTGCTTTGACATAGTCAAAAGTCCTTGGCAAGCTGGATGAGAAGCCTAAAGGAAAAACTCAAGCTACTCAAGAGGAATGTAAATGCCATTTTTCTTATATAAAAATACTCCTATTTTTAAATTACATTATATACCTTCTCTAGTCTGGCACCAGATTCAGTTGCTTTATTTTCTAGTGTTTTAAAGCTTTCAGCACCATTCTGATTTATGTGTTTTATGTATTTACTTCCTAGGGGATTGCACACCCTTTAGAGCAGCAGGAGACTAGCTGGCTTTCGGGCCCCTTTTTTAAATTCCAAATATGGTCTTTACATTAGACCTGCTTTTTCTGCACCTCCTTGGGAGCCATTCCTATAGCTTAATGCAGCCTTTAGGCAGCTCAAATGCACTTTTCCTTCTAACTGAAAAAGAGTGCTGCTACTGTCAGCTTAATCTGAGACTCCATGCAAGAGAGCAGGGTGCAGGGCAAATACATTGTACATGTGGTAGGTAAGGTAGTAGAGAAAATCCAGTTTATAGCTTATTTTATATACTATACATATATCATTTGGGACAATTATGACAATACAATTTATATAGCAGTTCTGTAAAAAAGAAAGTTGTTAGAAGAGCACTAAGGCCGCATGATCAAATACTGAGGAGAGTTTTCCTAATGCCTGAATTAGGACTGTCATCTATCTTGCTTTCAGCTCCTTTGTGCCTGTGGATTACTGCAGTTTCTCATACCTGACTGTGTGTTGCCTTTTTTGGTTTAAACTGGTACTTTAGTAAAATCAAAGCTGTTCTCTTTAGTTGCAAATGCTTCCCATAAATCACCAGTGCTAGCAGGAAACAAGGGATTAATTGAAGTTGATTTGATACAAGAAGTGGTTGAAAAGAAGATCTAAAGTCTCCATATAAAATCTACTTGTTCTCTTTTCCATTCTTCAGAAGCATCCTGAGAAATGCTGCCCTGAGTGCTTGGTGGGATTGGTACCTTGCTCTCACCTCATTTTATTTTCACCTGTGTGAAGGCTCCCATTTAGGCAGAAACTAAACATCTAGGCAGAAATTAAGAAGGCATTCAGGCTGGAAAAATCTTATCTGTTATTGCTGAAGGAAAAATATTCTCTATGAGGGGAAGAAATCTGGAAGAAGAGACTATTTTTTAGAGTAAAATATTTTTTTAGGATAAAAGTGAACAGCAAATTAGTCAGTAGAGGGTAACGTGTATGGTGCATACCAGGGACTGATGGTGCTTAGGAGGCAAAAAACCCAAATCAGATGAGGTTTTTTTCCCTGTACACCCTGGGCTCCTGCTCTGAGTCAAGGTATTCTTTATTGCCAGAAAAGATCTTGACAAATTGGAAAGAATTCTGAGGGAGGGAGGGAGCTGAGGGGAATGGTTAACAGACCCACATCTGCAAAACTGAGCCAAATGTTGGCCTTGGAGGATGAGGAACATACTTGGAGGCTGAGGCTATCAGGATGGGGCAGAGTGTATTAGGTTGCTTGTAGCCTTGGCAGGGTGGCCATGGTAATTTTTCAGTGATATGGCTTTCTAGAAAGCAATGTGCCAAACTATTACAGGGATGTAATGACAGGTTGATAGTGACACTGGAGCTTTGCCTTCTCCATGACTTTGGAGCTCTGCTATTGCAGAGCTGGAGTCCAGGCACTGCCAAAGCAGGCTCAGCGCTCCACATCCCTTCTCAGGAAGGAGCCTGTGAAACCTGTTCCTCCCTTATAGTGCTATAGGTGTGGGTACTGAAGGCCACGTGAGAGAGGTGTAAAGCTGATTCATGGTCATGGTACTCCTGGAGTCACTGGCTTACTTGGCCAAGAGTGCTCCTGGTTCCCAGACAGCCACTAGTGTTCCAGCTAGTGAGCAAATGGAGGGATGGAGCCAGCCCAGAGCAGTCCAGACTAAAAATCACCCGGACACTCATTCCCTGATCCTTGGCAGGGATGAGACTTCAACAGTGGATAGCAAAGGTTGCATCCCAACTCAGCTCTCATGGATTGAGTGCTGCAGGTGCAGGAATCCTGTGTGTGGCTGGGGATGGAGCAATGTGAGAAGACCTAACAAACACTGAGGTAATAGATCCAAAGGCCAGGACATCCTGCTGGGTGTTTAACCATTATTTTAGCTTAAAATATGTCTTAGATCTACAGTGTTCCCAGGATGAGTGGGAGACCACCTGCTGTAGATGAAAAGCCTTCACTTCTTCAGATGAGAGAGCTACACACATCTCTTCACGTTGTTGCTCTCACGCTGTGTGTGTGTTCAGCCACAAACTCTTCACCCCACTCACATGCCTGGGATGAGAGAGGCTTTTCCAGCCCTCTCCATGTCCTGTGTAGAGCAGTGGGCAGGCAGCTGGCTCCCCTCACTCCCAGGGGTGCATGTGGGTGCGAGCATGAATAGGCTAAAGTGTATTTTCAGGGCTTTGAAGCTGGCAGCCTAGTGAAGGGGGTGGGTGTTGCTAGTCAACAAGATGGAAATGAAACTCTAATGTGCTTGTTTTCTCACTGTGTTATGGGGGAGAGGAGTGACCTCCCCACAGCCAGTGTTGAGCTTTTCTCTGGCCAATGCCTCTGCAGCAGGTTTCTTTAGATGACAGCCAGGCCTCAGCTCGCAGCTGTTGTGTCTGTGGAAACAGAGGCCCTTTGAGATGGAGATCTGTGTGCTTGTGTGTACAAGCACAGGTTGATACAGTCCTCTCCTCTTGTATGCCACTGCCCTAAATACAGATCCCCCCCTGCCAGGTAGGACCCTGTACTTGGGAGCATGGGGAGTAGGAGAGGGGCAGAGGAGGCGTTGCTGTGGTTGGTGCAGGGGTTGAAACCTCAGTGGGGTGGTCACATTGTGTGATTGACAGCCCAGCTCTCTGACCATGCCAGCAGCTTATGCCAGGTTTGTGATGGTGCAAAGGCTGCGGGTGAGCTCTGCAGTAAGATGGTGACACTGATGGAGACCGGCATGTGATGGCAGCTGTTAGGATGTTCTGGATGTGTTTCTAATCACAAAGGTGTGAGACTGCCTGTGTGACTGCATTTGGCAGCAGTGCTGTGCCTGTTGATTGTGCTGCTCAGCACCAGCCCCTCCATGCAGCAGGGGAGCCAGCTGAGGCAGCTTTCTCAGTGTTTCAGACCAAAGGAGTGTGCAGCTGAGCACCACAGGCCAGCAGTGGTTTGCAGTTCTGCCAGAAAGGTGGTACCTTGCCTGATCTCCCTCACCATCTAAATCCCTGTTTTAGTCTATTGATTGTTCAAGGTATGGCCCAAATGTGGCATTTGTAATCAAGTTCCTCTGTTGGCTCCACTCGAAGCTTAGAGCAGTTGAAGGCTGCATTTTTAAAGTTTTTTTTTTTTCCTGCATTGGCCTGTACTTCAGCTCTGGAGACAAGCAGATTGCAGACAGCTCTTTATCACATCTGGCATTTGGAAATCATAATTCTGGCCATTTTATGGGTCAGCACTAAGGTGTGATGGATCCAACCATGAGCACAATCTGCAGCTCCTGATGACCACTTGATGCCATGCCCTTGTGCAGGGCATGTTTCTGCAGCCTTGCTGGGCCAGGCAGGTGCTGTTCCCATGCCTGGAGAGTTGGACTTCTTCCAGGGAGTCAGTTGCTCACTGCCTAATACATGAGAGCAAAGAAGAGCATTCAGCAGGGTGGCAGGTGGCATGTGTGGCACATGTGGCAAGGGAAGGGCATTTAATGTCAGCAGGGAGCTGTGTGGAGGCATGTGAGCAGCCACTTTGGCTAAGGTGCAAATTGGATGCCAAGAGACTGGTTAAAAAGAACTTGTTAGTTGTCTGTGAGCCTAGAGGGGTTGAGTTACATATGTGGTGTCTGGCAACTCCTGAACAGATAAAATTAAGAGTTCCCAGCCCTCTCCAGACTCTGTTCTCACACAGTATGTGGTGAGCTGGGAGCCAGCTGGGATGGCCCTGCAGCATTGGCACTGCTTTGGGGGCCAGAAGGAGGAAGATACCAGGGCGGTGATGGAGTCTGAGCTTGGTGGCATGAGGCAGACAGCTGGTGACTCTGCTGTCCCATGGACTTGCACATCTGTTGCTACAGTTTGTAGTGAGAGATTCAGAGAAATCTTGGCCAGCCACTGGCCCATATGACAAGTGGAGGAGACAGCTGGAGTTACCACTGCAACGTGGCACAGGTGAGAGCCCAAAATAAGAGCCATGTGGCTCTGTGACAGCTTCTTAGTCGCTGTGGTGAGGGATTGGGCTGGCACCTGAGTGCTGGACTGACATGGCTCTTGGCATGTGCCAATGAGTATAGTGTGCAGGAGGGAGCCTGACACATGTTCCTGGCCCTGCAGGCCTGCTTTGTGAGTGCTGTTTGTGCCCTCCCACCCAAAGGCAAAGGGTGGCATCAGTGACACTCTGCCAACAGCGGCTCTAGAGGTCTTGAAGGGGAAGAAGAATTTGGATGACTTGCACCTTGATGCCCCTGTGATGGTCCAGGTGCCTTTGTCTTGTGTCCCATCTTGCATGACATCTGGCCGTAGGTGTCTGTGAATCTGGCACAAAGGCACTGAGCTGTCATTCTTGTGGCCTTCATGGTTCACAGATTCTGCTTGGCTCTCCCAAAAAGGTCTTATGCCTGTGGGATTCTGGTAGCTGCTTCTCTTGTGCAGTAGAAATTCACTTGCGCAGTAGAACTTCACTTGCCTTCCACCAAATGCTGGGGAGTATGGGCTTCAGACTTCAGGGTCTCTCTCATTTGAATGGGAGGTACCAGTGCTGAAAACACCAGCAGGAGGGACAGCAGGCAGGTTTCAGTGGTATTTCTGCTGCTCCTCGAGAAAACAAACTGAGCCAGGATTTAGGGACATAATGTGGGTGGGCTTGAAGTCAGGTACCTTGTATGGTGTGGTTTTCCACCTCCTCCCGGAGTCTTAACAGAGCTGTCTTCCTTGTCAGCATGTTTGTGAGCTAATTGATAATAAACTTGAGTGCTCTCTAAGCAATGCCTCTCCTGTGCTCCAGGCCTGCCGACTGAGCCATGAATCCTTTCTGCCTGCTGAGGAACCTATTTGGAGTCCAAGAAAGGGGAAGTTTCTGGTTTGCAGTCAATTTACTGCTTTCCAAAGCTGGCTGCTTCTCTTTCCCCCATAGACACAGATGCTGGTGTTAAGGCTGCCCATTCTTCTGTGATGGTTTAGTGGAAAATCAGCAACTGCTGAGCATTACAAAGGGGGAAGTGAATCACTGATTTTGGTCCCTGTGGCCCCAAGCAGGGAGGGCATCTTGCCAGAGGGACAGGCAGATGGACAAGACAGACACCCAGTATTGTTCAGCATTTAAAATCCAAGGGAAAACCTGCTTGTTGCCCTGGCAGGTTATCAGGGGCTGAGCATGACTCAGTCCCTGTCCTGGCTGAGCCCACTCAGTTTGGAGATGCACATGCAGGCTGCAGTCTGGAGTAGCTGGGGGCACTTACCAGTGCTGCAGTGGCTCCTCTCCATGGGACTCCACTCCCAGCCCCGTGGGCAGCACGAGTCCTGTCTGGGGTACCTGGAGGCAGCAACTGCATCCCAAGCAGCAAGCTGGTTATATTTGGAGAGATGGAGCTTGTTGAGCCCTGGGATGGGGTTTTCTGGACCCTGGGAAGATAGTTTTTTCTCTGAGAGCTGCTTTTCTTCAGATTTGTTTTGACCAGTGCTATTGTTGCCCTTCTGAGAATTGCTCCTTAGGTCTCAATAGTCTCTGTCACCTCTCCCTGATGTTCAGCATGGTGAAGATTTCCAGCTGGAAGAGTGAATTTCCAATCCTCATCTCTCCAGCCCCTTTCCTTGTCTGGTGTTAGTGCCCCTCCCTGCTGACCACACTGCCCAGGACTCACTCTCTCCACAGTGCCTCAAGCCTTCCACCCTGCTGTGGTCTGTCAGGCTTTGGCTGGGGAGAGGGTGAGGCAGGCTGGATGAAAAACCAGTAATACTCTTGTGGTACTTGGCTCTGCATTTCCTTTACACAAATAGAAAAAAACCCCACCATTTCCCAGCTCACTAGCAATCTGGCCAAAGTCAACAGCTGGATGAAGAGCAGCCGATAGAAGCTAAATCCAGGAAAGACTGAGGTGTTGCTGCTGGGGAGAGGGAAGTGCTTTGAAGAGTTTGCCATCTTTGCCTCCAGCTCCAAGGAGGATGCCTGGTGTTAAGTCACTGAGAGAACAGTTTGCCCACCTGTACTCCCTCTGGCTTTTGCTTACCCAGAGAACTATGATCATCAGAAATGATCAGAGATTTGAAAATGCTTTCTATATACAGTGGGTTAAGAAAGAAATACTGTTTTCTGGATACCTCAGTCTCAGTGATTTAGACTTTGTTATTGTGACTCTGCATATCTAATCTTGAAATTGCAGGCTTTAAAAAAAGCCCTGTGGTTGATTCAGAAAACAGATCCTCCCATCCATCTGTGCGCTTTCTGGGAGTCTGCCAGCTCAGTGAGGAAATCACTCACCTGTTCTGATCAGAGAACAGGCCTCTTGTAGGTTCATCTGGGACTGGCAGGAGAACCATGATATCCAGGGCATACAATGTTTTTGTACCTTCTCTACTCTGCTAAGACTAGAGCAAATATAGAGCAGAGTGCAAGTGCTACCAAAATTCTTTGAAAATAAAATGTTTACACACAAAAGTGCTGTGGTGGTGTGTGGGATCCCTTGCTGAATTAAATACAAGTGTTATTTGGGTCCTGCAGGTATGTGTAACACTGTAATATAGGGGATCAGACCTACCTTACTTCTCTTGACTTCTAGCATGTGTCCTTGGGCTTATAGGGAATCCAGGTCATTGACCTGTACCTCAGAATAGGGCAGCTGAAAGAGCTGGATAGTTGGATAGTTTTGAACTGTTGCAGATGTGGATGAGTCCATCTGCACAGCTCCCTACCAACCCAAATCTCTTAATTTTGATAAGCACCTAATACCTATAGGTATTTCTATGTGAAGATGACTGAGGTCTCTCAGCCAGTGACCTTTCAGCTGGTAGAAATCAACAGGAGCACACACATCCATGCTCCTGGAAGGAGAACACTGTTCCCTCTGCCTCCCCTCCTTGCCCATGTTCTGTCCTGGACCACTGCTGCTGTGAGCTACAGAGGCAGCTGCTACAGGACAGCCCAGAAGGAGAGGTGTCCTCAGAGTCTGTGCCCTGCAGGCTGTGCCTGACACAGAGCAAGGTGTCAGCAGCTCTGATGGATGAAGGGCAGGAAAACCAGTTGCTTGGCAGGCAGTGTCTATAAAGGAAGAGACCACTGTCTCTTTGCAGAGATCTGTGCTGGCCCTGTGCCTGGCTGAAGGAATGGAAGTGAGGAATACCATGTTGAGGGAGGCTGTGAGCTGAATATGAGGCCCTGTGACTTTAAGTGGCTGGAACATAGTGCTTGAAGTGTCAAACTCCTCTGCCTCTTCTCAAGCAGGTAGAGGCATGGAACATGGTACCACAAGCTCCACACTCTGCTGATCTGGAGCTACCCCATCTGTTTCCCATCCTCACTCTTACCCCTAGGACAGCCACACCAATGAGAGAACCTGTGGCAGTGCAGATCCTTGGGAACTGGCCAAGCTCCAGGCCTATGTTTATTAAGATCCATCAAATGGATTTGACTTGCTGATGGCTTCTGATCAGATCTGCATTGCTGTGGAGAGCTCAGGTATATTTCCTGAGACACTTCAAGCAAGCCAGTCCCTGTCTGCCCAGCATGGACTGACTCTGAATGTTTGGAGGAAAAAAACTCTGTTTTGTATTCCCTGACCATGAGCCAGCTGCTCAGCATGACAAATTGAGATGGAAAGATGCCTTTTGCCATTGATTTCTGTAACCCAGGCTAGAATGGTATTACTCAACTCAGTCCACAAATCCCAGTGCTCATCTGCCTAGAATAGAACCAAATAAACAAACTAATTCGAAGCAAATCTGACCCCCCCACACCTCCTCCCTGCTTCAGCTCACACTGGAATGCTTTGCCAATGGGATCTCAGTAGGATGACTTTTTCTCAAGTGTTGTAAACCATAGAGTAATGTTTCTACTCTGTTTTTCCTTTGTGAAGTTGGCACTGCCCCTTGTAGTAAGGTCATGTAATCCCTTTTTTTTTTGGAACTGAAATGCTAATGATTATTTTATTTAAAGCCCTTAATATGTTGTTGTTATGGGGTTTTGTGGGTTTTGTTACAAAATTTGGTAATCCTGGGAATGACAAGAGATGTTCCTAAAGCCAAAGGGTGAAGTTCCTTCAGGCAGGCAGTGCATAGAGTCCAGCCAAGCTCTGCTACTTGCACATAGCATGCTCCCTTTTCTCAAGGGTAGACACAATATGAGGATTTTCAAGCAGAAGAGCTGATATTTCCCTGTGTTGTGCTACCTGTTACCTTCACCCAGTGACTCTTCAGAACTCAGGGCCAACACTAAGACAGTTCCTGTTGTTTGGGGGAATGCACTTCTTTTTCTCAGGGTGCTTCCATCTCTTCAGTAAAAAACTGTGGAGTCCCAGCTATGTTCCCCCTTAGGACTATGCTTGGAATCTCTTACTAGAGATCAGAGAATAAATGTGCCTGAGCTTCCAAGGCTCGGTAGCACTTCCTTAGCCTCCCTCAAGTTTCTTATGGCATTTCCTTTGTCACTAACAAAACTAGCAATAGCACCCCAGGTGACAAGGAAGTACATCACAGAAGTGCATCACAAGTTCCTTTTCTGGCTGCAGGGCTGAATTAGTAGGTCAGAAATGTGTGGGCAGGTCATGCCTGGCTGCCCTGGCCATCTGGGGTAGGTGGTACTCTGCAGAATCTCGGGAGATTCTGAAATGGACTGAGTTAGAACTGAAATAATGTTCACATCTCTTTAATTATTCTGGCTAGCCTTGCTGATTATTGAAAAGCAAACATTGCTTGCTGTCCTCATCTTAGTTTAGTTCTTGATTTTAACAAGACAAGAAATATTTTTGTCAGCACACTCTCCTCTCCTGAAGAGGTGGTATCAGGAGTTTGGGAATCCACCACTGAAGTTTTTGCAGAAGGAAGACAGCTATACTGCTGCATGTAGGCATGCTTTCTAGTAAGGAATCATTTGGCTTCAGTTTGCAGGTGTTGGTAGCTCTTTACACCTGGCATTTTGTTCCTGTAGAGAAACCTGTGCCCTCTAATCAGAGCACATCTTCATTTTCTTTATCCGAAATTGAAAAGATTGAACACTTCAGGTTTCTTACAGAAAGACATTTTCACCAGTGCCCCAATTATTTCTGTCATGTTTTTTCCTGTATTCTCTCCAATTTTTTGTTGCCCCTTAGAAGATGTGACATATTTTACATCACAGCTGGGATGATATGATAGCATGTATACATCCTCCTGTGATCAGGACGTGTGGGGAAGCAAAAATACCTCCCTGTTCCTGCAGTGTTTCAATGTCCTAATGTCAGGGCACTGAACTGACAGTTCATATTTAATTGCTTGTCATTAGCCCTGAAATCTTTTAGAATTGCTGTTTTCTAGGATCATCTCCAACTATCTGCAGCTGCTGCCTGCATTCCTTCTCTCTAGAAGTGTAATCCTGCATTTGGCTCTATTAAAATCCCATGTTGCTTGCATGTATTTACCCTCCACAGAGATCCAAACTGCTCTGTGTGGTTGCTCTGTTCTCATCACGATACACCACATTGCAAATTTTTGTGTCAGCAGCACACATTATCAATGTCGATTGTATGTTTATTTCAAAATAAAAATATTTATTTCCAGATGAAATTCTTGAACCATGCCAGGCCTCATACTGATCACCCTGGAACCCATCTAATTCCCTCTCCAGTGACAACTACTTCTTGTATTCTGTTTCACAGCCAGTTTGTTATTAATTTTGCATGTGCCTGATTGACATTGTACTTCCCTGTGTATTTTTTCATTGAAATAACATAGGCTCTCAGCTTGTTGGTGTGCATGTGTTTAATTCTATCAAATTATGCAAATGGACTCCTTTGACAAGAGTGGTTCTTCACAGACCTCCTTGATTTGACGTCACTTTGTATTCCTTTTGTTTAGTTCCCAATCACTTGACCTGTGCTCACCTTTTCCATAGCTAGGGCTGATTTCAGGCTCGCTGGCTGACAGTTACCTTGTGTGTTGTTCTTGACCCGCTTGAATACCAGCACAGCATGAGCTCCCTTTCCATCTCCCCAGATCTTTTTGTTATTCCAAGCTATCCAAGGAATGTCTGCAAGGCAGAGCTGCTGTCAGCCAGTTCTCATTGAATCATCCAGTCAGTCCTGTTTGGTTTAGAAATTTGCCTTCCCTGTAGACACTGTAACACGTCTCCTGTCTGACTGTGACAGGGAAGATGGTAAAAATCACAGAATGGGATAGACCTCTTTGGGCACTTCAGAGGGAAGTGCCACTCTTTGCCTCAGCCACTTAGTCAGAGATGGAAGTGTTGGACAGGGTATGCAGAAGAGTTGTCAGCACTGAAGTTGAATTACAGAGGCATCCAAGGCTGGGATTTTCAAAGAATCCCCAGGAATATGTAGGCAGCAAACCTATTTTGGCCCTTAGCTGTACTAAGCCTTTTTCCTTGCAGGTGGTGCAGGTGAGAGCGAGATACTTTTGTTGGAAAGCAGAGCATCCTCCTGGAGGCTTAGTGCTGCAGTCAGTAAAAGGAAATGGGAGCAGGGGCAGTAGATCAAAATCTTTATCACAAAGAGCTCTGCCTTGTGGTATACACGGTTTCATAAAAGAGTGTGTATGAAGTGTGACCTTGAGAGCTGGATGGCTTCTCCATCCTTAGTCCCCAGAGAGTACCAAAAACTATAAATGCAGTTAGAGCAGAAAATTGCTCTTACAGATGTGAGTTCTTGGTCATTCTCTCTTGTTTGTGATTTTCATGAGCCAAGTGCTCTGTCTGGCCTCTTCTCTGACTGTCTTACTGTGTTTTTAGTGCTTGTTTGGGGCTGGGAGGGCAGGTCCTGAGAAAACTTCCACCATAAGAACAAGTGTATTTGAAGTTGCTTATGTTTGTTACAGTGAAGGAACAGACCTGGAGCATGGATGGCAGGCAGAGGTTCTTCAAGGCAGCTGAAGCATCCCTGTGGAAGGACAGCCTGATGTGATCGTACAGAGAGGGTGTCTTGGTGAATACTGTGTCCTGCTAGGCTCAGGACATGGGGCATGGTTCCTAGAGGGAAACAGTGTGCCGTGGAGATGACTGGAAGTAGGGGAGGAGTGGGATCCTGCTCAGGTAGACAAATCTCTGTGTCCAGGTGGTGGCTCAGGAAGCTTGGCAGTGAAAGTTGCTGCAAGGTGCATTGGTGGACAGGCACTGTGGGTCAGTGCAGTCACTTGTGAGGCATATTGGTTTGTTTTTTCTCTTCCACAGGATTCAGAGCAGAATTGGGTCTCCTGTCTCCCCTCAGCACACAGGGTCATCAAGGACTGTCCGACGCTACCCAGCCAGCAATGGCCAGCTCACCTCTAACGCACTCCCCAATGGGAATGGACATGAGCAGAGCAGCTCTGGCCCACATGCTGTTCCCCAGGAGCACACCTTGTCTGCAAAGGGTAAGGCCTGCAGGGCTGTCACTCTTTTGGGGTTTCTTCTTGGGGTCATGGGAAAGGGCAACACTTTGACAGGGGATCCCCAGGAAACCATGGACTCCCAGGACTGTGCTGCTCAGCAGAATGAAAAGGGAAGGTCAGCATGGGCATTGCTGGGCTTGGCAAAGAAAGGGGCCCTACTGAAGGACACATCAGGGAAGCAAAATGCTGGTGGCTTTAGGCAGGAGCCAGAGGATATGACAATTGCGTCTCAGAGATGTTGAACATCACCCCACGCACACTGCCCTGAAGGGGAATTGCTTCAGTCTGTAGGGATGGTGTCTCCCAGCTTACTCCTCAGTCTGAGCAGCTCCCAAGGTCAGATTGTGCAACCAGAATCTATTTCTTCCCTTTGGCTGCTGTCTTCATGCCTTCTGACATGAGCAGGGATTAGGCCAGGCTGCTGGAACATGCAGATGCTGAGCCTCAATGCTTTCCCTGCCAGGACAGTTGCCAATTGTCTTCTGCAACTTTATTCCTTCCTGAAGCAGTTATTCCCCTAGGAGGCACCATGTGGCACCTCAGCTCCTATGAGTAGGGCTGTGAACCTGTTGAAGATGTAATCTGAAAGTGAAGATTGAAACAGGAAGGGGGGGTGAGCATGGCAAGGGCAGCATATGATTGTTCCATTGGGGTGGGATGGAAGACTCTGGTGTCAAGCCAGCTGGTTACACCATGGTTCTGTTTGTTGACCATTTTCCATAAGTCCCAAAGAGCTCTGAGTGGGATTTCCCGTTATATGGGAGGATGGTGAGGGACCAGAAGAGGACCACAGATAGCTGCAGGAGGTCAGAGGACACTTGGGGGGAGACAATGTTTTTCTTAAGACCTGATGCTCTCTCTTCTGGGTGCCAGTGTGTTCTTCTGGAAAGACTTCCAGTGGTTTAAGAGCAGCCAGTCTTCTGATTACTGATGTGGTTGGAGAAAGAATATTGTATAAAGTGGGAAAGCTCCCTTTATGATGAAGTTAGTGCATGTGTGTGTCCCTTCACACTGTTATGCCACTCCAAGTGGGCAGGCAGAGCATGCTGCTTGCCATAGTTCATGTGTTGACAAATTCCTGCAGATGCTGAAACAGAAAACAGGCTGGAGTGAGCAAGGGGCAAGGAGAGGCAGAATTACAGAATCACAGAGTCAGCTAGGTTGGAAAAGATCTTTAAGATCATCAAGTCAATCTATGATGTAACAACACCTTGTCAGCTAGGCCATGGCACTAAGTGCCACATCCAGTCTTTTCTTAAACACCTCCAGGGATGGTGACTCCAGGAGAGGGATGCAGACCCCTCGTTGCACTGGGAATGCTTTGGAGCTTGAGCTGTGAATAACAGCTCCCCTTGCCTGGAGAGGCTGTTTCCACTTAGCACTCTTTTTCTTTCATAGGGGCCAACCTGACAGAGAAGATTAGGAAGATAAAAATTGTCTTCACACCTACCATCTGCAAACAGACGTGCCAGAGTGGGCGCTGCTACAACAGCTGTGAGAAAGGAGACACCACCACTCTCTACAGCCAAGGGGGGCATGACCACGATCCCAAATCTGGCTTCCGCATCTGTAAGCACCCCTATGTCCTCCACCTACTTTCTTGCCTGTTTCCCCACTCTACTCTTCCTAATTCTCCTGACTCTACAGACTAAAGGCTTGGGCTGCTGTAGGGAGGGGAAACTATGGCTTCTCTCAGTGCCCTGAAAGATGTGCTCTGGGGTCTTTGGGGTTTACTCTCTCTCTGGGGGAGGAAGACAGACTTCACCTCATTGCTTTCTTTCCTGGGCAAGCAGATGCTGTTTCCATCTCACCCTGGGTAGAGGGGATGTGTTTGAATCAGGCCTGCAGCCAAGCCTCACCACCCCCTTCTTCTCAGAGCCAGCTCACTGCTTTAGTTGGCATGCAATCTTGGGGCTGACTTTCATCACCTAATTTCCTCCTGTTCTCTCCTTTCACTCACATGGCAGCCAGGAGAGCTGGCTGCAGGTTGCAAACTGTTCTTATAAACAGGGCTTGCTGAAACCACTGCTCACCTTTCAGAGCCATTGGGATTGCTCATCAAATCACTGGGATATCCAGCTGTGGGTTGGTCACATTGTCTTGGAGCCAGCTGGTGGGAGCAACATGCTGGACTTGTTGGGACTTGTCCTCTGAGTGCCTCTGAGTGCCTCTGAGTGACTCAAATTCTTCTAACACTGACAGAATGAAAAGTCTTGCTGTTGTGGATGCTGATGGAAGATTGTGTTCACTGCAGTTTCTGCCTAGGTCCCAGTTCAGAAATGTGTTTCCTCCCCCTAAACTGGGTGCTGGGCTTGAGCAAATGAACTTTAAACAAGATGTGTGTTCATCCCCTGGGATGAACCTGACAAGCCGTCCAGGAATGTGGAGCAGCAGTGTTTCATCTCACACTGAAATGAGTCAGGATAATCTGTCAAGGAATCCCGTGCATTGCTTGAGTGTAGTTCACATTGAGATGCTCTGGGCTGCTGCAAGCATGTGATGAGATCAGAAAGGACATGACTTTGCTTTTATCTGTGGATGCTTTTTCTGAGCCTGTGCCGATGAATTGCTCCTGATTCTTTTGTCTCACTCCACACTTCTCCCATATGAACTACTGGCAGGGCCAGGGCTGGATGTGAGACAGGCTCTGAGGATGTGGCTCTCTGCCTGTTCTCTCTGTCTGCCTCTCCCATCCTGCTGAGTTCCCTTCTGGGCTAGGAGTAAAAACTCTGCCAAGTGGGGAGGGGTAGATGCAGAAGTGAAGAAATTGGGCAGACTTGGCTACACATGGCTGCCATAGCTCCTGACCCACTCCAAGAGATCCTGCTGTGTCAGCAACACCTTGGCAGCTCCCCAGGACATGGATGCCCCAGACTGGTTATGGCCCCAGAGCCCAAGGGTGGGTTCATCTTCTTCAAGCCATGACTCCAGTTGTGAGCAGAGCTTGGGGAAGATGGTGTTGCCCAGCAGGGACTTGAGCCTCCAGGCTGCAAGGGCTGGACCTGGTCCTTGGGACATCATGGGGTTAGTGCTGTCCAGGTGCAGCTGCCTGGTGTTCCCCAGCTGTCCTTGGCTACAGCCAGTGCCCCAGTTCCTCCTCTAAGAAGACCTCTCTTTGCCTTGCAGACTTCTGTCAGATCCCCTGCCTGAATGGAGGGCGCTGCGTGGGACGGGATGAATGCTGGTGCCCCTCCAACTCCACGGGGAAGTTTTGCCACCTGCCAGCTCCCTCTTTGGAAAAGAAACAAGGAGGAAGAGTCCCAAAGACCCCAGCTGGCAGCTCCATGAGGCACTCCACATATACCCTGCCCTTGTCCAACCAGCTGGGTGAGCATGGCCAATGGCTCCAGACCCCACATTTTATTCCTACTTGTGTGCTCCTCAGATCTTTTTAAACAGGCCTGAGGAGGCCACTACCACCTTATGCTTGCTGTTTCAGGCCAGGTTGTTAGACAAGAGGTTTCCTTAGTTTCTTGTGGAGGTTTTGGTAGTTTTGTCCTCTTTTTAGGCCAGAGAGCTATTTTATCTTAGATGCAGTCTTCCTCTAGATTTCCTGGTGGGCTCAGTCTACCTCTCCTCCCCTGTGACTTTGTTCATGATGATACCCTTTGGGTGCCAAATTGTTGCCAGATTGTCACAAATATGGTGTAAACTCATCTTCCAGCTTCCCATAACCCTTCTCTGGTGAACGTCCACATCAACCACCCTCCAGAAGCCATCGTGCAGATCCACCAGGTGGCCAGGGTGCGGGGTGATGCGGAGGTGTCAGAGGAAAACAGTGTGGAAGCAGTCCTGGTGCCTCAGCGGGCTGCTGTGCCCTGGTACACCTATGCCCATGGGAATGGCAACAGCATTGCCACTGAGAGCAGACAGCAACAGCAGAGAGCCCCGGGGCTGCTGGGGAGGTGCTTTCGGGAGGCTCTCCATGGGCAGGTAAGAGGTCATCTCCAAGCATTGGTGTATTTCTTGTTCAGGGATAGGGGAGCACTGGCTTTCAGGGTGAAGGGGGTGGCTTTATTCTGGGAAGCTGTTCAATGTCAGCATGGGCATCATGCAGGTGCCATGGGCACAGGCAGCAATGTGTTAGTACTTGGGAAGAAAAAAATTCCTTGCTTTGATCCAACAGAAAGACCTCGCTGCCTTGCCCTGACCAGGCTGTGCCCTGGGGCAGCACAGCCCAGACTTGATGGCTTTCACACACAGTCTGGTTTTAAAAGGGTGCCCTATTTATAGCAACATTTACAGCCACACTCTGCGATTATTGTAGGAAATGTATAAAACATAGGAAAATTCCTTTCCCTCTCAGACGATAAATGGAAGTCTGATTTCCATGGAATGATGCCTTCCTGGAGAGCTTGACTGGGGCTTGGGAAGCAAATGCACGTGAGGGACTTTCTCACCCCTGTCCCACAGTCGTCGTAATTTCTTATTTTGTCTTTCCCCATATGTTTCTCTTGCGTCACTAGAAAAGCATTGGAGGTTTTGGCACCCACAGGAACACCTGTGAGCTCCCCCAGAGCAGTTCATGCTCAGAGAGACCCCCAGCCTGGCAGTCTGGGACTCAGCCCCATCCTCACTGCTCCCCAGCATTTCTGGGGGGGCTGCTCCCAGTTCCCATCCTTCAGTCACTCCCATCCAAGTCGTTTCTAGCAGGAAATATTCTTAGCCATTCTCTGGTGCAAAAATAGAGGAGATCAGAACCTGGGGCTGGAAAAGCCCTGCTTCTCTGTGGGGAGATGGCAGTGCAACCACGGGAGCAGAGGATGACGGTGCACGGAGATGCCCGGAGAGGCTGTAAGAGATGCTCTAGGGGCAGCAGGGGGTACCCTTGCCATGCTCACGCCTCAGCCAGCTGAGTGCCGTGGCTGGGAGCGGGCGAGGAGCTCGGCGGGGAGTGCCTGCCGCTCCCGCCCAGCCGCAGCCCAGCCGGTCGGTATGCGAGTGCCGGGCAGGCGGCCACGCGTGCCTGGACGGGCGCCAGCTCCAGCCTGTGGGCCCGGCTCTGCTCTAATGGGGAAGCCTGTAATCCAGAGGGCCTTGCCGAGAGCGGGGGAAAGAGACTCATTCAGCAGGGGGAAGTGCCTGACAACAAGCTCCCCACCGGGCTGGAGTGGTGCACCCATTTCACAGGCTAATCAGCCAGGCAAGGGGCTGATTCTGGGGCTTTTCCAGGTAATATCATCTCTGGTTCATCTCTGCTCTGTTTGATGGCCCCTTCCTCTCTGAAGGGTGCAGTCAAAGGAGGTTCTGTCTGCACAACTATTTGCTATCTTAATCCACATCCCTGGTCCCGCTGTGTCCCAGTGGAGGGCTGTGCCAAGAGGGCTGTGCCAGCCTCTGACCCCAGACAGTTGTTCCCTGTGATGGCTCTGCTGCTGCCCTCCCAGCTGGGCACGTTTCCTCTGCATCCCACAGAAGCCTGATCTGCTCCTCTCTCTGCAGTGCACCAACCCCTTGCCGGGACTAACCAAGCTGGAGGATTGCTGTGGCAGTGTGGGGCTCTTTTGGGGCGTGGACCAGTGCCTGGCCTGTCCCCCTCGGCCAGGTGAGTACTGCTGCTGGCCAGGAGCTGGGACAGTGTGAGGGACAGCCTTCACCTTCCATGAGCAAAAATCATTTGGCTGCTCGTGTAGCCGAGGCATAAAGCAGAGCTGCCTTGGCCCTGGGTCCTTGAGGATGGGCAGCACGTCCCAGGTGAGTGCAGGGTCATGTCAGTTGCTGCCCCAGCCCACCAGGGAACAGTGCTCTGGGTTGGGTACTGAGCCCAGGCTCATGTGGCCAGTGATTCCCATCATGCTAGCCCCATTCAGAGGGAGAAACAGAAAAAAAGCAGCCGTAGTTTTAGGAGGTGCAGTTCTAGGTTGGAGGAGGAGGAGGCTGCAGACTTGGCCCTATAGAGTTACGGGCTTGCTCTGGGCCCAACACGGGTTTGGCAGGGGCTCTGGAAATAACACTACATCAAACAATTGGCTGGAGCACACCCGGGGTCCGTTCCAGGGGCATGGGCGTCCAGCTCTGTTTCTGCTGCACTTGGGAGCTGGACAGACTGATCTAGCAGGAGATGGGGATTCCTCATCTGTTCTTCTCAGGGTGCTTCATGACGAGCACGGCCCCTTGTACCACAGTCCCATCCTGTGTTGTGCTGGAGAAGCCATGCAGGAGGACTCCTGGCTGGAGAGGAGGCAGTCCCTTGGGCACAGTGGCTCCAGCATCCAGTGCTGACTGGGTGTGGTGCAGGGCAAGGTGTACTCACCTAGTGGAATGTGGGCAGGGAGCTGCTCACCCCTTCCCTGCCTGTCTGCTTGCCTGCCCCCTTTCATTGCTGCCTGCCTGCTGAATCACCTCCCTTCACTGGTTCAAAGAACTGAAGAAAACCAACCCCATGGTTCAGGAGACTTTGGACTCCTGAATAGAGTGTAGGTATCCAAGGTGGCAGGTTTTGCAAGCAAGTGTTGTGTTGGTGACTTCTAGCTCTGCTCAGAGTTTCTCCTGCTCGCTTACACACACATTCCCAAGAGCTGAATTTGTGTCTCATTATCCTGCCTCAATTCAATTCCTCCTCAGCCAGGGGTAGGGCTGACTGGAGCCAAATTCCTTGCAATCACAGACGAGGTTGTCAGCATCCTGGAACCCAGTCCAGATCTTGGGAGCTCTGATTGCTGTCATCTTCCCAAGCTGCATGGCTGTGCTGTGGCCTTGGCTGTGCTACTGCTTGCCTGCACTCACCCGTGTGCCAGCCCCAAAAAAGTCTTGGACATATGTTTTGTGGGAGTGACCCCGGGGTCTGCAGGTTCAAGGAAATGCCCCACACAGGACTCAGCCCCTCTTCTTTGTCCCTGACCTTCACAACCCCAGTTATGTCTTTCTCTTCCCCATCCCATAGCAGTGTCTCGGTTTCTCACTCATGTTTCTGTGATCCCTCCATTAGAAAGCAGAGGGGCTGCTTAATAGTTCAGTTAGGCTGCAGATTGCTACAAAATCTCTGCACTTCCTTTCTCCATGCCAGGATGTAAGGTGATTGCAGAGACTGCAGCCAGAGTTGCAGCAGTGATTTGCTCTGCTGGACTTAGAGCTTCAAAACATGTCTAAACTCAGTCTTCTAAGATGTGAAAACAGACACAAAAGACCCTTATGTGCTCCTTGCAGTCAGCCAACCAGTAGAGCAAATGCACTTAAGAAATGGCTCCTAGCTGCCAGCAGGCTCCCCAGCTCACAGCTCAGCACATGCTCTGTGTCCCAGGAGCAGTGGCAACTCAAGGCAAGTTGTCACTGCTGGTCTTCACTGAGTGGACAGATGCTTGTCTGGCTTTGTTTTCAGATTAATTCCAGGGAGGTATGAAAAATGTATCCATGTGGGGCTTTTGTATTCCTGAGCTGAAGAAATTCCCTCTGGCTTTGGGTGATAAAGTTCCTCCTTGGAGATTTAATGTCTCTTGTGATTTTGGCAGGAATTCAGGCTATCGAAGGAGGCATTTTCATCCTGTTCAATGGTATACAAGTATCTTCCAGCTTTGGCCACCTCTGATGCAAGAAGCTGTGAGGCAGACACATGATTGAGGCAGCCTAAGAGAGCCCAGATGTAGTGGAGTGAGAAGCTCAGGTGAATGGCATGCCTTTCTCTGGCATGTTGTCTTCATACACAAGATAGCTGACCTCAGAGTGGAGTCAGGGACAGTTCTTTCTCAGTGACGTTACTTCTTTAACAGAGCCCCCAGGCACTGTGACCTCTCATTGCCTTGTGCCTTGTCTGCCAGGGTTTCCAGTTCCATGCCAGTGTGAAGGCATTGTTCCATGTACTTCCTGCCTGTAGACCACATCCCACACTCACATTCCTTCTGCCTTCTGGTCTTGCTGGCCTGTGTTGTGTTCACTCAGAGTCACTGGGCTGCAGTTCAGTGATCTGGTGTCTCGTGCACAGAGATAACATGTCCAGTGTATGTTTCCAGCTTTCTTCTTAGCACTGTGATCTTCAGAGAGAACTCCTTGCTCTCATGTGTTCCAGGGAAGCACACACCAGAGCAGACTTGACAGCATGGGGAATTTAATTCCAGCAACTAGAGACAGAAATGGCAGAAGCTAGTTCAGTGTAAACACTTACAAACGTACAGAAGTGCAGCCAGGCAAGAGCTAGACAAATGGGGGAACTTGTTTGGATTGACTGTCTGCCCGAGACACTGATTGTTAGTAGAGTCTGGATACATCCGGATGTCTCCATCGTCTGCAGCTTTCATGTTTGGTACGTGTTTGTGTGCGGAAAGACATCAGAGAAGAAGAATAGGAGGCAGGCATCTGTCCGAGCAAACTTACCATGACCAATCCTTGCTATTTTTTATGTTTTGCTCAACATCAGAAAAGCCAAGGCACTCAAATGCTTTGTCTGCATCCTAATGAGACCATGTTAAAAGCTGAGTTCAAAATTAGGGGTTGACCTGGCCAGGAGTCTCAGTACTGAGTGTCACTTTAGTCTTAGATATTTCCTTAGGCCATGCTCGGGCTGTGTGGTTTGCTGCTGGGGGGCTGTGCATTGTTAAGTGTGCTCAGAGTAGCAGATGCAGAGGTGGGTGTTCCAGCAGGCTATAGTAGAAGTTCCTGGGAGCTGCTGTTGCTCATTCAAGTGAGAACTAAAGATAGGGACCCCCATGATATGTCAGAGACAGCCCTGGGAGAAGGGGGAGAGCCAAGAGCTTGCTCCATGAGCTGTTGGAGCAAAGGCTGGTTGTTGCCTGATCCATGAAAGAAAGAGATAAGCCAGAGGCAGGGTCCTGGAGGGTTGCAGGACACCTGTATGCTGCCATGCAGCTCTGGCAAGAATTTGGTGGATGAAATGTTTTGTGTTGCAAGATAGGGTAAATCAGGTGGAGACATTCAATGACTCTCCTACATCTTTAGTACTTGGAGAAAGCAATGAAGCACACACTGAAAAGCTAGAACAGAAAGGTAGAGGTAAACAGGAGCTGGAAAGTAAAACCTGGAGAAGACCAGTAGTAGGAAAAGGGAATTAGAGGCTGATGAAGCAGCTAAAGTAGGGACACCAGGATGTGGCTGCAAGGGAGCTCAGGAACCAGCATGGTAGTTGAGCAGGGATGGTGAGAAACCTGCACTGAAGCAAGGTCCTGTCCTGTGGCAAGCTCAGGATGCAGGGCTAGTACACTGCTGGGCAGAGCTACTCCTGCTTACCTGCCAGACTGTGTGTTACTTTGGAGGATACAGTGCTCTGTGGAAAGAACGTGTTGGAACAATATTAAGAGATCTGTGGAAATAAAACCCGACTAGATTGGAGCTACAAGTCAAAACAAAGCCCAAGTCAGGTGTGGATTTGGATACTGGTTTTCCCAAAGCCTTGGCTCTTCTCAGGCACATGGGGATAAAGAAAACAGGTAGCAGAGTTCTGTCCAGAGGAAATCACAGCCCTGTTCTTCTACCTCCTCTCCCTCCATGAGACCTCTGGAACCAGCAGCATTCCAGAGAACACCCATATCACTGGACACCATCTCCAGTACTGCCAGAAGCTATAAGTCTCACCCTTCTGTGCACATGGCAGACTTTCTGGGTGCAGGAGTAAACCTGCATTTTCCAGGTCCTGATTTTTCAGGGTCCCTTATTTCCAGCTACAGTCAGTGTGAGCATGGGCTGGGCTGTGCACCCACTCATTGCAGTCACTGCAGATCTTCCTGGACTGCTTTCTCTCCTCCTATGGGTTTTAACTGCATTAAGAAACAAGTCTTTGAAGGCTATTGTTTTGTTTTTATTCCCACTCCACGTGTTTTTTCAAGTTTTTTGTCCTAGAGAAAAGTCTGAATTTCACTGGAAAGTTGGATCTTGCAATGTCTGGCATCCGCAGCACTCCCCGAACAGACCTCCCACTGTGCGAGGGGTGGCAGCTCACCCATGGAGCTGTCATCGTCAGAAACGCCGAGTGGCTCTGCAAGCCTCACGCCCCCCTGCGCTGTGCCTGCAGGCATTGAAACAGCCACAGGAAGCCCTTTGAAAATCAACCCCCTGGTCTGCTCCTGTGAACACATGGGGTAGGATACAGGAAAACAATCCCTGGATATATGTGAAGGAGGCTATGGGGGCCACCGTTACCATGTGCCACAGGGATTCTGTGCGGAGCAGTAAGGAAAGGCTGGAGGTGGAGAAAAAAGCTGAAACTTTTGCAAGGTTGTGCCATTACCACAGAAAGTAGTGCTTGACCTGGAAAGCACAGCATTTTCAGGACTGTTTTGCATAGTGCTTGTTTTTCTCATCATTCACATACAGCATTGTGGTAGCAGCACACAGCAGAACAGTGTTATAAAACTGGGGGATTTTAGGTACAAGGTATCTTGTTGGAATTGGAACCCACCTTGGGAGCAGAATGAGGATCCCTCTGTTGAAAAACCAAATGACAAAAAGGAATTGTCAGTGTCTTTTTCCTTCAAGCATCTTTTGCACTTTGAGGATCTTTACTGATCATGAGTGGGCCAGAGGACTTAGTTTTGTATCGTACATGTAGCACTGGTGCATGCCCTCTCCACCACCACTACTACCACGACCCTTGTTAGGGCATTGGAGAAAGTCTTGCTGGAACCTCCTTACAATAGACCATCCAGAAGAGAGCAGGCATGACAGACCTGAACAGAAGGATTTCTCTCTTTCCCTCGTGTCCATTCTGCCTCAGAACTCAGCTGATCCCCACAGCCTACTTCTTGGTGTGGCACCTCTAATACATCTCAGGAGGCTGCTGTGGGGTCCAAGCTGCTCTGCTTTTCTGCCAGTGAGCTCAGCAGCTCAAGTCCTCTCTGCAGTGGAGGCTGATCTTCTCTATTTCACACTAAACCAGTCTGAGGCTTGACTGAGTCCACCACTCCCATTTCTCATGTCATGAGACCACGAGACTGTTCACTCTGGCTCCTTTCACCTCCCAGGTTCTGGAAAACCTGGGACTAGCAGAGGCACCACAGCTACTCTCAAGGTTTCTCATGAGTTGGTGTCTTTAGCATGGTAGATGGAAAGAGTCAAAATAAATGGGCTAGCTTTCAGGAAATGGGTATTTCCTCACTTCTCATCTGATCACAAGCTTGCTTCTTCCTCTTTGAACAGAGTGATATTGTATGGACTAATGTAATGAAATATCTCATCCAACATTGTCTCATTTCTCACCCTTGTGCCTACCACCACTAGGAGAGGTTTTCCACTTCACCACCACCCTGTGCTTCTCCAGTGTTTGGGGAGCCATTGGGTAAAATCTCTTCTCCTGTGAAGTGATGAAAAATTAGCCTAATTGCTTAAAGATCATTCTGCTAGGTGACAAAATCCCTCTGCCCAGTTTCTGTGTATTCATTTCCTTATGATCTACTTGAGCATTTTTCTAACTGGGGACAAAGATGCTGGTGGGAGTTCTGGGCTGTGGCTGCCTTGCACTCACCCCCTTTCTGAGCCTGTGGGCTCATTGCATGCATGCTCCTTTGTATGAGCCCGGGCCTGACAGGGAGGCCTGCTGCCTGCAGAGCTTGCAGGGAGCTAGAGGAAGCAATGGGGAGAGCCAAGAGGGACTCCTAATGTGCAGCTACCTGGTGATCACATTGGTTTGGTACAGTGTCCTCAGGGCTGAAGTGCCCAGGAGGCAAGGTTCTGAAATGACACTCCTGAATCAGGAACCAGGGCTCCCTGCCCTCAGCAAGCCTGAAATCTGTCTGCCTAACAGATGCAACTCAGCTGCTCTATCCCCGGCCTCAGGCTCTGGGAGAACCTTTCTTGGAGAGAGTGTAGACAGACAGACAGAGGAGACTGGGGCCTCTTCAGCTCTGGATGCAACAGATTTCTACCCTCTCTGATCATCAGATTATCTTTTTCCTTTTGGTGGGTTCCAGAGGAATAGCCTCCTACCAGCTGCATGCCAGAAGGTTGGATGCTGATCCCCTTCACAGGAAACCTAGATGTCCTAGGCTGTTTTTTTTCAAGAGGTTGTGACTGTCTCTGTTGTTGTTCAGCAACATCTAAGCTTGTGGAAGAAAATAGTCCTCTACTCAAAAAACCAAGCATGAAGCTTAGAGTTAATAGCTTATATCCTTCTACAGCCACAAACTGTCTTCCCTTGGGGACAGGTCCTGGCAGAAGGAGAGCAGCCTCCATCCAGTACTTCAAAACTCTTTTGGTTCCCCCCTTGGTACAGACAGATCTGTTCACATTACATTACAATTATTCTTCCCAGGGAACATGAATTTCTTTGCAGAGTAAAGACATTTGTCCATAGCTTCACAAGTGATTTGCTGAAGTAGTGAGGTTTCTGCAAACTGGAGTTTTATAAATGTTAAGGTGCAACAGACCTGCAACTCATCTGCTCACCGCTGGCATTTTCTGCCTTGCCCTCTCCCCAACAGCATCTGTTGGAGGGATGCTGCAGAATCTGTTTCTCTGCAAAGGCTTTCAGAGGGGGAGCATGGCTCTGACATGTCATCACTGTTTGATCTCGATTGGCTTCCGCTCTCTTGACAATGGTGCTTCATTTGAGTGTCTGTTATCACATTGTGCTGAGGGTGACAGATGCTTCCAAGCACAGTTAATGCCTCTTGGCAGCCCCAAACCCACAAGCTATGGTGTGGGAGGGCCTGAAATCTCACTGGGGTACTGTGCCTGGAGCCCAGATTTTTTACCTTCCCAGAAGATTGGGATTCCCAGTATCACCAGAAGTCCCCTCATCCCTACATCCAAATATTTGTTAGCATCTGCTGCCTACAATTCGTGACTAAACTGTTGAAGGGGGTAAATAGATTTTTTTGTGTTGTTCACTGAGCTGCTGAGGATCATTTAATATACCTGAGAAAAACAGGTTTTCTATTCTCCTTCCTGGTACAGGGTGGTAATAATGTGTTCTCCTGTCTTTTATTTCCTAAGCACCTTTATCTTAGGAGGCTGATCTCTAATTTTTGCCTTTCAAGAACCGTCCTAGAATGGCTTTAAATGGCTTTATAGAGTTCAAGTGTTCAGGATGAAGAGTGTGTTTTTAAACTTTGCAGGCTTTCTTTGTGGTCTTAAACTTTGCAGGCTCTTGCCAATTGTCTCCTGCTGTAAGGATGGTCTCAATTTATCCCTGGTTCTTGAATGCTGCAATGTGTAAGGGATCTGCCAGACCCTCAGTATGACTGTTTTCATAGAGGGCTTTCTATGTATGACACCCAGGAGTGAGCCACTGATGCCAGGCAGGAGAAATTAAGAGTGGTTAGAATATGGCTGGGTAGTCACTTAGCTGTTGCATGCACTCCTTGTTCCCAAACAAAAGATCCAGAAAAATAAGAAGAAACCCCACCCTGGGAAAATCTCAACCGTAGGCAAAGTACCCTTCTTCCTACCCCACCCCATGCTTACTCACTTCCCAACCCATTCACTCAGATTCCCTTTTCCTTGCTCCAAAATTCAGTGCCTAAATTTGACTTCCTAGGAATTTATGGGCCACATTTTACTTGCCTTTAAAAAATTTGGAGAGGTTTAATTGTGCGTGTTATAGAACATTTTGAAACCCACAAAACTATTTTAAGCAGAAATCTGAATTTTTCTTTGATGAGAGGGATTGGGGCAGGAAATCACATGCAGTATAAAAAGAAATGTAATAAACAGAGCCTGAGCTGTTGTTTCAGCCCTTGTCAAGGACTGCAACCATTCCTTTCACTCTAATCCCCCTTGTCATGTGACACCTGGCTATCCAAACTGACCTAGAAGTGGACAAAGTGACACAGTGATAGATGTGAGGCACAGGCAGCACCTCTGAGTCGCCAGTTTGGCATTTGCCAAGAAGCAGAAGACACTGCATGGATAATGTGGCTGCTCTTACCTTTTCCTCTGCCCTGGGAGTCACCAGAAGCCCACTCAAGGCTGGGGACCCTTTCCCCTCTGGAAGGAAGGCAGAGAAAGGAGGACACTGGTGGTTGGCTCTGCTGCCAGTGTCCCACACTGTTTCCTTTTTTTCCCAGCACACCCTGTGATTGAGAATGGACAGGTGGAATGTCCCCAGGGATACAAAAGGCTGAACCGGAGCCATTGCCAAGGTAAGGATGCTGCTTTCATCTGCCTCTCTCCTTCTAACATCCACTGTCAGAGTTGAAATTATTTACACAAAATACATTTATCTAAATCTCTGGTAAAGCTCTGCGAAGAATGTGACTTCTAAAAATCTCCATGTTTTCATCAAGAATAAAAGAAAACCAGGTAACACAGGACTACATGACTCAGCTGACAGGCAGAGTGAGCACATAGCTGGGCCAGTACAAGAAAACTCCCCTGTTAAGTCCTACTGACCCAGTAAGGACCTGTGTTTGTGCTCTGCTAAGTGTGAGTATAAAAACACTTCTTCCATGGTCTAAAGCAACAGAAATTCTGTTGCCTAAAAATATTTGTGAAGGTTATCAGCTTGTTCACTTGTTCATTTACAAGCAGGAGTGTGCCAATTTGAACATTTACAAGTGGGAGAGTGCCATAAAAGAGATGCCTTCTGTTCTGTCTGTGTCACTTGTTCATACTGCTAGGTTTCCCTGCCTGCCCCATGCTTCCAGGATTGATGCATTTCTCACTTCCATGGTCCCTCAGTTCCATATGAGGAAGGAACCATCTCTCCCCTTTTCTCTCTGGTTCATATTTATTTGGCATTTCTTGGGCCCACACTGCCTGTGTTTTTCTGTGCTCTGACTAAAGAGGAATTTTATTGTTCCCTTCTTGTGATCCATGATAAGCTGAGAGGTGTCATCTCACAGATGCAGCAGGGAGCAAACCCAGGGCTGGCAATCCAATGACTCATCTCTTTTAGCTGGGACTTTCCACCATGCTTACTTAATTAATGATTCAACCTCCCCACATTGTCCTGAGGGACAACTTTTAACAACACAACAACTATTCAGCTTGGTGCTCAGATCTCATCCCTTATGTGGCCACAGACAGGGCTGTGATTATGAGGAGCTACCCAGAGACATCAAATACAAGTTGGAGGAACAAAGCAGCTGGAAGGACTCATGTCTGCAGTGCCTGCTCTGGATTTTTGTCCCCTGTGGATCAGGGAGGAGCACAGAGGGATGACAGTGTGGATTTGTCATCTAGGAAGATGTTTTTGCACAGGAAAAAGTATGAAAAGTATGATTTGTGCCTCTGGATGCTCCTTTGTAAGCTAGATTGGAGAAGTTCTACTGCTTCAAGGTGCTACTCCCATCTCTACTGTTGGATCAGAATGTGTGTCAGGAAGTCTTAGCACCTCACTTTAAAGCCCAGAGTGAGCAATTTGGCAGACAGATGTAGGAGAGGCTACATGGGGATTCTTTTGCCAGCCCAGGTAGGAGGGCTTTGCAGGCTACTGCAAAAAAAAAAGTGATGGGGGGAGGACCCTGGCAGAAGCCCACTTCCCTCTGTTCAGTGTGGGCAGAAAGGGCTGTATCTAGTGCCTTCCAGCAGAGGAAGAAATGGTTCACCTTTGCAGGGTCTCCTTTCCTTTCCTTGCTGCATCCTATTGAGCAGAATAAGGCTGCAAGGAGTCTGAATAGAGAGTGCCTGTCAGACCCAGTCAGGGATCCTCCTGGTGCTGCTGGGACTAGCAGGAAGGATGGCACTGGAAGAGATGATTTGGCTGCTGACATGATGAAAAGAGGTCTTGGAAGCCCAGGGACAGGGAGATGTGCATGCAGAGCAGTCACTGCACGTGACACCCACTGGCACCTTGGTGTCCATAAGTCCTAGGGGACCGTAGGTATATTTGTGTCTGTTGCTGACCTGAGTCCTTTCTGCTGACCAAGCACTGGGGTGAACCAGCCTGAAGTTTCCCCCCACAGGCTGCCTATGGCTGTTTCTGAGGAGCACTGGCAGGCTTGTGTGGGGAGGGAGAAGGCAGCTGAGACAGCATATGGATCTCAGTTTGTGGTCCCCGAGGCCTCCTCTTGTGGGCTAGACCTCGCCCTGGCATGCTGCAGGGGTAGGAGTGTGTAGCTCTGAGTGTACCTGCCTGCTTCTGTTCCCAGTGGGTGCTTCCACTGTGGCTGATAGCAGAATAGGGGGGTTGGGATGAGGCCTGGATGTGGCCCTGTTTTAAATTAAGCATATAATGCCTAGCCTTTGGTGCTTGTTTGTTTTGTGCTCTCATTACTCTAATCCCTTCAATCCTTTTGCTCATATGGAGTCAAACACTTTGTCCAGTTGGTCTGTCAGAAGGACATAACACTCTGACCGTGCTGTGGAGTGACAGGAATGAACCACAAGGCTCCTCCAGAGAGCCCTAATGTCTTTTCTGAGTGGGGTTCCCAGCATATTTGGGGTTGGTCACTGGTTGTTGTCATGAATTCTGTCCTGTGCTTGGTACAGAGCAGGAAACATTACATTGTGCAGCCAAATCCTTCTTCTCCCTGGCCTTCTGCAGTTCCCTGAAGTGTTGGTACCCCTGATTGACTTCTTGCTGGGTCTTCATGGCCCTTGTATGTCTCAACTGTGTATGGAGCAGCTGGTGGGAGGAATGGAGGAGTTTAAGAGCACAGGACTGGGGAGGACCTCTAGGTCTTCAGCTGTCATTGCTGGCTGTGTGTCTCACAAGACAGCTCTTTCCACCAAGCAGTAGTGCTTTGGCTCTGAGGAATAAGGTAGTGCTGGGAAAGCTGTTCCTGAGTCTTCAACTCCAACCCTCTTGAAACAGTCCCTAGAGCACCACTGGGTGCTCTGAGGGCACTTATGGTCTCACCAGGGCCATGTACACTGGCACTGGGACTGCCCTGTGTCTTTGGCCTAGCATTACGTTGGCATTACTTGGTCTTGGCAGCTCAGGGCTGGCCTGTGAGCAGTGAGTGGGCCCAGAACCCTCTCACTGATGACTTCCACCTCTTAGCTTGCAATATATGTTCCTGTGGTTTGTCTCGGGGTGGTGCTGAGGTTGCTCCCAGTCCTGCTGCTCTGTGTCTCATCCAGCTCTTCCTGCACCACTGGTGTGTCCTGACATAGCACATTTCATCAGCAGTCTGACTTTTCTGGGCCAAGCTCTTTAATGAAGATAGAAAACTACAATTTTTTTTGAGGACACCTTCCTCCTTACTTTCCATCTGAAAACTGCCCTCAGCTCCCCTTTTTGCCAATCCCTGTCTTCTCTGGCTTAGCTCATACATTCTTACATGGTGCTGTAGGAAAGCCTTTACTGCAGGCCAAATGGATGTGCCCAATGGTGTTTCCCTAGGATAAAACCAGCTTCATTCCCAAAGACTGTGTCTGATGAGTGCTGAGTCAGGGGCAGAGGTGGAACCTGAGACAGGGCTTGAAGTGGTGACTTCCCACTTGCTCACCCTGCTCTTAGAAGGCAGCGCAGTGAGCCACACCCTCTGCCTCTGGGTGGGCTCTGTCAATGCCCTCCCTGCATGCTGGCACTGAGTTTCTCAACAAGGATCCTCCATGGATGATAACTCTATGCAAGCAGTACCAGGAATTGGGAGAAAAGACAGGACTCACCATTCCTGGCTTGCAAACAACCATAATAGTAGTGACTCTGACAGAGTGGCTCACTGTAGGGGCCACATTTCTTTTCTACAAGGACCAAAAAGCAGAGCAGTCATCCACAAGCCACCTTGCAGCTGCAGCAAGCAAGCTCTGCAGATGTGGGACAACTGGCACCACAGAGGTCCCCACTGTGCTGCTTTGTGTAGAGGCTGCCTAGGACACCAGCCCAGCTGAGACCCCTTTGGTTCGCAGCACTTGAATGGGAGGCACAGCGTAGGGAGTTTAGTTCATGCTCTGCATCTTCACATCTCTCTTCTCTCCACAGATATCAATGAGTGCTTGATGCAGGGCCTCTGCAAAGATGCCGAGTGTGTGAACACCCGTGGCAGCTTCCGTTGTACCTGCAAGCCTGGAACCATGCTCGACCCATCCCGTAGCCATTGCATCTGTAAGTGCTCCAGGGAACTCCTCAGTCTGGGGAGGGACCTGAGCAGGACTCCATGGCTGAGTGGAAGCTACAGTGTGCTTCACGGCTCCTTTGAGTGTAGCTGAGTTGGGTTGTTCTGCACTTGCGTGCAGAATGGGTCCCAATGATGCATTATCATTCTCCATGGATATTGCATGGTCCCCGCAGAGGCTGAAGGGAATGTGCATGTGGTGTGGCAGCAGAGGACACAGCCCTCGGGATGAAGGAACTCCCACATGAACTGGATTTTCCTGGGGATGACACTGTTGGGGGAAAGGCCCAATGGTTGATGGTCACTGGATGTTCTGGAGAGAAGACAGGGCATCCCTTGGGCAAGCTGGGAGGCACAGGCAAAGAGCCAAGGGGGAGAGCCGAGTGTCCCCCGTTGTCTCTTTGGGGAGCTTGGGGCAGCCGGCGCTGACACGCTGTTGTGTTTCAGCGGACAAAGCGGTGTCCATGGAGCAGGGGCTGTGCTACCGCTCGGCAGCCAGAGGCGTGTGCACCTTCCCGCTGTCACACCGCATCACCCAGCAGATCTGCTGCTGCAGCCGCGTCGGCAAGGGGTGGGGCGAGAACTGCGAGGAGTGCCCCATGCCCGGCTCAGGTGAGATGTGCCTGCCTCAGCTTTCTTCTGGTCAGGCTGGGGTCTGGGTTTGACTGAACACAGACAGCTACAGGACCCAGAGCTGAGCAGTGCAAATGCTGTCCTCTGAGATGGGTACAGAACCTAGGAAGCAGACCTGGATAATACTGGGAAGATGGAGAAGTCCCTGGTGGGAAACCACTCTGTACCAGAGGGAGAACACAGCCATGTCTGTGCCTGGCTTTATTCAACAGCCCTTTCCTCTCCTACATCTTTTGCTGGGAAGAAAGACAGGTGAGGATGAGTTTGAGTATCTCAGCATGAGATTGGGTGGAAGGGAAAGCACAGAAGTCCTCAGAGACCAGAAAAATATTTAAGTGGTTTGTGCAGAGTATCTTGAGTGATGTGCAGAGTCCTCGGTGCCGAGATACTCCAGGTTTATTTTTATCTGCTCCCTTGTTCAGCTTGGACCTTCCTGTGGCATGATCTCTTTCTAGCAGTACTGACCATGGGAAGAGATTTCATTTTGAGGGTCTGGGAAGGCCTGTGAGAAACCCACCCTGCTCTGTGAGTGCTTTCCTTCTGCTTGAAGCATCTACCCACTGCAATCCAGAAGTGTTTCTGTAAGAATTTACAGAAAATTACAGGATTGGGGAAACTAGCACCGCATTTACATACATGTCTGTCCATCTTAACTCCTTTATTCCACTGTCCCACTATCATGTCTGGGTATGGCAAGCCAGGTGATCCCTCCACTAGCCTCCAACCTCTGCTTTCTAAAGTTTTGATTTGATTTTCCTTCACAGAGGCCTTCAAGGAAATTTGCCCGGCAGGACATGGCTACACCTATTCCAGCTCTGATATCCGACTGTCAATGAGGAAGGCAGAGGCAGAAGAGCTGCCCCTCAGCTTAGAAGAGCAAGGGGAGAACAGCAACTGGACTTCGGACTGGACAGTGAGGAGACAGCAACTGCAGGACAGCCTGCGAGGCAGCATCTTGGAGGCATTCCCCTACCCTGGCACCTCAGCAAGACAGGGTAGTGTGGGATCTACTGCTTAAAGCTGCTCCATCTGGGCCCCTAGCAAGGGTGGAGAACTCCTCAGGTCCTGCCATATACCATGGATGGACCTCTGGCTGAAAAGGGATCCCTACATCTGTATGACTGTAGTGTTCCTGAGGCATGAGGCACTAGGTCTTCAAGTCTTTGGAGAGAAGGTTGAGCGTTTCAGGCTCCCGCAACTGCATCTTTGCAGTTGGTGCTGACTGGCCAGGCTGCCTCCACCAGGACCTCAGGCCTGCATGGCAAGCCTAGCACTCCAGTCCTCGGGCTTCTGTCCAGCCCAGCTGGAGGGCAGTGTGACCAACTGCTTGTGCCAGTATTTGCTGGAGCAGAAGTTCCTGGGGTCTGCACAGTGCCAGGAGTCCAGGTGTGTTGGCTTTGGGAACAAGCTCTTGAAGACAAGTGTGAGGGACTGAATGGCAATGTCTTAGAGGTGGGGTGAAGTAAGAGCAGTCAGGGTTTGAGAAGGATACCTATCTGTCTTCTTTCTACTCACCATGCATTGTTTCCTTTTCCAGGTGAGATTTCTCCTGCTGTGCAGGTGAGTAAGGTTTGTCTTGCTACAGCTCTATGTGTCCATAGTAGTTGGATGGGCTGGAAGGGGAATGTCACAGAAATTAACTAAAAGAAGGGAGATTTAGATTAGATATTAGGAAGGAAGTCTTTACAGTGAGGTTTATGAGACACTTGAACAGATTGCCCAGAGAAACTGTGGATGCCCCAGCCCTGGAAGTTTTCAAGACCAAATTGGATGGGACTTTCAGCAACCTGGTCTAGTGGAAGGAAGTGCTATGGAAGGTGTCCCTTCCCATGGAAGCGAGGTGGAACTAGATGATTTTTAAGGTCCCTTCCTACCCAAAGCAATCTATGGTTCTATTCCTGCTTATACTCTTTCACTGTTCAACCAGGCAGTATATGAATTACACTGCATCTCACAGGGACTGAAGCTCTAGACAGGAGGGGTTATCCATAATGGACTCAGTCCCAAAGAGCAAAATGGTGAATTACAGCAAGGATCTTTCCCACTATAAAAGGACATCAAGGAGAATTTTGGTTTGAAATTCTGGTCTATGCTGCATATTCAAGTTTGCTCTGCTTTCACTAACTTCAGTTAATATCAGCTGTATTTGCAGAGCTGAGGTGTGGGCACTCACTGTCAGCCTGGCCTGGCTGTAGGGCTGGTGAGCAGCAGGATAAGAGGAACTGCTGTAAGTCAACTTTGGGCATGCTTCTCTCAGTGTCCTGCTCAAGACCAGCTCACAGCCAGCTCTCCCTGTATTGAGGTGGGTGCAGCAGAGACACCACTGAAGCAGTCAGGGCAGAAGTCTTCAATATTGGATGTGTGAATTCACCTTGTTTGATGGAAGCAGCCTGGGGACTGATTT
The DNA here is from genome assembly GCA_013397245.1 of Thryothorus ludovicianus. Taxonomy (NCBI): domain Eukaryota; kingdom Metazoa; phylum Chordata; class Aves; order Passeriformes; family Certhiidae; genus Thryothorus; species Thryothorus ludovicianus. The sequence continues at coordinate 43,261 of VZTB01017563.1, read as the reverse complement.
TCTGCTAAGCTCTCCTAGGGGTGTGTTTCTTCATTTAAGTCTAATTTGAAAAACATGTGCCTCTTGATCCCTGCTGTCAGTAGAGGTTTGGCCATATCTCTACTGAGCATCTCTGTGCTCTCTTGCTATTCAGCTCAGCCGTCAGACATATGCAGGACCTCTGAGGAAAGGGATGGCACTGCCATTGTCACTGCTTCATAAACATGAAGTGTCTTGGCTCAAAGTACATGTGAGAAATCTCAAGACAGGGCAGAAATTTGAACCAAATCTTCCAAATGTGAAGTCTGGAACTTATATTGTTCAGCTGCCTGTTTTCTTCGTCCATTGTGGAAAGCTCCATGGAGCAGAGACTCAGCTCAGGTGCTCCAGCATTTCCTTTGGCAGCCATAGGTTTGCCTGGAGAGGATGCTGAGAAAGAGCACAAAGCACCCTTCTGGTAAGGAAGTACTGTTGAGGCAGGTCAAAGCAGCAGCTGTCCTCAGCCCTTGAGAGCTGCTGGTGACAGTGGCAATATTTACCGTGCCTGGATGGCTTTCCTGGCCACCTGGAGGAGATGTCTGCCTGGTAGCAGTTCTGCCCAAGATGATGTGCTCAAGACAGAGTGGCCCTGCCAAATGCACCCAGCTGGGGCAGCTTCTTCTCCTAGGGTGGCAGTCCTGGGGTGAAAAAGGAGCTAGGAGGTGGGTGGAAAAATGTCACAGGATTGCTGCATCCCAGTTCCAGGCACAAGAATCCTATGTTTCTATTCCTCAGGGAACTGCTGATGCCACTGCAGAGCCTGTCCTGCGCAGAGGTGAGTGCCAGGCTGGTGGGAGGGGCAGGGCACTTGTGGGGAAGAGAACAGGACAGTGAGGGAAGTGGGGACACTGGGAGCTGCCTTCTCTGCATGGCAGCCCCCAGTGCTGGGCTGGACAGGCTCCTGGCTGGGCTGGCTGTGGGCAGTACGGAGGACCCCTGTCACACTGGGTGGCTGATGTGGGGCTGTAGGAATGTGGGGAGGTGTTGAATATCCAGCAAGGTGAAGGAGGCTGTTAAATATGATGATAGAGTTGCAACCACCCTGCAGCCTCTTCCTATGTTCTTTTTTGGTGCTGCGGTTGCCAGGACAGCCAGCACAGGTAAACCTTGGGTGGGCATCTCTATCGGGGATCAGGCAGCTTGACTTATGTCTCTTCTTTCACAACAGAGGAAGAGGAGTTCTGGCATGGTCTTCGCCAGCCTGGCCCTACTACCACCTGGGATGCTGCTGCTCCAACACAGGTGCCAGCAGGTGTGTGTGTGTCCATTAGTCTTGGGGAGTTCCTGCCTCTCTTTGCCTGGTACTACAATGAAGTTATGTCCCAAGCTCTGCCCAGGAGCTCTCCCCCTTAACAATTCTGCTTATCTGCCCACCTGCCTCTCTCGACTTCCCAAAGAAAAGTCCCTGCACTGTCACTCTTGTCCCAGCCTGAGCCCAGTTGCTGACAGCCAGGGAAACCTGGCCAGCCGTGGGGAGTCGCAAGAGGGAGCCTGTTTGGGGAGCAAAGTGCGTGTATCTCCGAGTCCTGCGCTGGCCGCAGCTGCCGTGCCCGGCGCAGCCGTGACCGAGCGGGGGCTCCGGCAGCGCTCGGTGGCCGGGCCGGCCCCTCCCGCGGCGGGCGCTGACTCACCCGGGGGAGCGCAGCGGGGCCGTGCGGCTCCGGGGCCGCTTGTTTACTGCGCCGCAAACAAGAGTCCTCTTGTTCCAGGCTTGCTTAAGTGTCTGGGAGTGTGGCCCCTGCCCTGCGCCGGGGGCTGGAGCACCTTGGGGAGCAGGCCTGGCGGAGGCACCTTGCTGAGGAATGCGTCTTCCTCAATAGCCTTTTGTCTGGGGTAGGGCTGCCCCCTCCCTCCCGCGGCTGGCTTTGTGCCGAGGGTGTGTGGTGCCTCGCTGCCCCTTCTCTGCTGCCTGTACTCGGCTTAGCAGGGTAGTGCGAGGCCAGGGGGCCCTGCTGTCACCCCAAAAGGAATCACAGGTGTCAGGCTCTGCTGCCAGTTGTAGTTCAAGGCATGGGGCTGCCGTGCAGGTGAGCAGTATACGGCACTGGGGCATGCCAGCCCAAGGAGATGGCAGGGTCTGCTGTGTCCTCCCTGCTGCCCCGTGGGTGCAGGCTGCCTGAAGAAGGAGAGGAGCAGGCTCAGCATCGCTCTCCAAGAAGGGAAAAAGCAGCCTCCTGGTATGGTGCTGGGGACACAAAGCAGACACTAGATTCCATGCACCCTTTCAGTGCTGATCCCAACCGTGTGCTCTCTCCTCATCCTCGCAGAGGTCAGTGGCTGTGCCTCCTCTCCCCTTTCCTGCGGAGCTGGTGCTTGTGTTCTGACCCCAGAGGGACACAGCTGCTTGTGCCACCCTGGTTACACCTTGGACCCCAGCCGCCTCCACTGCATTGGTAGGTTGGCAATTGATGGTTCGACTGCTCAGCCTCCTGGGCCCCAAGAGCCTTTTGAGTCCTTCTGGCTGCTGGGGGAAGGTCTTCTGGCAGCTCTGCTGAGGGCTGCCCACCTGCACTGCGGGGCTGCCAGGGGGCTGCAAGCAGCTGCGGGTGGTGACTGCCGGTCTTCCTTCCCTGCCTGGTTGTAGATGAAGATGAGTGTCTGAAAGACCCTTGTGCTGGAAAAGGTCGCTGCATTAATAGTGTGGGCTCCTATTTCTGCCTCTGCTACTCTGGGTACACCCTGACTGTCTCGGTGGGCAAGCAAAGCTGTGAGGGTAAGTCGTGTTCACCTGGCACAGGGCTGCCATCTCTCCAGGGCCTCTGTTCTCTCACCATCACACTCTCTCATGAATGTGCACATGCACATACACTCATGCACACACATGCACACCTGCACATCCTTCCCACAGACCTGCCCACAGACAGTTTGATCCATTGGAATCACTCTTTCCTGCTTGCTCAGGCACAGGACCTTGCCCATGATGATCCAGGCAGGAGTCTGTGATGCCAGCCGTGATCACTACTTCATGGCTGGGGGGATGCAAGGGCAGGTGGGGGATAGAGGAGAGCCCCAGCACAGATCCCTTGGGTAGAGCCAGCTGCAGGGGAAGCAGGTCCACTCCTGCACCCAGCCTTCCTGACATTGGTGGGGGAAGACTCAGGACTGTCTCCCTGTGTGTTGCCAGACCGAGATGAATGTGAGCAGCCTTCCATCTGCCGAGGACAGCGATGCATCAACACACCCGGCTCCTACCACTGCCAGTGCAAGGAGGGCTTTGCCATGGGCCCCAGAGGACAGTGTGAAGGTAAAGCTTGCTGCTCCCAGTTTCCCTGCCCCTCCAACCCACACAGGGCATGGCTGAACACTTCCTTTTCTCATCACTCTGTGTCTCCTCTTGTAAGGGAGGTAGGACACCCCCACATTTGTCTGCCCTGTGCCCTCCCCAAGGACTGCCTGTCCTCTCCTTTGACTGCAGGAGGAACAGGCTTTCCTGGGCAGAGGGAATGAAGTTCTCCCAAGATTCTCTCCCATCTCTCCATGGAGTTCTCCAGTGACCAGCCCATTCTAGCTTCCCATTTTGGAAGGACATGCCTATATATTTTCATGCCACCTTGGCTTTGTCACAAAACTGTCGTGCTGGCAGGTGGACTGCAGGGAGAGCAGGCTGCAGAGACTCAGACCACCCCTCCCCACTGCTTCCCATTTACATGGCAAGACCTGGGCCCTTCAAAGTTTTCACTCTTGTCAATGTGTGATGTGCTTGATCAAAGATTCCCCTTTCTCAGTAGCTCATCCCCATCAGAGAATGGGAGGCTATTTTAGGAGGCAGTACAGGAAACAGGGCATGCACAGAATGCTGCTTCCCCCACACAGCCTCCAGAAAGCATTTGCCTTAAGGACAGTTGAGCTGGAGGTTGCATCCTAATCATAGTTATGAAACACCCTGATGAGACAGCCCTGCACAGATGTTCTCTGATCCCTTTCTCTGCCCATGCACATTCCTGGCCTTGGCAACACCCTGCAGCAGTGAGTTTAGCTGCTGACTTATGTCAGCCTTCAGATGTGGGTGTAGGATCCTGAGGGATAGGTGGGGCCATAAGAAATTTTGTCTAAGTCCCAGCAAACTCATCTCAACTCCTATTGGGTATCACTGTGCCCTGAAGGGAAACTCTGAGGATACAGCTGGAGAGGATACATTGGAGACTGCTGCATGTTTACATTTGGGAGCCTGAAAGAACTGTGTTTCTTGGCAGATGTCAATGAGTGCATGGATCCCAGCTCTTGCCCCAGTGGGAGATGTGTCAATACACTGGGATCCTACAAGTGTGTCAGCTGTGGGTCTGGCTACCAATCCAGGAATGGAAGATGTATTGGTGAGAAATTTGGGATGCCTGTGGGCAGTGCCCTTGCCCCCCATGGCAGTGCTCCCTGTAAGCCTTAAAAGGAGCAGGGGCACAGGCAGATCCTTCTCCTGCAGTCTGTCAGCCTGTTTGGCTGTGTGTGGAGGGACTGCCCTGAGCACCTTACCATGTTGCCTTCTCCTGTGTCACACAGATGTGGATGAGTGTCTTGTGGAGGGGACTTGCTCTCATGGACGGTGCATCAACCTGGATGGCTCCTTCCGCTGTTCCTGCTACCGGGGCTACGAGGTGGCACCAGATGGGAAGAGCTGCCAAGGTACTAGGGAGCCATGTGTCCAGACACTCTGAAGTGTCACACACTCAGTCCAGAGGGTTCCCTAGGCTCTCCCTGAGCACTGGGCTCTGCCTGAGTCCTGGCCACCACACTGGCTGGTTCTCCCAGCACATATGCCTCTGATCATGGTTGCTCTGCATTTTTTCCTCTTATCCCACGTTCTTTCATGTGTTTATGCAGATATCGATGAATGCACAGCCCGGGCTCCCTGTCCCTCTGGACTCTGCCTCAATACTGAGGGCTCCTATTCCTGCATGTCTTGTGATGCCGGCTATACTATCTCCAGAGATGGCAGCATGTGTGAAGGTATCCCTTCCTCAGGAACAGAGGAGTGGCTGCTGGAGTAAATGAGGGAAGAGATATTGCCATAGCTGGATTACTGGTGGGGCAGGAGGACTTCTTTAGCTTCATGATCCTTTTCCAGCTCTTTAGCTTCTTGTTCAGCAGAGAGCATGGAACGCTGTGAGCAGATGTCACTTGGAGCAGCAGGAAGGTGATTTTGCTCACACAGGAAAGGGAGGAGGGGAGGGACTCATGAACTAATGAGGATCTAGAAGATGCTAACAAAGGCCAGAGGAGTACAGGAGGCCTGGAAACATTGGCAGAGTTGTGTGTCTTTTAGTTCAGAACTGTATGCCTGGGAGTACATACTTCAACAGAAGGGGAAACCTTGGGTCCACAGCCCCTGGAGAGACTGTGGGCACCTAAGTTTCATCATTTTTCCCCAGCCCCTAATATAACTCCACTAAATATAGCTTGGACATGTTTAAAAGGCGAAGCTTAGATCAAGGTCTCTGCTGTGCCAGGTATGCTGGCAGAGACTTAAAAGCAGCACTGATTTGTGTTGGTTGCAGTGCTGAGACATGAGAGTGCTCGGTCTCAGCTTTACAGCTCAACTGTCCCAGCACACGCAGGAAAACTCTGTCTCTGATGGCTGACAATGGGGGATATCCTGGGCTTGAGATGGCTTGATGCAAATTCCCCGTTTGGAGCAAGGGAAGGGAAAGGGCAGAGCTGGCAAAGGTATTTGTTTAAAGAATGGCCACGTGCTGCGAATTTATCTCTGGAGCACTGCAGAGCTCTGCAGCCTGCACGTAGCTGGCAAATGGAAGATCTTGCCTTTGATGTGACTCAGAAGGATCCCCCTCTATGGGGGCCTCCAGGAGGGTAGGAGAGGGAAATTTTCCTCCCTTAATTCTCCTTGTTTTGATGTCTGAGAAAGCCAGTGTGAAATGAACTTATTTTGCATTTGATTTTTGGATGTGATGGAAGAGCTGTTGTTTGATGCCTTGCATCTGCCCTCCCCTTTTCCTAAGACTCCACATAAGCTGCCCCATCACAGCCACCTTGCCCTAGCCATTTCATGAGGGCATCTTATCAGAGTTTGATATTGTTTGGGTCACACTGACCTGATGGCAGGATGGCGTGTTCCTCCCTGCCTTGGCTGGTGGCCTTGTCTGTGGATTTGGGTTTCATATTTGAAAAATGATAAGGGTTTTGTGATAGTTTTTTTTGTAAATAAACAAGGTTTAGTTCCTCTCCAGAAGGATTCAATATAATACTGCTTCTCGCAGTGTTATCTTTGAGACTGAAAAGCTGGGAATCCTCTGGCATACTCAGTATGCCTGTGGCATACTCAGCACTCTGCAAAGGGGAAAGTGTTCCTCCCTACCCTCAGGAGCTGCCAATCTCAGGGCTTTACCTCGGGCCAGTGCAGTGTTCTCCCCTGCTTACCCCTACCTCAAGGGCTGCAGGCAGTCTGCTGGCATCTTGCAGCCCTCTGTGCAAGGGAAGGTATCCCTCTCTCCTCTGCTGTGAGAAAAATCCTCAGAGTGTCAGCAGGTTCTGGCCAAGGTCTGGGAGAGCTGGGTGAGAGGGTTTGTGGAGAGCTCTGCAGTTGGGTAAGAGTTGTTGTAGGCCCCTGGACAGCTCTTCCATGAGAAGGCAAGTCAGGCAAGTGAAAAAGCAGAGCCCAAAAAGGTAGGGCTGGTGCTGCATTGCTCTACTGATGTTTGTTCTTGTGCAGTTGAAGAGAGGATTTGTCAACAACTGTGACTCTGCACTGGCATCTTGATGGTTGTTGTATGTAGAGCAGAGTTCTGCTGGAAACAGACACTGGGGTTAGCACTGTCCCTGTGCTCACAGAATCACTGAATGTCTAAGGCTGGAGTGGACCTCTGGAGGTCATCTCATCTAAGACACTGCTCAAGCAGAGCCACCAAGAGTTGTCTGCCCAGGACTACATCCAGATAGTTTTTCAGTCTCTCCAAGAAGGGAAACTCCACAATGTCTTTGGGTAATCTATGCCAGTACTCTGCCGCTGTCACAGAGTGTTCAGGCAGGACCTCCTGTATTTCAGTTTGTGCCCTTTGACTTGCTGGGATAGTGTTTTGCTTGTCCCTGTCGTGGAAGGGAGTGAAGAGTCTGGGCATCTGGAATCTGCATACCCTGGTAACAGGGAATCTCTCTCCTCTTGTCACTGTGATGGTATGGTCTGGGAGGACAGCTCAAGCCCACTTTGCACGCCAACAGCTGGGTGCTGCTTCTGTGTATGGGGATCTTCCCCAGTGGTGGCCAGAGCTGGAGCCTCACTCTGTGCTGTGCCCTTCCTCTTGGCAGATGTGGATGAGTGTGAGGACTCTGCTGTTCAGTGCCTGGGGGGAGAGTGCAGAAACACGCTGGGCTCCTATGAGTGCCACTGCCAGGCTGGCTTTGAGCTCATCAATGGCACCATATGCAAAGGTATGAACCCCATCCATGCAGCCCTCTGGGTCCAGTACATACTGGATCCCCCTTCTTTCTCAGCAGGGAGGATGCTGGTGCCAAGGCACGTGATGCCACCATGCATGGCACATCCGTAAGGCTGTAGTCAAATCCAGGCTCACCATGGACAGGGAAGATCTCTGTTTCCATTATGAGAAAATAAGAGGTCAGGAGCCCTTTGAGGGCTGCCTGTAAGAGACTGGGAACAGGGAATCCTCGTGGCTTTGGTGAAGGATGTACCCCAGGGCTGGGTGCATGGTTGTGATTCTACTCCCTCTGCAGATGTGAATGAGTGCCTGAACAGTGAGATTTGTAGCCCCAATGGTGAATGTCTCAACAGTCATGGATCCTACTTCTGCATTTGTGCTCCTGGCTTCTCAAATGTAGCTGGTGGAGTCAGCTGCCAAGGTGAGTTGGAAGGTAGCAGGGACATACCTTAGATCCTGCCCTCTGCTTCCTGCCTTGCTGTGAGATCCAGGTTGATGTTTTTGTCTTGATTTCACAGATGTGGATGAATGTGCAGACAAGTCCCTGTGCTCACAAGGCCAATGTCTGAACACAGAAGGTTCCTACAGATGTCTGTGTGAAAATGGATTCAAACACTCCCAGGAGACTGATGATTGCGTGGGTGAGAGCTCATTGCTGGGGAGATCAGCCTTCCAGAATTTGAGGGGATGAATGAAGCCAGTGCAGGGGGGAGGGCAGTTCTCCTCCTAGCACTACCTGGTGACTTGTAGGGAGGACTAGCACTGGTTTAAGGCCTCTGGCCAGCTGAAGCAGACCCAGGTGCTGCTTTGAACAAGTAGGATCCCCATCCTCATCCCCTTGCTCTCCTCCCTGCAGACGTGGATGAGTGTAAAGAATATGGGGATGCCATCTGCGGCACATGGCGGTGCCAGAACAGCCTGGGCTCCTACCGTTGTATCATGGGCTGCCAGCCTGGCTTCCACTGGACCCCTCTGGGTGACTGCATTGGTGAGTACAGCCCTGGGTCTCCCTGTGCCTCACCCTGCCACAACAGGATGGTCGTGGGACATCTCTGCCAGAGGCGCAGGGAAGGAGGAGGAGGAGGAGGAGGAAATGTGTGGCTGGTGGAGAGGCAGATAATGCTGAGAGTTTGTTTTCTTGGCTGCACTGCCTGCTTGTGTCTAGACTTCTCTCTTGGCATCTGGAACAGACACCGCATTGTGCTGCTTTCCGCTTGGGGAGAGTCCTGGGCAGGTTACAGCCATTCCAGACTTAGGGCTGGACTGCAGCTCCCTGCAAGCTGTGCTTGCTGGGGCCAGTGCCAGTCACCTGCCTGGCAGGCCTGGGTGAGGGGAAAGGCTGCTGGTACCAGTGCATGCTAGGCTGGCAAGTCTGGGTTTGCAGTCCAAGCTCCAGCAGAAAGGAAAGAGCAAAGGGGTTTTTATAGTTTTTGAGACTCTCCCCAGCTCAGGAAGGTTGCAGCAGGAAGGAGTTGCTGCCAGCCACTGGGCTCTGAGCTTCCCTAAGACTCAGCCTTAGCACGTGGAGCTGCTCCTGGCCTTGGGAACCAAGGGCTGTGGACACATAGCTGCTCTGACTGCTCCAAGTAAACTTCCATGCAGCAGCTGGAGCTTGTGGGCTCTGTGTCCCTTTACACCTCTGCAGAAAACTGCTACCCTCAGTCAACCCTGCCAGTCACCTCCCACGCTTCCCATCAATTTCCCATTCCTGCCTTGCCCCTATTGCTGTATTCGCATGGCTTCTTTGTGGCTCTCAGTGTTGCAAGAAACATGCACACTCATAGCAAGGTGAGTAACTGCAGCAGCCAGACCCAGTCCCTCACATCAAGGGAACACCTGCCCCAGTCCCAGATTGTGGGGTCAGAGCCAAAGCGCCTGAATTGGGGTGTCTGTTGGGAGAAGTGGGGTCTAGGACAATTCTTGTTCTTGGCTTTGCTGCAGACATTGATGAATGTGCCAATGAGACACTGTGTGGGAGCCACGGCTTCTGCGAGAACTCAGATGGCTCCTTCCGCTGCCTCTGTGACCGTGGCTATGAGAGCTCACCTTCCGGGCACTACTGCATTGGTGAGTCTGCCAGGATCACTCTGCCAGTCAGTAAAGGAGAGCCACTGGCAGATGCCAGCCTGGCATCCCTGCTGTGTGATGGCTCCCAGACCACAGACAAGGACTGCACTCACGCATTGAGAATCACACACATGGACAGGGCAGCTCATGGAGTCAAAACCCCTTCCCTTATCACAGCAGATCTTTGGGATTGCAAAGGACCAGGCTCTGAAAAAGTGAGTGTTTAACAGTGAACATGGAGCCCTTTTCTGTCCAGGTGGAAAGGAGGTCCTTGGGGGATGGAGACACTGAAGGTGCATCTTTAATGGGTGCCTGTAGAGAACAGGCAGGGTATATTATAAGGAAGAAAATTTTCATTGTGAAGACAGGCAGGCACTGGAACGGTTGCCTGTGATGGTTGTGCAGTTGCCATCGTTGGAGATTTTAAAGACCCAACAAGAAAAAGCTCTGCCCAGCCTGGTGGGATCCTGTAACTGAGTAGGGGGTTGAACTGGAGTCCTCCAAACCTAAATGATTCTGTGATCCAGCAGCCCACTGGATTTCAGTAAGCTGGAGTTCAGGCTCTAAATCCACTAAGAGCAGGGCATGAGGCTCCTCCCAGACTAGTGTTGAGCCACAGTGCAAACACAGTTCTCAGCTCATCCCTAGCAGCTTTCATCTCCCTGCTGCAGGGCAGCTTCATGCTGCAGATGGTGCAGGCAGAGGCAGGGCTCCTGCTGCCCACTGCTGCTCCTTGCTTTGCAGATGTGAATGAGTGTGAGCTGATGGTCGCCGTGTGCGGAACTGCACTTTGTGAGAATGTGGAGGGATCCTTCCTGTGCCTCTGCCCCAGTGACCACGAGGAGTATGACACAGAGGCAGGGCGGTGCAAGCCCCGAGCTGCTGTGGGTGAGTAGGCAACTGTGATAGAGCATGGGTGGCAGCTGGAGCAGGAGCGTGGTAGCCCTGGCTGGGGTGAGATGAAGATGAGGGCCTGACAGGGCTGTACAAGCCTCCACAGATAATGGGCAAGTTTTTGTCTGGGCAGAGCTCAGAAGCCTGAAAGTGAAGACCTGAGAAGGCCACACTGCTGGTGATGGGTGTGCTCTGGGACCTCCTAGGTATGGGATGCTGCACTGGGGTGCCAAGGACCCCATCCTGTCCCTGCTCTGCTGTCTTCTAGAGGGCTCCGACACACGTGCAGCCCACCTCGACAGCGCAGAGCGCAAGCAGTGCTACTACCACATCAGTGACGTTCGCCTGTGTGACAGCGTCCTGGCCAAGAACATCACCAAGGAGGAGTGCTGCTGTACTGTGGGGGCAGCCTGGGGTGACAACTGTGAGACTTATCCCTGCCCCATCCCAGGCACAGGTAGGACTGTGGCCCCACCACACCAGGCAGGGCCAATGCTCAGCTCTGCCTTGATTGCACTAATGAGCTTCTTCTTTTCTTTCCATCTCCTCTTGGCATCTATTTTTTGGCCAGTGGAGTACCAAGAGATATGCCCTCTTGGGAAGGGCTATATTCCCCAGGAAGATCTGCACTCAGGAAAAGTCTCTTTCACAGGTACTAGCACCATTTTCTTTCATTTCTTCCAGGGGGAAGAGGGAGTGCACTATGTAAAACCCTGCATGAAAATGCATTAACAAAACTACCTCCCCAGGCCTATCATGGGGGATGCTAACATCCTGCTGCTGTTCTCCCCATTCCAGAGAAATCCCAGACTGCCAGTATTGTTGAGCTGGAAGTGCCCCTCCCTCCAGTCCTGCCTTGTTGCTGGCAGTGATTCTTTCTTGGTGCAAGTCTCTCATTATGAACCAGGGATGGGGACCATTAAGACACAGCTCTTCCAGTTATTGATCAGATCTTCCAGTGGCCAGCTTGCTCAGTCTTTGGCACTTCACTTCCATAGAGGTTGTGTGCTTAAGATACAGATGAATTTCCTATTTGTGAAAGTGTCCTGCTCACACCATCCCTCCTCCTGCTCTGCCTGGAGTGCTTCTCCCTCTGCTCCCAAGCATGTGGCCTGTGGGAGAGGTGGGGGGCTCACTCAGGGGCCTGTCAGCGATCCAGGCATGGTTCTGTGATAGCTTTCTGCAGGTATAGCACCCAGCTCACCTTGCTTCCATGGCTCTGCTTCTTGAGACACTTGCCCTCCCTCCATCCCTCTTTCAGACATGGACGAGTGTGAGATATTTGGCTCTGAGTTCTGCCGCAATGGGCAGTGTTTGAACACCGTGCCGGGCTACAAGTGCTTCTGCCGTACAGGATACTTCTATGACTCCAGCAAGCTTGAGTGTGTTGGTAAGATGGCCTCAAAGAGCAGTGGGCACCCCACTGCACACGGGGGGACAGCTGTGCTGCTCCTGCTGCACCCTGACTGGTCCCTGCTGGGCCAGGTCTATGTAACAGGCTTCCTGGGACTCTCATGGGGAACAAGAGAAGAGGGCCTGAAGCCTGTGAGGTCCCTGTTTGGTCAGGGAAAGGGTCATATCGCTCATGACTACCAGCCTGAAACATTGCCCTGTCCTTGTGTATGGGCAGATCAGGATGAGTGTCAGAATGAAGTGTACTGCATCAACGGCGAGTGTCTGAACACAGAAGGTTCCTACCACTGCTTCTGCAGCCTCCCTCTTGTGTTGGATGCCACCGGCAACCGGTGTGTGAATTTCTCCAGCAGGGCAGGTGAGCCTGATCCCCCACAGCAGCATGCCTTTTCCCCTGTCCCCCATTGCTGGGTCCTCCAAGAGGAAGCAGTGGGTGGGGACTTGGTGTCTGGCTGAGGTGTGTCAGCACCAGCACAGAGTGCAGCCAGGGCAGGGAGGGGGCAGAACCTGGGGCACATTGTCATCCCTCTTGGGATAAGATGAACAGGCACTCTTCTGGATTATTTCCACAACATCCTTTGCTTGTGTCACTCACAGATGCCTTGGAGGAGTATGAAATCCACCTGGATGTCTGCTGGCAGACCGTTGCCGACTACATCTGCCAAGACCTGCTGCATGGCCAGCAGACCACATACACTGAGTGCTGCTGCCGGCTCGGCGAAGCCTGGGGCCAGAACTGTGCACTTTGTCCCCACAGGTCCTCCGGTAAGTTGGGTGGCATGGGCAAGCATCTCACAGCAGAAATGGGAATGGGCTGGGCTGCCACTTGTCATGTCATGCAGGTCCGCTGTGTAAGGTCTCTGCATTGCTGGAGCCAGCCCAAGGAGTAGGTAACCCCACACACGCTTCTCCAGGGCTGAGCTGCACCAGTGGGTAGAATGTACCTGAAAATGGTTTGCAGTGAGTCCAGGGTATTTGAGGGGAGAGTTGCCCTGTGCATCCCACTGCTTCTGCACATGTTAGAAGGTAGTGGCAGCCAGGGATGGGAGCACGCTGGGAACTGGGGTTCTTGCTGCTGAAGAACCTGCTGGCCCCAGACAGGAGCTGGTCTTCTTGACAATCAACAAACTACAGAGCTGCAGCTTTGGAGGGCACTGGATGCAGGCCTGGCTCAGCTCACCCAGTGCAGATGCACACCCTCTGGCCATATAGAGGACCTTGAGCCAGGCTGCACTGACCCTTCCTTTTCCTTACCACCTGCAGCTGATTTTGCTTTCCTGTGTAATGGGGCCAGTGAAGACAGTGAGAGAGGGGCTGAGCTCCGAGAAAGACCTAGGTATGAGTATGGACCGGGCTTGGAAGACCCCCACTATGGCCTTCCCAGCCCCTACTACAACTACCTGGAGTCTGAGTACGGGAACCCCGATGCTGGTTTCCCTCGGAGGGAGCCCAGCAGTGAGTTTCGTGGCAGCCCTCTCCACCATGGCCCAGTGCGGTCCCCACCCCGCTACCTGCCCAGCCAAACTGGTGAGTACTGGAGACACAGAGAAGTGCCTCCCCACCCAGACTGTGTCCATGGGGACTGCCTTGTAGTTCCCACCCTGGCCAGGCTGCTCCAGGCTTGAGCAAGCTTTGTTCCTGGCTGTTCTGAGTCAGTCCTGGCACCACCAGCACTGTCTTGCTGCATGCCCGATATTCCCTTAGCGGCTGGGCTGAGGCTCACCCTGCTTTGACCCCACCTTGCTGCCCTCCAGGTCTCTACGAGGGCTTCGAGGGGCTGCAGGCGGAGGAGTGCGGGATCCTGAACGGCTGCGAGAACGGGCGCTGCGTGCGCGTCCCGGAGGGATACACCTGCGACTGCTTCGACGGCTTCCAGCTGGACATGACCCGCATGGCCTGCGTGGGTGAGTGAGGCCCCGCGTCCCCTGGCCGCGGCTGCTCCCTGCCGGTGCCAGCCGGGACGGCAGCAGGAGCAGTCCCGCTCTTCCTCCCATTCCTTCCCGTACGGCTGGGAGGGCCCTCGGGGAGGTTTAGCCGGCCACTTTCTGCTGGCACCTAGGTGAGAGCAGCTCTGGGCATCACCGAGAGCGGCTGATGTCTCCTGTCTTCTCATACCACTCTGGTCCATCACAAGCCATTGTTACTGTGATTAATGTCCTCTACATTTGCCACTGCCCTGGTGAAATTCCTCACTTTCCACCCTGCCCTATGAAACACAGTTTCTAAATCTTCTCTCTGCATTTCCTCTACATCCCTAGACCATGTCTCCGTCCTTTTCACATTATACATCTCCACACCAGCTGAGACCTCAGGCACTCAGCAGAGCAGATGAAAACCCTCTCTTTTTCCTTAGACATGACACTTCAACTCAGGGCATGCTTATTGTACAATACAATGGTGCAGCTTCTTCATGCAGAACCCATGGTCTATACCACCCCAAATGCAGCTGTGCAAAATGGCTGGCTGAGATGTTACTCCCTCTTCTGCATTTGTGCATTTTTTTCCTTTCCTTGGCCATAATGCTTTGTCTTCAGTGAATTTTGTGTGGTTGAATTTGGACCACTTCTCTGCATCAGAGTAAGTCTCAACCCTACAAAGTGTTTGCAGTCTGGCATCACACATATGTTTTATAAGCATGGGGTTTCTTCCTTTGTCCACCTTAATGACATTTGCATGGAATAGGGGTAAGGACAGAGCACTGCAGCCTGTGCTTTAAAGGTTTTTTATTTTAACGGTCAGATATTGCTAACTGTCTTTGGAGTGCAGCTGTGTGGTCCATTGTGCAATTGCCAGAGTTTACTCTAGAGGGTATTTTCTCAATCTGTTTGAGTGTGTCATGTGAGAGTGTGTTGAAATCCTCACCATGGCCAAGGCACATCATATCCACCACTTCTCCTTTATCTGACAGGCCAGTTATCAGGTCAGAGAAGAGAACCAGATTGGCTTGACGTAATCAGACCTTAACTGATCTGCAAGAGCTATTTAATGATCCTGTTATCCTTTAGAGGGTTATGACCTAATCACTCACAAACCTGAACTGCTTAGGGGTGAGCAGAGTGTAATTCTGGATTTTCTCTTCTCTGTTCTTGGACATGGTTGTGAGATTTATCCTTTCTTGCTTTTCTGAGGCCTCCTTTATGCCCCCATCTCAGAGAGAGCTGTCAACTTTCCAGGGACTGCAGGCAGCATTAAGATGTGATCTTGGGTTGCCGCAAACCTTTATGGATGTAACTGCTTTATTTCTGGTTGTTGAGCCTCTCCATCAGTGTGGCCTTTCCCTCCCTGTGCTCCTGCACTCTTGTTTAAACACTTCAAACATGGTCTGTGTCCTGTCTGATCACCATGAGTGTTTTTATGATGGCTGGAACAAAGCCTGTGATAGCTGCTCCAGCCAGCTCGACTGGCTTTTGTTTCCTCTGTTGATAAGAAATAGGCTGAAATTCCCCATTGTTTCCTATTAACGTATTTATGGAGCCTTTGCTTGTTGCCTTTTCTATCCTGAACTAACTAGCCCTCATTTTACACTGAAGCCTGTTTTTTTTTCCTTTCAGTTCTCTTGCTTGGTTCTTAGTCATTACCATGTTTTTACCTTGTTGACTTCAGGCCTTTAGAATACTCTTGCAGCTGCTGCAGCACTTCCCCTCTCACTTCCCTGTGAGATAAGAAACAGCTTATCCATGCCCTGTAAGGTGGGCTGTGTGTCCCCAGGCCTGCCCAAGCAGACAAACTCCAGCACTTGGTGCTGACTGCTAACAACACTACACTGTTGCTTCTGGCTTTTGGGTCTCTCTGGGCTAAAGAGTCCTGGTTTCATTTCTCCTCTCAATTTGGTGGCCAGACCAGCCAGCCTGCTCTTTCAGCTTTTATTTTCCCTTGTTTCTGAGGCTTCAAAGCACGTCTTCCTTGATGTGCCTAACATCTCCTTGTGCTTCCGAGCAAGCCATCCTGTTTATGGCAATGTCTGATCCTGAGCTTTAGTGCGAGTCCACAGTGTCAGTTCAACAATTGGTTTGGCTATTGGTGGAGACCACCTTGTTCCTCAGGCTCTCTCTTCTCATGTTTCTCCTCTCCATCTTCCTCCTGTGACTGCTGCACTTTCTCTTACCTCCCTGAAAATTTTGCTTCCAGCATCCGTCCCTGGGGTTGCACGTCTCTTTCTTTGTCAGATGGCCCCCTCCACCTATGCTAGAGATAATCCAAGGTCCCTGAGGTAGCAGAGCACTTTGGTCCTCCCAGGGTCCATTGGCTACAGCTGGGGCCTTCTGCCTCCCTTGGGTGGTCAGCTGAACCCATCAGCTGCTCCCCACTCCCTGCTGATCAGTGAGGGTTGAGTCTGGAGTTTGTGGTGGGAGGGGTTGGGCTGGCTTGGTAGGTGAGGATTTGGGCTCTGGAGATCCTATGGGTGCAAACAATGGTTCTGGGGTTGTACATGGGTGCTCTGTCCAGCTCACGGCCCCACCACAAGTTGGTGTATCTCAGGCAGAGTACATGTAGCAGAGCAGACCTGTCACAGTTGGGCAGCTGCTGTAGGGCTCACGTGCACATTGCAGCCTGACAAGCTGGCCAACTCAGCCCTCTGGCACAGTTTGCAGGTTAATAAAATAAGCCATTGTTTGTGCAGCACGAAGTCCCTCTGTGTTTTGGTCCTGGAGATGATAATCAGCCTCTCAGGGCCACCATCAGTTGCCTGGTTGACCTTGTTGGATCAGAAAAGGGCATTTTCCAAGGCTAGAAGTGGCCTTTCCTCCAGATCTTAGGCTATTACAACTTGTTAGCCAAAAGCTGCTAACCAGAGGGTGTCATCAGCTGCAGAGCATGGTGGGGCTGTTACCTGGTGTACATGGGGCAGGGTTCAGTTCTGTGCTAGAGGACACTGGGGATGCCACCCTTGGATACTACAGATGCTCTGCAGATATGCTGAGGGTACAGGAGGCTGGTGGGGTCACTGTGGACATCCTGAAGGTAGTGGTTGGAGGACAGGGCAGGCAGAACCTATGTGGGAGGGCAGGGCAGATGGCAGGGGCACAAGGAGATGGCTGTGGGTTGGGACTACTCACTGTGCCACCAGCTCAGCCCAGTCCTTCTCCTTGCAGATATCAACGAGTGTGAGGAGGTGGGCAGCCCTGAGCCGCTGTGCCGAGGTGGCACCTGCGAGAACACAGAGGGCTCCTACCGCTGCCAGTGCTTGCCAGGCTACGTGGCCCTGGCCCGGTCACACCACTGCGTGCCCCAGACAGCCCAGAACCCAGCAGCAGCCGCGTAGCTCTAGGAGAGCAGGGGTGAGGGTGCTCCCCTGCGCATGGCTCTGGGACCTGGGAGCACAGAGAGGCCTCCTGGGGCTGTGGGTGCTTCGAGGCTCTTTGTTCCTTCCCCTTCGAAGTGCGCAGCTTCACCACCACATCTCTGTAGGCCAGGGCTGAGCTCCCAGCCTCTGCACCCCTCTTGGTCCTGCCAGCACCTGCTCTACCTGCAGCAGAGCCCACCCCAGCCCTCAGCACCTGTCACAGTGCCCTGTGCCATGGAGGCTCACAGGACACCTTCCCTTGCCACACAGCCCCAGCCTGTCCCCCTCACCCTGCCAAGAGAGGGGGTTCATCTCCCTGCCACTGCTGCACTGACCTAGTGACAAGCCTTACCCAGTGTGGGTGCTGGCCCCACTCCTTGTGAAGCGTCCAGCCCCCAGGCCAGAGCTTTAAGATGGGGATTCCACCCCAGCTTTCTAGAGCTGCTGCCTAACCTTGGGGCATGGGAAAGAGGCCTGAGGGGCCCCAGGGCCAGCTCTCCCTGTGGCCTTTAGCCTGACATTTTGTGCCCCATGCTGGCTGGGCAGGGGGAAGGGGAGCAGGTCCAGCTTCCTTTCTGTAAAGTTGTTGGTGGTTATTTTTTTTTAACTGAGTCTGCTGGAAACTTCTCTCATGTTGTTAAATAAAACATTTATTTTGGGCCCCTGTGGCTCAAGACACTGGGGCTTGTCAGAACTGTGCTTGTCTTGCCTCTGCCAAGGGCAGAACCATCCCACTTGTAAGCCAATTTTCAGCCCTCTCAGCTAGCACATGGCCTTCTCCTGCTCCTGAGCCAGGCCAACAGCCCAGCCCAGCACCAGTGGCAGGAGCCAACTCCAGTCCCTGCAGACAGCATGGAAGTTGTAGCTGTTCACATCCTGCCTTGTTCTCACACAAGGGTAGTGCAGTTTCCATATGAGAAAGTGTAGTTACTGCAGTGCTGCAGTTAACTCTGGCAGGTCTGGGAGCTGATTTTCAAGCCCCAGAGCCCTCAGTATAAGGACCTTTACCTATGCTGCAGCAAGCAAGGCTGTGTTCTATGCCACCACCTGTTCAGGAAGCCTTTGCACAATTTCAAGCCTGCACAGGACTAGCAAAGCAGCAGCACAGCCAGACGTTCTGGATATCGGCAACAGAGATGTTTGGCTGCTTCCAAGTCACCCACACCTAGGCCAGCATACCACCTCTATTCATGCCTCCAGCTAAGAAGTAAGACCAACTGAACCCCAACTAGCAGATGCCCAGCCACTCTGCTTTTCCTCCTGATCCTCTACACTCACAGAATACAACACAAGCAGATTTTGTCCAGCCTTTATTAAAAGGAAAGTTATAAAAAGAGATTCAGGAGCTCACAGCAGCTCCAAGTTAGTAGTAGTGCAAACCATTGGTTAGAGAAAGAATCATCCCTGCAGAGACACTGAATGCCATTTGGCTTTGCATCCACAAAATTGAAGTTTTCCCAGCTGGAGTCCTGCTGGCTTGAGCAGAGGCCCAGGACATAGCAAGCTGTCAGCTCAGGGAAAGACTCCTTCCTTTCCTTCAGCTGCATGGATAGCAAATGAAGGTCCCAGGGGCATCCCGATCACAAGAGAGCAGGAAAAACACAGGCGGGTGGATGCAGGTGGCATTCTAGAAGAGGCACTGAAGGGGTACCAGGTAGCAGCTCAGACAATAGCCAGGTTCATCGCTGAGAAATTCCTTTGTGAGGACAGACAGCTCCATATCTAACAGATAAAGTGCCTCCGAAGAGTGGCTGGAGGATGATGCTCAGTCACTCCTGCAGCAGACACTGCTGCCCTTTGAGCTGCTAATAGAACACCCCAGGGGTGTCACCTAAACACACTAAGAGCACTCTGCCAGGGGCTGATCTTGCAAGGAACACAGTGCTGGCTGCTCAGAGGCTGCAGAGCTCTGAAGGAAGCAGTAAGAAATGTTTATTATATAAAAGAATTTGGCCTGTGTTGTTTCTGGTTTTCCCCTCCCCAAGCCCTACTAATAGCAGGGCTCCTCAGCTGGTAATCTGTACTGGTATCTTCCAGCAGAACAACATCTGTTCCTGATCATCTACCAGCTCCCACTTCACAATCAGTTTAATCTGAAAGAGAGAGAAGCAGAGGAAAATATGAATCTTCAGGAAACCTTAAGGCAAGGGCGTGAGGAGAAAAGTTATCCCATGTGTGGAACAAGGAGGTCCTGGGAGCTCTGCAAAAGAGGATAGAGCTGGGGCCTTGCCCTTTTGTGCAGTAGGTGCGCCATGCTCATGCACTGATTCCTGGAGTACCATCTGTGGATGGAGAGGGCTCAGTTAGACACAGGAGACCTCCACAGACTGCAAACTCAAATTCCCACTCCCTAAGAAAACAGAGTGGAAGCACCCTGCAACATCCTCAGCTGAACTGCTTGACTCCAGAGTCAAGAACGCCCAGTCTGGGAGCATTCAGCTGCATGCAGCAGGCTCCGGTGGGAAGCATGGCACAAGAAGATACTGAAGCAGCTGAAGCCACTTCTCAGCAGCTGGAGCTAGGCTGCTTCCTTTGCTGGGTCTGTCCCAAAGTGGGAACTTGAAACTAGAGTTATACAGCAGAAAGAAGACCAGACTGTCTATGGATTCTGCTCTCTCTTACCAGAACAGAACAAGGTATCTTCCCTTAAACGCAGGTGGTGAGACTATCCCAGTATGGGCAGTAGCTGAGAAGCTGACCGGCTGCCTGGATACTTACGCTGGGGTATTCGCTCTTCACAGGGAGTTTATTCAGGTAGCTGTAGGAATGGCCCTTCTGAATGGGGCACTGGATTCCAGACTTGCATCCATCAGGCTCAGGAATAGGGAACGGTACGTCCACATGCAGCATCTCCCCGTACACCCTTGCTTTACTACCCTGGCTCTCGATCTCTGCAAAACATGGAGAACACACGTATACCACACGTGCACTTCACATACCCCACACGCTGCAAGAACATAACTAAGGGACACTTCCTCCCACCCAGATCCTTCTCCAGCCACCCTTCTCCCCTCCCAGCAGTGGGACACAGAGGGGATCTCCTGCCCCTGCCCAATCCCGCTGGATAAGTAAGTGCTCCTTACTGCTGGCGAAGGTGACGTTGATGCTGTAGGATGTCCCCTTGTGGAGCAGGCAGGGCTGAGTGGGACAGGGGCTCACGTTCACCTCCTGGATGCTGCCGTCTACGGAACCTGCAAGCAAGNGCCGCCCGGCGGGCCGGAGGCACTCACCGCAGTCAACGAAGCGGAGGGGCTCGGCCAGGGCGGTGGCGGCGGCACCCAGCGCCAGGAGCAGGGCGAGCGGGGACGGCACCATGGCGGCAGCGGGCTCGGCAGCGGGCTCGGCGGTGTCACATGAGCGCGGCGGCCCCGCCCGCCGGTCAGCTGGGGCTGGGCTGGGGCCGGGCTGGGGCCGGGCTGGGCCCGCCCGCGGAGGGGGCCCGGGGAGGAATCTCCCGCCCCCGCCGCCGTGCCCGACGGCAAGGCTGCTCCTTTGCTGCCCCTACGGAAACGGGATAAAACATCAAGCCCACAAAGCTGCTGTAACAGACTCGTCCGCGGCCGTCTTCATGCCTATCCCGTACCTCGTGTTCTGCATGTTGAAAGCTGTTTGCGTAACGTGAGTGCCAAGAGTTTCATCTGCTGAGTACCTGGCGTGGCTGCCACCTTTCACAGAGCACACACACACACGTCAGTCCTGTTTCTCTGAGTTACCAGAGACCCCGTGCTTTGTGCTGTGAATGCCAAGGCAAACCGGAGGCTGCTTCAGAAAGCATTTGACCCGAGCTAAAGTTTACAACTTTTCACCGATTTCACATGGTAGCAAATTTTAGCCTTTGTGGGATCGTGTCAGAGCACAGTGGAGAGGCACGTGAGTGCTGATTTGGTAGGAATGCGGCAGAGCTGACACAGCGTCCCCGCTCCAGATCTCTGTCCCGGTGATGTGTCTGCCTGCTCAGCTGCAGCTGCACAGCCAAGTGACTCAGAGGTGGCACCCCATGCTTTCCTCAGGCCCTCTGCAAAGGGTGTCACATCAGAAAAAGGTGTGGGGCTTTTTTTAGATTTTGAATAAGCATTCGGTTTCCAGATACATGCTTAGTAGGGTGCTTACCACAGCCCTATGAAAAAAAATCCAAAAAACTCAAAACAACCCTGCTGAGACTAAGCCATGTATTTAACACTACCCAGCACACTTTGTAACTTACCCAGATAAAGGCTTTTCCTTGCAAATGGAAAGCATGCCCTTCAAACTGCTTCTCTTATCCCCATCCTTTTCAAGTCTTACAGATGGTAAACAAAGCTGACTATCTGACTGCTGGTAACAGAACTGCAGTCAGGTTAGAGCAACACCATAAAGTGCCGTCACACATTCACAGGATAAGCAGTGCTTGGAATTTGCTTGGGAGCAAACTCCATAGTCCATTAAATTAGGATGCCTTCCTGTGAAACAACTCACCGTGTATCTTTGCTTCACAGATGCTTTTACACAACAGCAGTGACTATGTACATACAGGTCAACACATATTTCAAAGGCTTTGAATCATGCTAAGAATCATTGCATCTAGGATCAAAATTAACATGTTTATTTCCCTTCCCTGCACCCCAAACTAGAGTAGTAAAAAGCCTAGTAAGTGTAAGTCTGTAAATCTACAGCCAAGGCCTTTACAGGAGAAAGAAGCAGAAACCTTCTGCCCAAGGTTTTTAGCTGATATCATACAATACCATGGTGTCAGTTTTGCAATAACATTACTACGGCTTAAATTCCCCAGGGTAGCACAAGCATCTTGGGCCAAACAGACCTTGCTTTTAGAGACATACCCTCTATGCCATCTGATAACAGGCATAAGCTTCTAGGTTCCCTTGGAGCCAAACATTGCTTACGAAAGATTCAAATCAACTTCAGGCTCATCTCATTATTTTGCAGATGGAGGTCCTTTCTGATTACCAGCATCACAGGGAGCTTATGCTGCAGTGCAGAAACACCAGCAGAAAAGGCCAAGAAGACTAGCAGACAAATTCTTTCCAGCAAGACTGATACTGGAGTTGTTAATTTTTGTAGTTCAACCAACTCTATTACACTAGGAAAAAGCCTGAAGTTCCACTTCATCAGTTATCTACACCTGATTAATCCAAATCCCTCTAACAGCACAGCACTTGCAGCTCAGTAAACAGATGCGCTTGCAGGCATTACAGCTTCAGTGAATACAGCAGGCAGGTTCTCAAGAAAATCCACAAAGAGAGAATAATCAATTTCACTGTTCTTTCAGCCAGAACATGCTCCTTTTGCTGCAGATCATCAGAATTCACATTTAAATTCAACTCATCCACTCTTGCATTCAACACCATGCCAGAGCTTTTATTATCACCACTGATACAAGTTTAGTTTCCCTTCAAAATAGATACTAGATTATTTTAGCATCATATTGCAGAGGATAAAAGAGCAAAGTATCTAGAAAATTAAACTCTCAGACAAGTCTCTTCAATACAGTGTCCTTAAAGAGAGCTAAAGGAACTCTCCAAACCAAGACATCGCAAACCAGAATATTAAAAGAAAATCAAAACACAAAACCATATTATGTCCAGCTATCAGGAACAAGATGACCAACAAAATCAGAACCCAGGAAGGAAGAAAAACTAGACTGTAACTCCATGACAAAAAAAAGCAACCAACCATCCACCACATAGCTGACTGAAGGAAAAAATGGCCAGTGATAAGACAGGGAATAGCTGCTCTCCTTAGTTATCTTCCACCTTCCCTTGTCACACCAAAAAGTTGTCCCCAGAACATGACTCCTGCCTCAGCACAGCAGATTATTAATTATATTTACTGTGAGTGATGCTAGCTGGCCTTTTCTTCATTCTTTCAGTCTGCGGTAATCATTTCAGCAATGTCCCAAAGACCCTTAAGCTGCTTCCCACACTTCTGTCACTTAACACCTTTCTGTCACTTTAACACAGTAAAAATGAAGGCAACTCCAGAGTAAATGTCTGTTTTTTAGAGCTATTTCCATTCTTCAAAAGGTGTTCACAGTGAATACAGCCACAACATGGAGAAACACAGCAAGATCAATCTAATACACACTACAGGAGTGAGAATGAAAGCCAGTGCAATATGGAAAGAAATCAAGCAAGATCCATCATCTTTTCTCCCAGGAGGTTTTCATTCTCTCCTCCAAAGTTGTCAGCTTTTGGGATGCCACATTGATAATAATCGAGAAATACCCCAATATGTTTTTATTTAAACATTCAGTGTTCTGATATGCTTGATGAGGATTCATCAACTATTGCAGGTGCCTGCATTAGTACTGCTCCTGCTGGAACCCTGCCCGTGGTACTTTCCTGGCTTTATCCTCACATCATTAAAGCTAACCCAAGAGTAAGCAAAACTAAACAGCTCAAACCAGTCTTTATTTACATGCTCAGGGTGGAACAAAAAAGCAAAAGCCCATGGCTACAAAAGAACCTTATTTGGAGCAGGATGGTGAGAAAGCAAACTGTGACAAGGTCCTGAAGTCCTCTGACAGTTAATCACCCCCTCCAGCTGGGATGACAGGTTTTATTCCACCAATCTTCCACACAGTCACTGTATGACTCCCCACAGGCCTGGCTAGGGCTGAGGAACATGATTCCTCCCCCACAAGCACATGAGGAACAAAGAGATAAAGACTCTTTTAACCACGAGCACATCCGTGACCGACCGGCCAGGCCACTGTCACACGGCAGCCGAACGGGAGAGGCTTCAACCACCGTGGGAGGGCACCGAGTCCCGGGTGGCCGTAGGGGCCTGCCCGGCGCCGGGTGAGCGCTCCCGGGGCCGGGGCCCCCGCCAGCCTTGCGGTGGGAGGCGAGGGACAGTGAGCGTGTGGAGCTGAGCACAGCCCGGCCAAGCGCTCGAACGGAGGAAGACTGGTCTCCAGCTGATAAAGGAGAGCAAACCAGAAAAGCCGGCATCAGGGAGAAACCCTAAACCCCCTCATCCCTGGCTCTGCTCTTCAGCCTAGCCAACTTCCCTGCGGCAGCACCTTGATCTTTCTCTGGGTTCTGCTCAGGATAACCTTACGGCTAATCCCGGGACAAGCAAGCGCTGACAGACAGCACTCGCTGTTGATTTTATTACTCTTCACTGCTTCGTGGCTGCGAGCACCCCCAAGAGGGAACAGCAGCTTCGTGCCTTGGTGCGCCCGTAAGGCGCTCCCCGAAGCCGAGCAGTGCCCGCCGAGGGGCACCGGCACCGCCGCCCCGGTGTGGGCGCGGCCGCTCCCGCCCGCCNTGGTGCTCCGCTTCACCGTGCCCAGGCCGAGCGCTGCCGAGGCCCCCGGTCGGCCCTGCCCGCCCCGCTGGCTCCCTGCTGCGCTGGGCGTCGTCCTTCTCGGAGGCAGGCCCGAAGGAGAGCGGCCCCAGCGAAGGACAGATCTTCCTCAGCGAGAGCTGCGTGAAGGTGGGCACTGTGCGAGGGTCTGGTGTCTCTGGGAGGGTTTCCGCACTGCCTGCCCTGCCGTCACACAGAGGAGATGTTTGAGTGTTCACCGGTTTGTTCAGCAGGCCTTTAAATCCTCTTCCTTTTATTTATTTGCAGAGGCTGCTGGAGATCGCAGAAGGATCAGAGTTTCTCAGGCTGCAGGTGGAAGGAGGTGGCTGCTCTGGCTTCCAGTACAAGTTTTCCTTGGACACAGTTATCAATCCTGATGACAGGCAAGGACAAAGGGGAGTTTTGGTGGTCAGGTGTTACTGTTCTTTGCAAAAATGACAGGAGGGGTATACGTGAAATGATAGTGTCTTGCATTGAAGTAAAGAAGCCTGTGAGATAGGAGCTGAGGCTGTGCTTTTCTCTAAGGTCTTTGTCACAGTTAATGGTTAAATATGCTGCTTTTTTTGCAGAGTGTTTGAACAAGGTGGTGCCCGTGTGGTTGTGGATGTGGATAGCCTGGCCTTTGTGAAAGGATCCATGGTGGATTTCAGCCAAGAGCTGATCCGAAGCTCCTTCCAGGTGGTGAGCAACCCCCAGGCAGAGAAGGGTTGCTCATGTGGGACTTCCTTCTCTGTCAAATTGTGACTGGACTTACCATGGATGGACACTGTTTGCAGAAACTTTTGGCATTCTCCAGAGGGTTTATGTTCTTTTCCCTGCTGCTCCCTCTCATCCCCCTTGCCCTGTGACCCCGCTGTTACACATTACTGCAGCTCTGTGTGTGTTTGCAATGAGGCTGTCTCCAAGAATTGTTGGCTTTCCCTTCAGAAACAATGAATTAACTATGAGCACACACACAGGAGCATCTTCAGCGCCTTGTGAACCATTGGCCAGGTGGTGCTGACTGGCCTGCACTGCCCTGAATGTGGAACTACTTAATTGTCTCTGCAAGAGAGGGCTGTATATACACGTGTGTGTGTGTGTTTATTGAAAGTTCTTACTAAAAGAAGTCTATGAGGTTGATGGGTATTGCTGGTGCATTTCCATGTGGGTAGAATCTGGGTTCTTTCAGGCTAGTGTTGCTTATTCCTTGTCTTCCAGGTGAATGGGACTTGGAGTGTACTGCTGGCTCTCCACTGCCCAGCTTACAGTGGACTTTTCCAGATACTTTTCTCTTTTCTTGCTGAACAGGATTCTCTTAGTCCCAGGAACCTGTGGTGGCTTTGCTGTGAGTTTCTGGGATGATGGTTTTGATTTGTTCAGAGTAAGCAAAACAAAAAAAATTGAGGTAGGAAGAATTAATAGCTTTTGTATTTTATATATAAAAAGAAGCAAAACCTTATATTTATATATATATATATATGCATATATAATAAAATACACAGCTCTCTATGCTCCAGTGCTATTTTAGGCTATTCCTAAGCCTGACTTGGAATTTTAGGTCATACAGACTCTCAGGTTTCATAGTGTGGTTGCTGCCCACTTCTGCGAGCAGGAAGGGAGGTTGAGGTGATAGAGGAAAGCAGGAGTACTGCCTAAGGGTTTGCAAGTCCTTTTGACTTACATTTGTCTGGGAAGCTTTTCCATAGCTTGGTTTACCATTTAGTCTCTGTCTAACATGCCTGGTTTGATGAAAGACTGGAACAGCTCCACTCCTTTCTAAGAGTCCCATAGAATGGAAAGTGTGGAAGTTTCCAGAATAACATCCTTTCAATTAGTCATTTTCTATAGTTTTTTTATCTGCCACCAGATGTCTTTTAAGTCAATGATTCACCTGCTTCTGGATGAAAGGAGAGATGGGAGAGCTATTTTTGTTCCCTCTTTTGTGTTTTATCTGATCATAACCAAATTGTTTAAGACTTGAGTCGTTCACGTGTGTGTGGGAGCGCTGCATGACTTTGGTCTCAAGGGAACCGCCTGTGGCAAATGATGAGCTTTTCAAGACTATACCACAGGTGTTTTTTGTTAAGCTTCCCAAATGCCTTTTAAAACTGTTTAGTAGTGCCTAAGTTCAGCCCTGTTTTGCCTATTTATTTCTAGTGCTCAGAGCTCATAGCCAGCTAGTACCAGTTTCACCAGCAGATGTTAAAGGAGCTCATATGTGATCTGCTCTGACTTTGTCACATAGGGATGTATGTGGATAGGATGTGGAGCAGTGGTTCTTCCAGTATAGCCCTTTTCATTTCTGATAGTCAACAAAGTCTGCCGGTTATGTTGCTGTCAGAGAGAGCTGTCACATTTTGTAAAGGGTCTAAAAGCATGTAGTTAAAAGATTTGTCTAAACCCCTTCAGGGTGTTTTAACCCTGCCTTTATTCTCCCAGATACTGAGGGTGGTGTCATCCAGAACTGCCTTTGAAAAGTGTAAGACCTTAAAGCTTGTGTAGGTAGAATACATTAGATAAACATCAATTTCTTTCAGCTGGGATAGCTATAAGTAGGCCAGAGGAGTGACTTTCTGAACCAGGAAGATCCATTCTTGATCCATTTCATACAGCCTGACCTAGGTCAAGTCTCTTTTGAGATCTTTTATGAGAAATAAAAGTGCAGCAGTATTGCTGGAGAGGTAGGAAACCAGCAGCTACCAAACCTTTTTTTTTCCTGGACTAAAGCCAGCCTTGAGCCCCAGTAAACATACAGGCTTCATCTTGGATTACTGTTCTTGCTCAGTGTAAATGTGCTGTATCTGCCCAAACTAGCCAGGTTCCACTTAGCTGCACTTGCCCTGTACCGATGCAGTAGATGGAGCAAGTGCTGTCCCCGTGGAGTGCTGTCCCTTGCAGAGGGTTTGCCTGTCGCTGGAAGGGACTGTGCAGAGGGCAGGGCTTTGGCGCCACCGGTGTGGCTTGCAGCGTTGCTGAGAAGCTCGCGTGTGTGATGTGCTCTGCCCGCGGGTCTGGCAGTACTGCTCTGACTGCACTAGGTGGACCCCTTACTCCTTGGGACTCACTGCCCTGGACATACACCGGCATTCTGGGCTGAGGTTGGATTTGCTCCATGCAGGACCTAAGCAAGAGCAGAAGTCTCTTTGCAGCTGTCTGTTTTGAAGGCAGGCTGGTATTGCTGCAGTGTGGTCTTTAGATCAGAGAAACTGCCAGGTGCTGGAGAGATTCCAGCCCATACAGCATGTTGCTCTTGGCTTCCTAGTCCTGCTTCTTGGGAGAAGGTGTAACCTATTGGTGAATGCTACTGGTTTTCCAGTTCCCATTAGGGAATGGGTGCAAAGGGCTGGCTGGCTGTCACCTCCAGAGTTGTCCTGGCTCCTTAGAAGTCTGTCAGTACATCAGAACTTCTGTCAATGATAGGAAGTCAGCAAAGGGGCTCTTGTTGACAGAAGGGTACAAAGGTGTATTTTGGCTGTGCAGGCAGGGAAGGCTAGATCTTGGTTCCTACTGAAGAAGCCTAACCTGTCATGTTTTGTGCAC
Source organism: Thryothorus ludovicianus (assembly GCA_013397245.1). NCBI lineage: Eukaryota > Metazoa > Chordata > Aves > Passeriformes > Certhiidae > Thryothorus > Thryothorus ludovicianus. The sequence goes on along the minus strand of VZTB01017563.1, from coordinate 15,370 downwards.
TGAATGGGTAACAAAGATGGCACCACACTGTAGCCCATGGGGCAAGACTCAGGGTGCCAAGAGAAGGACACAGAAGATTAGACAGGGGATTTGATGCTGCCTGGACCATGAGGGGCTGCCAAGGCATGTCTGCAGTGTGGGAATAGTTGGGAACCCTTGTACTGAACCACTGAGAAGCAGCTGGAGGTGCTGCCTTCATGCCGAATGAGAAACTGCAGTGGAAAATCTTTCTCTTCTCCCACATAAAGAAGGAAGATTCTCTCAGTTCACCCACCTGACAAGGAATGAATGATCAAGAAAGATATTTATGGAAACCTTAAGATGAAACTTCAAGGGAAAAGGGCACAATCGTCAGTGTCACTGACAAGAAGGTAGAAGAAGATGGAATAGAATTTCTCCCTTCGGTGAGAGCTTCTGGAAGCTCTGCAGAGACTTGTTGGTAGATGACCAGCACATCCTCAGCCTATGACTGGCTCTGTTCTTCAGATTCAGTGTCTACCATGGCCTCTTAACTGGGTCCCACTTCAAGGCCTCAAACCAGGCAGTGGTAGGGAAATAGGAGATCTTTGTTTTATCCCCTTTTTTTTTGCTTAAGGTTTTTTTTTTTGCTTAAAGATTTTGCTTTTGGTTTAAGGATATGCATGACTGCTATGCTTGTGTTGGTGGGCCCCTGTGTGGTATCATTTACTACAAAGAGCATTTTGAGGTGAGTGGCTGCAGTAGGACCCGTGGCCAGCCTAAGGTGAACATTAGCTGTCTGTCTCACCACGAATTTTCATCTGCAAAATTTCACTAATCTCAGACCTTTCTCTTGTGTCCTTGTACATCTGTACAGAGCTGTTGGGTGAGTCAGGGAGACAACTAAGGTTGAGGAACCAGTACCCTCTGGATGATATCCACTAGGACCTCTGCTTCTCCCACACAGTAGTGTAATTCCTTGCCACTTAAAGGTCTTGTCTGAATCCAGCACCTGGGGGAGGAATCACTGAACAGTGGAGGAGGCAATAATGGGAAGGCAGAAATGCATGAAAGAAGGCTTCTCTTGTCTGTGTCCCACGCTGTGAAGGCACATGCTTTGCACCAAGACTGTCTTCAACCTTATAAACATTTCAAACATCTGGTGGCAGCTGCAAGTAAAAAAACAGAGTTTTTAAAAATGAGTTTTTACAGTGTGAACAGTTCCACTGTTCACACTGTAAGCTGGGACTGGTCAGTTGAGTTTATTGTATTATAGAATATCCTGAGTTGGAAGGGACCCACAAGGATCATTGAGTTCCACTCCTAGCCCCACCCACGATAGCCCCAAGAGTCACATGTACCTGAGAGCATTGTCCAAATGCTTCTTGAACTCTATCAGGCTTGGTCATGCAATCATTTCCCCGTGGAGCCTAATCCAGTCTCAGCCACCCTCTGGATGAAGAATCTCATCCCAATATCCAACCTAAACCTCTCCTGACACAACTTCATTCCATTTCCTGAGTCCTGTTGCTGATCACCCCAGAGAAGAGATCAGTGTCTACCACTCTTCCTCACAAGGAAGTTGTAACTGCAGTGAGGTCTCCCCTCAGTCTCCTCCAGGCTGAACAGTGACCAAGTGACCTCAGCTGCTTCTTTTATGGCTTCCCCTCAAGGCCCTCACCATCTTCATTGCCCTCCTTTGGACACCCTCTATAGGTCAATGTCCTCCTTACATTGTGGCACCCAGAACTGCCCCCAGCACTCGAGGTGAGGCTGCCCCAGCTCAGAGCAGAGTGGGACAATCCCTCCCTTGCCTGGCTGGTGATGCTGTGCCTGATGCACCCCAGGACAGGTTTAGCCCTCCTGGCTGCCTGGGCACTGCTGGCATCAACCAGGATCCCCAGATCCCTTTCCATGGGACTGTTCTTGTCAGTTCAGAGAAAAATCAGAGCAAGTGTGCTGTATTTCCTGATGAGCTGCTACAGCACATGCTTCAAGACTGAGCCAAATATTGTTTCCACAAGAAAACACCACCATCAAATTCATTAGCAGAGGACATGACAGCATGTGCAGTGTTTTGATGCTCCCTTTTCTTTGCCTGTTTTCATGTACACCAGACAAAGCTCTCACCTCTCATGCTTCTCTGGAATGGGCCATAGCTGCCAAAGAGATTGGCAGCAGAGGAAGGGATAGCCTTGTGTAATGGTGTGTTTGATACAACTGTCAGCCAGCCTTGATAAAGAACCACGGTTCAAGGACACGGAGCATTGGCAAGAATAAACTGCAGCCACCTGTATTGTATCAAACCTATACTTGAGAAGCTTTTTATTGGCATTTTTTTTCTTATTCTTTTTTCCCTTTTTTTTCTTTCTTCTTTTTTTTTTTTTAAAGACCATGAATCCTTGAACCAAATGACATTAGATGACATTAGGGGCTAGGTAGAGGATTAATGGTGCAGTTCAGATCCTGCTGGGTTCTAAGGAATATGTTTGCTCTGCATGGTTTCTAGGATTTGGCTGCAACTGGCTTTGATCTGTGCAGGTACCTGCCCAGGAAACAGCTCAGTAGATCATGAACTTTGGGTTAGTTTAGTATCCAGCTGTGGACAGAAATATTGTGTGAGTCAGCTGAAGCTGTTCATGGCAGTGAGATGGGCCATTACACCAAGGCTGTGATTCTGCAGCCCGTGGGGAGCAGTTTGTATGCAGTGCTTCCTGCCACTGGCCTTCCCAGAACTTGTATGGCTCCTAACATCTCCTGCTTGAGCAATAAGAGTTTATGGTCCTAGTCTTTGTTGTTGATTAGAACCCAAGTTTGTGCCCCTGTTTTAATCAGTGCTCATTTACCTTTGGCATCCTTCAGAGGAACAGAATGGTATGTCTTTCAGTTGCCATGGAAACAGTGAGACTAAATGCACATTTCCATGGCAACCTGCCATTATCTTCAGCTCTATCTGTGGGTCTCATTTTCTGACCATGGGGGTGGGGTGGTGAAAATGGATCTTCATCTCTTAAAAAAATAAAATAAAAAAATAAAGAAAGATTCTACCAGCACCATCTCCACCCCCTTTCCTCCTCTGGCTCAGGCTTGGGGCTGAGAGAGGCCCATAACTACTGCCACCATGCCATGCACTGAGGCTCCAAGGTATTCTCTTCAGCTCCTTCTCTTCTTCGCCCTCTAAAAATAGATACATTCAGAACAATTTGATGACAATGTTCCAGCACTACTCTGAATTCTTTGTTTCCTCAACTAATGCTCCTTGCAAAGGCCCTTGAAGTTAATTGAACTTTCCAACAGGTTCCAAAGGTCAAAGTGTTCCAGCTCCTTTTGGTCCAAAGGGCCATGGGTTAATTACAGGGTCTTAGACTCCAAGGAGAAGAAGCCTTTGTTTGCTGTTACTGGAGGCACCAGGGCACATCATATTAACCACGGGAGTGAAGGATGTTCTTGCCAGGGGGGCAGCTTTGACTGTTGCAGGAGGCAGCACCCATCAGAGTTAGGGATGAAAGGCAATGCTTACGTGTTTTTTGTGTGACTCGGGAGATACAGGGCAGAGAAAATAGATATATGCTTATGATGCATCTAGCAGTCCACCAGCCAGAAGTGCTTTTGGCCACTGCTAGAATTTCTGCCTCCCCCAACCACTGAGTCAGGAAAAGGACAAAATCTGCTGTACTTTTAGCAATTGCACACAGCTGTTCCTTAAGCCTGTTTTCATTATTCTTGTTCTAGCTGGCTTGACCTTTAGCTAATTCCTTTTATTCATGGTCTAATCTTGGTTAGTGAGGGGAAAAAAACATGTGTCTTGCACAGTTCTAGCCTGATGCAATAGTTATCCAGGGAGAGGATGTGACAGAGCTCTCCTTCTACTTCTGCCCCACTAGCTTTTACCACATGCTGAAGCAGAGGATGATAAAGTTCTGTCCATTCAGGAGTCAGCATGGAGACAGAGGTGGTCTTCACCACAGGTCAGCCAGGTAAGGCAGGTGCTGCTTGAGCACAATGGTCATCCTTGCTGTAGTGGATCACACATGGCAAAGAGCTGTCACAATCAGCCTGAGTTTGTGTTGTTTAGAAGAACAAAGACCAGTGAGTCATCTACATTGCTGAACTTGCAGGATTTCACCCTGGAAATATTACTGCCTGGACACATTGCCAGGATTTGGCTGGGAGCTATTGCTTGAAAGACACTGACAGTGTTCTCTGAGATGTGGGGACCTCCTTAGGTGCTGAGCACTGGGACAAACTCTGTGTGGTTTGCATGGACAGGAGCTTCCTGGAGCTGGACCAGGGTGGCTTGGCCCCATGAGGTGCCAAGGCAGAGGGTACAGAGAAAGGTTTGCAGTGCATGCTCTGTTTGCAAAGCAGTGGCTGCACTCTGTCTGCTGTGAGCAGCTAACCTGCTGTACAACTGCCTGAAAGCAGTTCTCTTCCTGCTGAGGGCTGCTGAGGGCTGCTGTGGGCTGGCGAGTCTGTGCTGTGGGCTAGGGCCCACAGGAGGTTTCCATGCTGGCTCAGTCTGAGTCCTGCAACCACACAGAGCCTAGCCCAGGGTGGCTTTGGGTGTTTCCTCTCCTCTCAATAGCAGCTGAGCAGGCACTGACTGAGGGGGTGGCAGGGTCCCCCTTTCAGCTTCTCCTTGGCATCCTGTGTTGTGTCCAGGTGAACATGCTGGGCAGGCTGTGTGGCAGGCTCCCTTCATCTCCATGCCTGTCCATGCATAATTGCCACAAACTTCAGACATGGAAGATTTGTAATAAATATAGAAACTTTAGAGGGAAGAACTAATAGCATTTGGAAAAGAAAATTCAGTAGCTGCCTTTGGTGACAAAGGCAGAAGTAATGGGGCACTGCTATTGTTAGCAGAACTTTATCTACCAATGTCTGCAAAAGCTTAGTGGGGAACAGGAAAGCAGTAGGAATGTGTGGCAGATACCTTGGCCTCTTAATAAAATGTTTCACCCTGCTGCTGCTGTCCTATGTTCCCTGATAACAGGCACAGGCCAGAAATAGGACTGCCATGGTGAAAGAATTTACTTAATCCTCTTCAAGCTAAGCAGAAATGTATCAGTGAAGAGCCAATTCACAGAGCAGAGCTGAATTACATGAAAGAAAATTGTGTCTGCAAATCAAATAGAGCTCGAAGCATTGTGAAAGAGCAAAGGCAAATCAGGATGGTTTGGGATATGGGGGAATAGCCCAAAGAGATGGTTAGGGGTGTAAGGCAACAGGAGGTATATGCTGAGCCTCCCCCAGCTCTGCTATGGAAGCACAGTTTGGTGGGTGAATGAAGCTCTCAGAAAGTGGGAGGGCACTTAGAGTTGTCCAGCTACTGTAAGAGGCAAAAGAACCTGGTAAGATGCAGGAGACTCTGAGAAGACAAGGACAGATGAAGGGTTGGTGCATAGTTCATATAGACAAAAATGAAAGGGATGGAGGAACAAAGAGTAGGCAGATAGACCAAGGGAATGAAAGGCCTGAGGAGAGCATGTGCTCATGCCTGCTGGGCACCTGTTACCCCAAGATACAACTGTTGGGGGTCCCAGATCCATGAAGTCACTTACCTGCTCTTCTCTGCATTGGCTGAACTTGGAATGGTAACAGACTGCAGAAGGACCATCACAAACTGAGACTGTCAAAGTCTCAGAGGTGAAAACCTGCCAAAGGACTGGACCATTAGCTGTTTTTCAAGAACTGGGCCCCAGTGGCCTGGAGAAAAGGCAGCAGATCTGAAAAGCAAGGGTGCACAGAGCCTCGGTGATTGTTTTATGTTTAGGAGCAGGGGCTAGTTCTCCAAAGCAGTAAAGGCTCCTATTGTAAGGATTTGAGGAACAGGTTTCTGCTGCTTGAGAATGCCTACTTCTACGGTATCCTGGGTTCTGCAGGCTGATGTCCTTTTGATCTGTGCTGGATGTGATAATTTTATAGGGTAGGTGACGCTACTCGGTTTGGGAGACTTCCTGAAGACTGAGCCTTGGGGATGGACAGGGAGCTGCTCCAAACACCAAGTAGTTCAGCAGAACAGCTTATTGAGAGAGTTGTTTATCCCAAGGCAAAAGGAGGGCACATTTTGCACTGCATGTTTGATGCTGGGCACAGAGAGGTCTCACTTACTGCCTGAGCTCCACACTTAATGATCAGATGTGAAGGGCTTGCTACACGCAACCCTGCAAGCTACCTCTTGCCCAGAGGGACCTGATTGCATCCTCCCAAGGAAGCTGATTTATGTAACTTCTTTTGGAATCTGTGCTCCTTTTGCCCCCTCTTCTCTTGTTCGTGTTTTTCAGATACATCTGATTTATACGTGCTCATTCCCTTCCTCACAGGAATGAGTTTTGGTGCGTGTCAGATGCGTGAGAGAAAAATTTATAGAGCAAGCTGCAGAGGAAAGCAGCTGGGATCTTTCTTAGGAGAGCTGCAGTCGTTAATTATAGGAGTCTAACTAAACCTCAGCTCAGGCAAGAAGCATTTTCTAGATCTCCCTGCTTTCTTTTGTACCTTCTTGCTCAAGTTGTCACATCAAAGTCAGGATTCAGGAACGACTGAAAACAACACCCACCTTTTTACATAAAAAAGGGATGCTGAGTGCCAGGGAGCAGCTCTCTTTCTGGCTCACTCTTCTCACAAACTAGTGTGAGGGGCACTGCAACCACTCCTCAGCAAGGGCTGCAAGACAGCATTTATCTGTCCCTTGGGCTTGCTTATGCTTCTTCCCTGGCTCAGGCAGCACAGTGATTCAGCTGCTACCTTACTAACGTCTCTCAGGTCTGATCTAAACACCTGCTTTTTCTCTCCTCAACTCAATTTTGTGCAGGCAGGCCTGTTCCTTGGGACAGCAGGTTTCCCAGGAGTACATTTTATTAGTGGAGTCACTGTAAAGCTGGGTATCTGGATCCCAAATATCTTCACATGTGCATCTCTGGCAGAGCCAGTGGCAGTGGAAAGGATTTTCTCTGTATTAATTTACCCCAGGGGAAGAGAGGGAGGAGATATAACCTGGACATCCTTAAAAGCCCAATACTTCCTATGCATGTGCCTCTCTGATATGTTTTTGGCTGATGATCCCAGTACAGACCATGCTATTCAGAGACTGCCTACACAGATAGCTTGTCTTAACTTGGCCAACATGACCTTTGCTCATGTCACCTCATGATCTGTAATGCTGAGATAAGAGTATCAGCAGGAGTCTGGCTGCATTAACAGCTAAGAGATACCAAAAGGAAAGAACTGGGAACATACCTAGGGTAGATAAAGCTGGTTTGGTGTCTTTGACAAAGAAAGTTGTTAATATTTTCCTCAGAGTTTCACAGGGCTTCCAGGACAAGTGTGTGCCTAACCAAGGGCACTGTCATCCAAAGCTAATTTTGGTGCCCCAGATGGATGTTCACAGCCTTTTGCTGGGGCTTGGACAGGGAGAGAAAGGAAGGGAGGCACTGGCTCGCTAATTAAGAGGCATTCTCTTTCTGCTGTCTTTCTGCTGCTCAAAGGGCAAGGCAGAACCTGTGCCTGATGAGATCCTCTGTCTGTGCTGAGACCCCTCTTAAAAGCTGCTAAACATTAAAAAATGAGAAAGAAAAAAAATCTGGGAGCACTTTGATAGCTCTTACAAGAAAGTGAAACAGAAGAGCCTTTGAGCAGCGCATAAGAAAACCTCTGTATACTGGTAGGGGAATAAAGGCTGGTGAAGCTGAAATCTGGCAACAGTTCCCAGCTGGTGAGGGAGGTGCTTTTCTGCTGCAAGCTCCTGTCATGACTGATGCGGAGAAAGAGAGAGGAAAAGCACAGAATCCTTCTGTAGGCAATAACTAGCACCTCAACCCCCCTCGGGGTGTCAGTGGGATGGGGAGAACGAGCCAGCACTCATCCTCTGCCTCCCTGCAGGGGCTTGGCCCTGGGCTCACCCCAGCAGAAGCACCCAGCCTTGCCACATCATCCTCCTCCTGCGGGACCCCTTCCCACTGCGGGAGCCTCCCAGCCAGGCAGCTTTCCCCTGCCTCGCATCCTCCCGGGTTTCCATAGCAATCGGTGGTGGCAGCTGTGCGGGGAAGTCAGTGGAGGGAAATGAGGGTTTCTTCCTGTCCTGGGCCAGCTGAAGGCTGAGAGAACAGGACCATCCTGATGCTTCTGATGAAGGTAGCAACACCCAGGCTGCCCCAGTTCACCCCAGCCAGGCCAGGCCAGGGACAAGAATGTGATGGGAAGGCACAGGTCACAGGGTTCTGCAGGGCAGGTTTTGGGGGACTGCATGCACCCCAGAGCGGTCCCCACACACACCCTGCCTTGCTAAGATGCACCTGATACTGAACTGATGCCACCCCTGATTTTTTTGTCTTCTTCTATAACCTCCATGTCTTTCACTCCTTATCCTGTACCATTTTTTCCCCCTTGGCACATTGTCAGTCAGTGAGGTCAGAAATTAATCTTTAGCTTTAGTGGAAAACACTTTGGAGGGAGGCAGAGAGGGAGGAGAGTGGAGAGGCACCGGCAGCCTTGACAGCAGCATTTTTATTTCCAGGATAGGGCAACAGGGCAGTGGAGTAAAACCTCAGGGAGTGAGAAGAGGGAGGGGAATACAGGCATTCAAGACAGTGCTCCAGCACAAAGAGGACCAGCATCCTGAGTAAGCTCCCTGTACTCTTGGCTCTATGGGGAGACTAAATTTCATCATCTGCTAACCCATCCCTATTCCTCCATACACAGGTAGGAAGAAGGGGGAGACCTGCCCATTAAAACCAAATGGAAAACTTGAGGGGGTACTTGCAAAAAATAAAATTAAAATGTCAATTTGAACCCCAAATATTTCATATTATCTAGTTTTTTAAAAAATTAAAAGGTAGGTTAGTTTTGAAATGGAACTGTCATGTTGAAAGAAAGCCAAGCTACTTCATTTGTAAAATGTCCAAACATAATGTTTTGACATTTTCAGGAAAAAAATTGTTCCATACATTTTCAGATAAATCTTGCTACAAATGTGTCTGTGAAGTTGCATTTTGAGGCGAGCCTCACATGTGCCGAGCGTATCTCACATGTTCCTGGGCACAACCCAGGCATCTGAAGCACAGCAGTGCAGGGCAAACCCCAGAGAGCTGCGCAGGGAGCAGAGCTGCTTGACACAGTTTGGGCAGGTCCCATTTGTGCCCAGGGCAGCTCCATCTGGCTACCTCATGGTTTCCCCTTGACCCAACTCCCACCAGCACTTCTCTGCCTGCAGTAGGAAGCATGGCACAGGTAGCCACAGGATGATGTGCCTGTTGCTGCCTTTGGCTCAAGCCTCAGCTCTGCAGTTGGGGTGAAATCTGGGCCCTGATTATATTTAGCATATGATAGTGGGAAAAGGAGCTATAAATAAGCTAGAACCATCCTTCAATTGTTCATGCAGCATGGAGAAGGAAACACAGAGGTTTCTGGCATAATCACGTTAATAATCAAGGGAACTCTTGGAGAGCTTGAATGCAAGATTTATAGATTGAAGAGAGGGGAGCGGGCACAGAAACCAAATGCTGTGTCCTGTGTAGCCTATTGAGAGATTTATGTGCTTTTCAGCAGCAAGATTAGATGTCAAGAGGAGTTTACCATTTACAACATGTACCACTGCACTCTGAGACCTCTGGTCTCACACAGCACCTCTGGGCTGGGCACTGACTGTGGTACAGCTTTGACCACCTACCCATCTCTCACCAATACCCCCCCAGGCCTCAACAGATTAGAGAGGCTAAGGGCACAAGTCTGGGCAGGGATCTCACAATTGCCCATGCCAGACAGGGCTGGGCTGTCCGGGGCTTGTTTTGAGCTCAGTAACACAGATCTTTACAAGATGTGTCCTTGAGTTGGGAGGATGACCAAAGCTGGTGCTGGGCAGAACCCTCTGCCTCATTTCACAGCTTACATAGCTTAAACCTGTCACAATAACCTGTTCTGGCACACTGTAAGACCTGAGATTCTCTGACCTATTTCCATGAATTCAGCATTTTCTTGTCTTCACTGCTTCTTCTGCTGCAGCCTGGAGGAGGGAAAGGGAGGCTTGCCGGAGGAAGTGTGAGGAAAATACATCTGCAAAGGTAAGAGAGAAAAAAGCAAGCAGCAGTTGTGACTCGAGCTGCCTGCAAATCCCTAGAGGGACCAAAGGACTGCTGAAAACATCTCCAATGAAGCAGCTTGCTCCCGAGAATGCCTTGTGTCACTGCAACAGGCTTGACACCAGCACTCCCAGACCAGAGCCCTGTGGACCTCTCAGCCCTGACAGCTGCCAGAGACATTTACCTTAAGCAAAAGCGGGTTTCAGGGTTAACATTCTTCCCCTCCAGGGAGCTGAAAACATTCCCCAGAGCCTGATTCCTCCAAAATAGGCCATACATAGCAGCAACAGACAGTGATAAAGTTTTGTCTTGGGGCACAGGTCTTCTCTGTATATATTCCTGCTTTAATACAAAATAGCTCAAGAAATAAAGCTGTTTCCTCCCTTCAGCCAGGGCCAAGGCTCCTTGCAGCAGCCAAGGAACATGAATAGGTACAAGATGGCCCCTGTGGCAGCTGTGTAGTCCAGAGCAGACAGATGGAGCTGCACTCCCTGCCCCCCTGGCTCTCAGCATCACTGCCTGCAAGCTTTTCAGAAGAGAATTCTGGTTGTTTTGACATTTAGAACAGATTAAAAATCGTTACAGGTTCTTCTGGAACATTTTAGAAGGTGAAGCTATTGATTTAAAAACTCAACATCAGTTTTGTAAGGTTTGAAACCTTCCCGGTTTCCACCTGTGAACACCAGTGCCTGGCCCTGGCTGACAGCAGGAGTACATTTATCACACTGCTCATTGTCCCTGGGTCATCTCTGCCCTATGCATCGTGCAGGGCTGTGTGACAGAGAACTCAACTCCCCAAAAACCTTAGTAGATGAAGGGTGCTTGATCTCTTCCATTTTGTGGATCAGCTAGGGACTGGTATATTTTGAGGTCTAAAATCAGCACCATGTGAACCTGCTACTCTTTGCTGCCTGGTGTTGGGAACATTTTAGATGCTCCTGGATCCCAAGGACATGCCACCTTAACCAAACCACTCATATTTCCTTCACAAGGATTGCCCATAATGCAGGATGTAACACTACCAATATTCCTAGTTTCATAATCCAGTTTACACTGTGGGAGGCTAGAAATTATTTTTATTTTGAAAATACGAAGAAATATTAAAATCCATGAAAAATTTTATTTGCAGCTCACAGAAATATGCCGGTTAGATACTGGCCCCAAAGGAGGAGCATCAAACTCCATGATCATAGGAATGATGTCATGAAGACTGACAGCACTGTCTGCATGACAAGTGTTTGTGCTATCAGGGAACAAGTGACCTGGTCTTCAGTGCTGCACATGTCTCCTCCTCCTCTGTCCCTTGACTTTTTTCCCTCCCTGTGTTCAAGGAGCAACTTCACACCTGCTGTCATTTATATCTGCTCCTGGCTTTGCTGCCTCAACCTCAGATGAGTGTAACATCCTGCTCTGGCTCATCATGCTGATGGCAATTAATAACTTCACTGGTTTCACTCTAAGTACAGGCAAAGGTCTTTCTCTTCATGCCTCCTGTTCTTACTTGCACCCTCACCTACTCCAGCTTTGGTTGCAGTGTTGGAAAGCTGCCCAAATTTTCCCCATTGAGCTTTGCCCTGCTGGATGCCAGGACTACTGAGACCAGTTTGTTCCTGGCCAGCTGGCCTCTCTGGGTTACGAAGGACATCCAGACTACCTTGGTGAGTACATGGACTTGCTGCATACCTTGGACCAGTGCTGAGGACAGAGATATTCAAGCACATGTGCCCCTGCCATGACATGCATTTATGTTCTGGCCCATCTGCAGAGCTCACTGTGCTGTGACACAGCCCATTTCACATGGTCTGTGGCAGCAAAACTGCCAGAAAGCACTAGGGACTTCAGTTCCAACAGAATTAGGCAACACCTCTAGTAAAGACATTTTGTCATGCTGAAGTGTGAAAGACATCACAAAAGTGCTACACATCTGACACAGGGTGACACTAAGCTTAAGCACACCCATGTGCTGTGATGGCTTCAGTCTGACTTTGGTTTTCTTTTCCAGTCTGGGTGTTTTGCACTTATGATGAAAGAGCAGAGGCGGTGAGGTGCCAGGAACCACCAGCACAGGCAGCAGGGGCTTGGGAGCCCCCTGCCCTCCAGGTGCTGAGCAGGAGAGGAACATCTCACGCTGCCCCAAGCCCTCGCATTGTGTTCACTGCTGGATGACAGCCAGCTGGCATGATGCTTTCCTGGCCAAGCTGCTCAGCATCCCTGAACTCCTCAGTATCCCCAGGCCCACTGGGAACAGGCAGGTCCCTCCTGTGGTGACTGCAAACTGCAGTAGTGCTCAGCCCCTCAAACTCCTTTCCCTGTCAGCAGAAGTGAAATGAAATTGCCTCTGCTGCTGACTGTGAGTGAGCTCATATCTCCTGGCCCTTAATCAGGGCAGATATGAAATTTCTTATCTGTTAAGTAAAACGGTGCTGCACTTCAATCCATCCAATTATTTTTTCCAATAAGTGTGAGTGAGGGGGCTGGCGTGGCTGGCTGTTGGAACTTGTACTGTCAGCAGTATGCTGGCAGTGAAGGGGCCCTGCCCTGGCAGGCACTTCAACCCAGAGCAGCCTGCACAGGATCAGCTAAAACCACCCCATATGTTCTCCTGGGTCACACAACCCAGGAAGGGGCCTGAGCTGGGGTGCTGTGAGGGCAGGCAGGTCCTTTGAAGGTTGTTGCCCATCAAGGTGATTTCCAGGAATCTCCCGGGCCACGTGGCCACAGCATGATGTCTTTCCCTTTGGGTTGGAGTGTGGACACTGCCAGCTGTGGGCACTCTGCTTGGCACTTGTAAAGCAGAGATAACAGGTTCTCTGTCAAACATTAGTCTGTCTTCAAGGCCAGCAAAACTGTCATTGAAGACCTGCCCAGAAGTCCTCAAGTAAGGCCTCCTTTCTTTGGCACTCCTCTGCAGGCTGAACAAGCTCCACAGGAGGGGTACCCAGAAAGCAGCAATGAGGCTAAAGACAGGGTCAGGGACAGCACTGTCAGCCACTGCCTGAACTTGGGTGCTCCTGATGGTCCTTAGGTGCTCAGAGCAGCCCTGGTCAGGTTTTGCTTCCCTTCATCTTGCACCTCCCTGTTACATTTGCCTGGTACCTCCCTGTTCCCCAAAGTCCTCTGCGTTTCCTCCCCCACTTCCTCAACTCTCTCAATGGGTGCTCTACCATCCTGGCAGCTGTGCCAAGACTGGTCCTGGACTCTTGTCCCTAGCTCCTCTGGGATCAGGGTGCCAGTCCCTTCTGTAGTCTTATGGATCCCTCACAGGACCTTGCTGGACCCAAATAATTCAAACAGTAACCAAAGCCCCTCTTTTGGGGAGGGGGAAGCAGGCACCAGCCTCAGCTATTGCTGGTGAACTCTGTATTTCTTAACAGAGTGATGATGGAGGCTTCAAGGAGCTGGAAACCCTGGAAATCCCCTGTAACAGTAGTTCCTATGGCAAGCACCTTTACAGACAGACCTCCACACCAGCAGCAGAAAGAGGATATTCAAATGGAAAAAGAGAAACTGTTCCTGATAGCTATGCTGCCCTTCCCAAGTCATCAGACTGTGCTGTTTCACCAGGTCCATGCAGTTGCCTGAGAAGATGAGCAGGCAAAACACTGGAGAAGTAGAAATCAATCCTCAGCTTCATGAGATGACAGCTAAATTTTTCCTCAACTTTCCAATAATGACAATATAAAGTGCACAATAATTTAATGCAGTTCAGCAATTAACATGCATACCATGCTCAGTTAATTGGGTAACTGTTTTGCAAGCTTCTGCATTAGCAAGAGAAGAAAGAGAAGCTCATTCAAGGCAGAGAAAGTTGATTTCTATCTAACTGATAAAAAGCAATTGACCATTTTTTTTCTAATCTTCTGAATTTCTGACTGTGTGAAACAAGGAGTCTTTCCTTTCCAGCTGAGATTGTGGGAAAGGTTTTGGCAGAAATACCTGCCATCATTGATCTCTGAAATAAGGCAAGAGGGTAGGAATGAGTAGCTCCAGTGTAATGCTCAACACTGATTTTGAGTCAGCCCCATCAGCAAACCCCCTATTTAATATCTGATGCTCCCAAGGACCATGAGAACAAGCACCACACCAGCACACCACCCTGGAAAGGCAGCCTTGTTCCTGAGAAGAGCAAAGATGAGTGATGCAGATTTTCACCATGGTGATACTGATTCCCACCATTTTCTGAAACGTTTTCTCTATTTACATGTTAGTTGCAAAGTGGATTTGCTCTTGAATCCTCTGACTAAGCAGCAGGGAAATTAATACAACAAAAATGTGGCTATGTAAAACAGTTCTCCACTGACCTCTTAGCCTTCCTCTGATGGTAGGCTTTGAGTCTGAACAGGATTAATTTGGTTTCCTTTCCCATTAAAGAGGACAGCTCCTGTTCATCCCCTGCCCACCAACAGCACAGCTGAGCTTTTACTCTGTGTCCTGCCTAATGCCGCAGACACTGCCTGAATGAAAAAAACAAGCTGCAGAAAATCTAATTTTAGGGGATAGGTGGCTCCTGATTTTCTGTGATGAAACTTCAGGCAAGGGTGCTCATTCTGAGCCAGGGTTGTGCATCATCCCCAATCTTTTAATACCTCTGGGCACTTCTCTAAAGCACCTCAAAGGGATGAAGGATTTTCTGGAAGAAGGATATAAGTGCTAAAATCTGTCATTAATATCTGTACGTGGCTGTTTGAGTCACAAATGGACTTCATCACTTTTTTTCCTCTTTTTTTTCTCCCCATTACTTTGTGACACATTTTTAAAGCAAAAACATCCATGTACACAAGGGAGCAATTCAATACCTTGAAACCTTAGGTTAGTTTCCCTTGTGGAAGAGCACTTTACGTCTTGTGCACCAGCTTTATTTCAGATAGAAACCCCACATTCGTTATAAAAAGTAATCAAACAGCTATGAACTGCCTTGACCCAGAGAAAACAGACATATAGTGATGGAAACAGCCCATTCCCCTGAGACACCAACCTCTAAAAAGATCTAAAACACATGCATCCTTCCAAAACATCTCTTTTTCAGCAGTTGCTGGTAAAGGTCCTTCTGACATGACATTTCAAACAATTGCATTTAGAGCAGTCCGGCTCAAGAGCACTCAAGGGAGGAGTCAGTCTGGGCTTTGCTTTAAATAATGCATGTACAGGTGACCTCCTCTTTGCCAGCCTGGCAGTGCTGTGTGTGACAGCCCCTTGATGCTTCTGGCAGGGCATCCTCCTCTGAAAGAACTGAGGACACAGTATAAGAGTGTCTTCATCATTAGGGAAAATGGCATGCTGGGAACTGTGGTCCTAAATTTTGAAAAGGAGGCTTAACAAGAATGAATTTGCTTAAA